>OU426979.1:170126535-170726535 GCA_911387785.2 Aelia acuminata
CCCAACTTAAAGTTTTTGATCAAGTAAAGATACCAAAAGAACGAGAAAAATCTATGTTCTACCGAAATACAATACAAGTGTAATTAACTAAAATAACAGATACTTCCCACTATTAAATTCAAGGGTGTTAAATGCCATGAAAGAGATCGAGCTTACAAGCTGAAGTCCTACTTCCTTCTTGGAGATATCAGACTAGATAGTTTCGGCCTGGCCGAAACTAGGTTTTTCGCCCGAAACTAGCCGAAACCGAAACTGAATCCGAAACTTCGGTCGGTCACTAGTATTAATGTAGTTTCACTAGCTTAATCATAATCGGAACAAAAAAAAATATTATCACATTAATGCAACTTAAAATTTCACGAGGCCACTGGTAACGCTATTAGTATAAAGAAGACTAACTAGTTATTAGATATGTTTAATCTTTTTGGCACAGTCGATGTACTTTGAGTATGAGGAAAAATTAATTTGGTTCTTAAATTCTTAGAAATTCTCTAGACATTTTATTTTCTTTATTACAAACGTTTAGAACTCCAGTGCCGGTCCTCAGTAGGTCTTAAAAATAATTGCTATTAATGTCACTAAATGAATTAAACAAATCACAATCACTTGAACAAAGCAAGTTTCTTCATCACATTATAATTTGCATATGAATAAAGAAGTATTTTTTATTTAGACTTATCAGTGTGAATCCCTTTTTTGCAAATAAGTAATTATTGAGTATATTACATTTATAATTTGAACGACATACAAATCCTTATATACCTACCTTAGTGTCGGATCTATTTTAGCACTCAGAGATTCTAGCATTGTTTATACAGTACAGCGAAGGTGGAAGGGACCAGTGATAAATTTTATTGTTAACTTTTACGATCAGCTCTGTCATAACTATTTTAAGACGATAGTTCGTCAACGACTAGTTCTACGTTTTTAATTTTTCCTTTTTCCTTACTATAATTTATAACTTCCTCAAACAACCGAATATAGGTGTATATATTACTGCTATACATCCCTTGCAGATTTGTACCTGCTTAGAATAGCATGAAGGAAGATAAAGACTGGATGAGTGAATAGGATAATAGCGTTGAAGAGTAAAACATTGGGTATTTGTCCTGTATTTACTTTTGGTTTTACTCTTGGTATGTTCATGTCAATGGAGGCCGGGATGGCCGAATGGACAAGGGCGCTTGCAATATGTAATCAAAGTTAAGCAACGTCTACTGTGGTTAGTATTTGGATGGGTGACCGCTCAATTCGGGTGACCGCCCACCAATGAACGCAACGCAGTCCAAGTCTACCCACACCCCCGGGTATGTGAGACCCGTCAGTCTACTGGAGGCCGGGCTTAGGTGTGATGAACCTTCCCCGTGTATCATCGAGAATCTTGGTGTGGTTTTCCAGGATAAGTAACCGCCTGGATGTTTGGTTCAAAGACCGTGTGCTTCGGGGAAAAAAATGTAGCTGACTCTGAGCTACCATAATCCTTGGACCTAGACCAGTTTGTCACTGTCCTTGACCCCGAGAGAGCTGACGCCATCGGTGGGAAGGACACTGCCAAATTGGCCCCAATGGGATTGGTTATGGAGCTATGGGCAGTCTGCCGCTGCACCATGGTGACCATGGCTTGCAGCAACGTGAGGTTTGGGCTACCCCCTCCAGGCTGTCTGTGCTCCCGCAAGCAACACAAATATCTGTAAGAAGACCACACTGCGCGGCCAAAGGTCTCATTAGGCCTAATGCGCCAACCGAAAAAAAAAAAAAATGTTCATGTCATTGAGTAGAGTATGATTTGAAATAAACCAGGGTGCATTGGCGATTTTTCTAAAAAATTTGTATTGTAGGTACCATTATTACCTACTTTTACTGTGGTGTACATTAGTTGCTAATTTCTTAAGTTTAATATTAATCTTTTTAATTGTCTCAGTTAGACAGATAAATTTTCGTAAAGAATAATTGACGTGGCTTAGATTTGGTTCCATTTATTTTGATTTTCCCTTTTTCGAAACATTTTTATAGTTAAAAAGATGCAGTTGTAGCATTTTTGTGTAAACAAAGAATTGACGTGTCATCTGGGAATCCGTATATGGCAGTGCGGAGCAATTTATAATATATGAATAATGTTTATATATCGTAACACTTACGTGGGTTTAAATGATTTTCATTAGAAGAAAATATAACTTTACAATGCCAGACAATAAAAAAAAAATGAAAAAATTAAGAAGGTTAAAAACAGTAACAACTTGTAATACAGGAACACAAAAATAACCATATGATTCGATATTCAGAACCAGACTAACTCTCCTGTCCATCGGTTCTTATAAATAGCCTGAATCAGAACAATCTAGAAGATTCCCGAAGAGTCACAAACATGTACTAAAAAACGTACTTTTCAATCATGTTTTTTTTTTTTTTTCACTTTAAAATATATTAAAAAAAAACACCTAGATATAAAATCAATTATTTTAAGCTCTTTCTTTACTTTTTAATTTCATGATAACGAAAAATCTAAAAACTCAATCTCTTTTTGCTTGACATAAATATTTTCTGTAGGAATATTATCGAAAAATCAGGTATCGTAACTAGGGTCGTTTCCTGCCTCGATCCGAATCTGTTCTATATATATTCATATCTAATCTATTCTGTATTCTATAGGCTTAGAAAAAATATTTAAAAAAATATTGTAACACGAAATAACATATAATCGAGCGTAGTTAATAATAAAAATTCTGGTGCGATGCGCGAAACACACAACTTTCACTTTCGAACTTACTTAGATTAGAAATCGACATGTTTTGATAACATGTAAACGCCATTCCTCAACTTCACACATTTCTATGCTAATATTTGTATATTTCTCTAAGGTATAGAGTGTCTGTATTGCAAAACTTGAAAGTTCTCTGTTCTTTTCGATTCATTATTGTTTTTTTGTTTTTTTTTGTTATTTTTATAGGATCTTATTTTAACAACAGTAAATATATCTTGAAGGTGAATCGGTAGAATGTGGATTAACGTCTCTTTGTAAAGTTTGTCTCTTATGCCTTACTGGAAACGGAAAAGAACGATTACTGTTCCTCTAAAATCATTTTATATTGACCTCAGAAATCTATTAAGGGATCCAAGTTTCTAAACTAAAATATAATAAATCAAAGATTATCTTATACTATATTTTTTCACATCTTGAATACTTTAAATAATTAGAGCATCAAGTATTTTCAATGTAAAGTATATTTTCATCAGCAATAATAAGGATATGGAATTAAGGAATGTGAGCTAGTCTGTTCACACACGTACACAGACCATTTCGCGGGACTTGGTTATTTTCTCTTCGAAATTTTTACGATCGCAATTCTTTCCCTTACTATTTATTTCATATATAGGTAAGTAAAAGTAAAATGTTACGATTTCTGTAAATTTATATGATCTGACATGTATATGTTGAATAGTATCGGACCAAGGACGCTGCCCTGAGGCACTCCTGCTTTTATACATTAAATGTCCGAGAGGTCAACATATACATGTCAGATCTACCGAATAACACTCTACTGGCTACTTTCGCTGACGACACAGCCATACTTTGCTCAGATAAAAACCCTATTCAAGCCTTTAATAATCTTCAAAATCATTTGGATGATATTGCAGACTGGGCCACTAGGTGGAAAATAAAAATGAATGAAAAAAAGAGTGTTCATGTAATTTTTACACTTAATCGTGGCCCTTGTCCAGGAATATATTTTAATAATATCTGCATACCGCCATCTGATGAGGTTAGATATTTAGGTTTTTATCTGGACAAAAGACTGACTTGGAAAACTCACATCAGACTAAAACGTAAAGAACTAAACAAACGATACGGTCTTTTATCCAGGCTACTTGACAGACGTTCAAAATTATCTTTGGCAAATAAACTCGCATTATTCAAAGTCCTCCTAAAACCTATATGGGCGTACGGGATAGAGTTGTGGGGCTCTGCAAAATCGTCCAGCATCCAAAGAATACAGTCTTTTCAGTCAAAAGTGTTGCGAAGTTGATAGTTGATGCACCATTTTTTGTTAGCAACGATATAATGCACGAAGACTTAGACATGCGAACAATTTCGGAAACAGCCAAAGAAAATTATAATAGCTTTCACCAAAGACTGACCTACAATACAAACCCTCTTACGGAAGCCTTAAGATGCTCGCACAACCCTTTCAGCCCACCACGTCGACTACGCAGGTGGTGGCCAAGAGACTTGCTGAGCTAATTTGCCATTTCCAGAAGGAACGCTCATGTAGCAGCCAGCAAAATTTGCTCATTGCAAGTAATTTGCAGATCACAAATTTATAATTGTTAAACGTTTGTTATTAAATAAATAAAACTAAAAAAATTTATATGATACAGTAAAAAATAAAAACATAATATGATTGAAAAGAGATCAAGACTTGTTTTTGGAACAAACTGTTCTGTTATATGTTTGCGACTGTTCTACTACATGTTCGTGACTCTTGGAGTACCTTCTACGCTTGTATGGAACGTTCTAGAACCTTCTGATTCAGAATAAATTTAAGGAGCGAATGACTTGAGGATTTAGTATTGCCCTGAAGCTCGAATCTTATGGTTATTTTTGTGTTACTGTATCGATACAGTTTGATACGTTTTGTAACCTTGTTGATTAATTTTTTTTATTGTACAAGTTTTTATTGTTTGTCTGACATTGTGAATTGTTATTTTATTCTAATAAAAATTATTTAAACCCATATAAGTTTTAAAATACAATATTTAAAGCTTAAATAATTGAGATAGGAAAGACGTGGTTAATATTATTTGAAAACAGCGCTATTCGCAAGGATATAAAAACAGTGAAAGGCAAGAATAGCTCAAAATTTATGGGTCGTAAAAAGTCATTTTAGACTTGGCTGTCTCAATTTACAATGATAATAGTTTATTTTAAAGTTATTTACGGATTCAAAAACTAAAACAAAGTACATTATTAAAAAAATGTTTGAAGATTTTACAGCTCCTTCATTGTTTAATTTCTCCTTCATTATTTCATTTTTTAAATTTAAATCTTTTTATTGTTCTGTTCTATGTTTCGTGCACATTCACACCGATATTACTAATGAAATAAAAATTATGAAAACGAAATAGCTTAATTTAACTGAATTGTTAGAGATAAAAGATCGCTTAAAATTCTAGCGATTAAAGTATTTTAAGGTTATTATTATGAACGTGAATAAATATCATTTAATACTTCATCAAATTTGATGAATGCGGCATAATTTTAAAGCTTTCCTTAATCGCTACACAGGAAAAATATACATACGAGTACTTTTTCTTTTGTATATTTGAGTATTTTTTTTTTTGCGGAAAATCAAAATGGTCGTAGATTTTAGTCTTCAATATTTTCAGGTTTTCAAGGAAAACATTTTCGGTCCTATGAATTTTTTCGATTAGCCCCTTCGATTGCGGGTATAAGCCGCAGTTTTTACGAGAAAATCAAAATGGTCGCAGAGGCTTCTAAATGGTGGCAATCTTCTAAGGTTTTGAAGGAGAACATTTTCGGTCGTAAACATTTTTTTTTTTATCCCTTCGTTTGCGATTTAGCGAAAAACTGTCTCAGCGAAACCGGTCGCAGGGCTTTTTGGAAGGTGTCATGTTTTCATTTTGTCGAGACAAACATTTTTAAGTTTTCTTTAACAGTTAAACAAAACCACTAGCAAACAATCACAGATGACCATTTCGTAACTTCAATCATAGTGTTCAAAGAGGTCCTGTAAACACGTAAATGCTATGGAAATATGTAAATACCTTAAACTTATGTTTAAAAAAATAAAAAATCTACAATTTAAACACATCTATTCTTTACTTTAACCCTTAACTATACCGATGACGCTCTAAATACGCACTACATTATACTAAATATATGGTGTGTACTCTAATTAAGTAGGATTTTAGTAGATTAGAGTGCGAATAATTCGCACGGGTCAGCTAGTGTGTGCTTATTTGAAATCTAAAATATACTTGAAATCAAAAAATCCAAGGAAAATTAATCCATATTTTTATCGTGTACCTATGGAAGAAAAACACCTACATTTTATTTATATTATTGTCAGTGCTATGCCTTGGCATGTATGTGTAGGGGAGAGCGGGGTTGGTTGGCATAGGGGGGTAGGTTGGCCATTGGCTTATAGTTTCCGTCACATCTATTGTGAAGGTCCCACCATTGTCACCCGCTCGACCTCAGGAGTCTTGTCCTGAGTTTTCAATCCGATGCTAACAGTGTAAAGAAGAGCGTGCTTCATTGATTGATTTTACAATATCTAATTAAATTTTTATATTTTCAGTCAATTTGGTTTAAAGGCATGGCAAAACATTTGACTCCGATTCTGTTCACATAGCCCCAAACTCCTTTGAAAAACCTAACCTTTCGACTAACCAGTTTCTTCTTTGATTGTTCTCCCCTGCCCTGGCAGCCATCTTTCATATGATCAATCCTGTAGGGTTAGTTGGCTCTCTTTAACTGGGGTTTGTTTGCGCAGCAGCAATTCACAAAAGCAAGATAAACATAAACAAAGGTGAAATTACCAATTGTCTTTAGTTCCAGCAAAGAGGATGAGAGCAATTTTTCTTATGCAGAAAGTGACCACAGTCTAAACTTCTTTCTTCTTTTATTGTCATTCTATTTTCCCTTAAAAGCCGTTAAAAACCAATTCATAATTATATAAAATTATATTGCAGTTTTTAATAACAATAATATCTGTCAGGCAATACTTGAATGAGATGGCTTAACAACCCCACCTTCTAGGCCAACCAGCCCCACATTTGGGGGTTAATTGGCATACTCTGGATTGACGAATTCTTCAATTTTCTATGATCTTAGTATTAAATATATTGTGGTGAAAAAAATGCTTGAAGTACTCTAATACTTGGAGTTTACAGTGGTATCAGCCATATTGGGATTATATTAACAGAAACGACTCAACAATCAAAAAAGTGAAAACTGTTGCCAACCAACTCCCCTCTCCCCTACTCTCAGGTAGTTCAACCTTAATCCTTGGTACAGGTGAAGATATTTAGGCTTTAGTAGGTCGTTTCATATCAGAAATAGAAATTTTGGCTCTGGTTCTAGCATTTGGATTTGATACGTACAGATTGAGTACACTTGCGAACAACAAATATATAGTCTGGCGTTACTCTACATTACTTCCTCATTCAATTTAATATTTTGCTTTTCATACATTCCTGGGGTTTTTAAAAAACATAATTTAAAAAATACTTGCATCTTGGTGTAAAAAAATAATATAGAGATATAAAGTTTTTTCTAATATTGGCTCCTGATTTGAAGTAACAAACTTAAATTTGACACTGTAAGATTTGTCAAAACCTAGGCCAAAAACAAAAAGAAGTGCTAAGCAGATATTTAGTAAATTAGGTACGTTATTATTAATTCGAACCGGTGGATTGCAAGGTCTTTTCGGATTATCAAGGACAGGATTTAAAATTAAAGAAAATTTATACTAAGCTACGAAACATGTTAATACTGTCATGATTTTTTGACACTTCTTTTTGTCTTAAATATGGCAAACACTAACTGAGGTTCGGTGGAGGTGAAAAAATAGAAAAGAAAAATCTAATTTGGAAATGTAGTTGAGGAGTTTTATATTTCCGATTTCGTGCTGACTTTCTCATGTCTCGTAATCAATAAAATGTAACTTATTTTTTTCTTTTATTTAATATCTTTATTTTGAAGAGAGAAGGTCGGCCATGTTGAAAAGGATGGATCTTGTTCGGACTACGGAAGCTTTCGGATTAGTATGAATTCGGATTATCGAGAACTTCTGTACTGAAGCAAAGAGATGTCAGATTGATGTTTGCTAGCATTACCTTGCCCGGATATTTAAAGATAATTACAGAGTCTGATTAGATTCCTTGTTTTAATTTACAATGAAATTAATGGTCTTGTGAAAATATGAAAAGTCTTAAACGCGATATTTCTAAAACGTCTTCATCTAAAATACTCTAATCCTTTTCTTGAATAGCTCATTATCAATATTAATGACTAGCATTCCCCGTCGCGGCTTTGCCCGCGAGCCTTTAAAATCAATTCATCTCAGAGATCATTATCTTGGTATTGATTTAATATAATATTTTATATATTGACAACATATGTTATATATTAACAACATAACAGGGATCGGAGCTTACGGTAGGAGGAATGTTGGAGGGGGAAGCTGCCGGCTCGGTAGAAGAGAGGGAGACGCGCAATGGAGAGAGTTTACTAAAATCGCCGAAACAAAAAATGACTTACTCGTCGTGAATGCTTCATTTTTCGGCTGTAAAACATGGTTTTCGTCGTCCAATAGGGGCTTTCGAGTTAAACTCGTCGTATCAAATTTCGCCATTTAAAACTCTTAGGGGTTACATTTTTGAAATTCATTTCTTAGTGGTTTCCTGCACCATCCCCAATCATGGAAATCACAGTGCGCATAATTGGATTACTACCAATACTTAAATAATCAGTAGCCATATTTTATGTGAATGTCTATTTTAATACTATTGTAACGTTAAATCGATATTCAAATAAAAAACATCTGGTTTAAAATCTCAAAAATAGATTTCCGTTAGAGTTAAACGAAAATTTCGCAATTTAAGCCCCTTAGGGTTTACATTTTTGAAATTCCTTTCTTAGTGGTTACCTACATCGCGTTTAAAATCTAAATTCCGAAATTCAAGTTTCTATCATTAGTAGTTTTTGCTCTGCGTTGATTCTGTCAGTCAAGACAAAGCCTCTTATATAGATAGAGATTTTTTTTTTTTTTACTAGAATACTAGAAATGATAAACATAAAGTGGGAACAGGTATTAAGAACAAAAAGAGTAATATAGGTTTGGTTCGATTCCGTAGAGAAATTAGCGGGAATGAAAAGGCTAATAAGGATGAAAATGTAGTTCTAGGCAGAAAGGAAGAGAATATGTGACAATATTAAAAGAAGTAACATTAAAAGACTGGCTGCGCCAATCAAAAAAGAATTTGTTCATTTGCTCGGAGTTGTGATGGAAAACCAAACTGTCCCAACTAGAATAACACATAATAAAACCAAAATAAAAATATAAGCCACAATTGAAATCTATATTGTGCCGAATCAGGATCGGGCATTGTGAATACACCCTCGAATACTACCTTCCAGAAGTGTGTAGCGATCCATATGAAAGACATGTAACAATGAAGCCCAGACAGTGGAACATCTTTTGTTATATATTCCACAATGCAAGGGGCTTCAGAAAAAGCAAACAACAAATAGTTGCAACATAAAATACAATGCTAAAAAAAAAAAAAAAAAATGGTTACTCTATTCAAAGACTTTAAGGAAGTATTCCTACTACAATAGAATATGACCTAATGCAACACCAACGACCAACGAGGGTAGACGAATAAGAAAATATAAATTAAGAATAAAAAATAGTATTCCTCAAGCTTAAAGTATCCAAGACAATCAATGGATTACTTTTGCTATTGTGCCATTTGTAATATGTATTTGAAGGGTCATGGGGAAAAACCACGGTAGTCCAATATAGTCCATTCTGAGAAAAATGAAATTTAAAGTTTATAGTCCGCTCGATCCATTTTCCAAAAGTTGAAATTAGTTTCAAAAAACATAATCCTCTAACCCAGATAATTGTTTACAAATTTACAAAATTTCTAAAACCAAATAGTAGTTTAAATGGCAATGAAATAACAAAACATCACCAAACTGCTCATTGTTGGCGGGAAAGACCACTGTAGTCCATTGCTTATTTGTTTGTGACCTGTAAATTATTATTACTTTTTTGAGTAAACAAACAAAACAATAATAATTTAAATAAAATTTTTTTTTCTATTTTCTGATATAAATAAATTTGTTTCTTTTTTTTTTTTGTGAGGTCGTTGGTTATGTTACCCGCTTTGATCTTTTGGCCCCATCCCAGTATTAATTAAACTTTTATTAATGAACCGGACTCGAGTTTCATTTATGCCATGAATTGACAAAAAGCCTTCTAACAAACTTGAATATCACTCTATTGATAATTATTGTTCAAATCTTTCACTGTAACTTTATAAACATTAGAAGATTTATTTGGAATAGATACCTCAGAATTTGTTCTGGGACGACGACTTTGGATTGGTAGTTATAACAGTTATGAGACCGCTAAGGAAGGCGTTTTGCTCATCTCTTGACGACATATTATTAATTTTTATTATTATTAACTGCGACGAGGGGTCATTTGACCCCATGCGGTGGCTTCCTATACTGCGAGCCATTAAACGTGTACTTGTCGTTAACTGCTATGCTTGCCACGCATCCTGTTTTAATATTTTTCAGATTTTTTATTTTTTTTTTATAATGCACTACTTAATACTACCTATATATCGAAAAAATATGTAAATAAAACATATTTTTTCTATTTACGTAAATGTTTGAAAGCTGTGAAAGCGACAGTAATTTACTGTGAATCACATTTATCTAAGGGTGAATCACAGATTTCTCTTCCTTTCTTGTTCTTCGACTGATTCTACTTAGTATTGTTGATACCTGAGCTCTCGTTTATTTGTCTCGATTTAGTAAATAATTTCAATACGTGGTAAGAAACTTGCCGATTTAGCCCTTTCACAGCGGATTCATCTTCAAGTGAAGATGAAGGAACTAGTTCAAGTTTTGAAGATAGTTATGATTTATATAGGGAAGAAATGTTCGGGCTGTTATGAAGAGCTAAGCACAGCTATGAGCAGTGCAGAAGACCAAAAAAAGGTGTAGAAGGTCCGGACATACTGTGACGACTGTGCCGACAAACCATCTCTTTGCTTGCAGTGTTTCAACGATAAACATTATAAAATGTAGTTTTCACATGTTACTTTTTTTTAATAATTTTATTTGTAATATTTAAGTTTATTTTTTTAAATACACAAAAGTTACACCTATGTTCATTTATTTATAATAAAAACATAGGTTTGGTTTTATTTTTGATATCTGAATTCTTCCTTTCATGAATTATATATGCTGACAATTAAGTAAATTAAAACCATATAGTAAACATTTTATGATTGAACGTAAAAGGAAAGAAAAAAATTACTGTTAGTATAACACAGATGTCGTGGAAAAAATAAGTAATAAAAAAATATATTCAGAAGCAACAGAATTCAACCCTGCTTCTGTTACGAATTCTAGTACGTCAGGTATTTTTTAAAAAAAATGGATTTCACTTTAAAACATTCATCAATGTTTACAGAGAGTTAATTTTAATGCCTAAGGGACAAGGGGTCAATCAGCCCTTTGACGCAGTTTAGCCGAGTGGTAGCATGGGGTCATTCGACCCCTCGTCGCAGTTATCGAAAATCCCAGTTTATTTGTTTCGCAGCTAACGTGTTAAAATTATATAATTTTTTTTTTCTGGCAGATAGAGGAACCTTTTCAAAACTCTTAAATCGTTTACAAAAAAAGGGAGTTGAAAGTATGAGTTTTTTAATGACATCAGACATTCGGCCGTGTTTTTTTTTCTTTTTTTTATTAATTTTGTAAACTTGTATTCATTCATCTTAACTTAAACTAAAGTCGCTGTTCATTTACACTTCAACCACAGACCAATACCACAGAAATGGACTACTGTTAATCTTTCCCTGACACTCAGGACTTCAGCTGTTTTCCCCCTTGTATCGATTTTAAACTATTGATTTTATGTGGACTATCGTTTTTTTTCTCGACTGTAACAAGTATGAAAAGAAAGTACATTTCCTATACTATGGCACAACTTGTTTCAAATCAACAATGGAAAACCGTGGTTTTTTCCCCTGACTCTTCATTTAATTTTGACATTTCGCTTATAGAATAATAAAGGAAAAAGAATATTTTAATAATTATAAAATATGAAATGATACGAAAATCAACAATGTGAATAATAAAAGGGAAATATATTTTCCTAGTCAAACTACCTACCAATTATCTCTATAGGGGGTTCGATTCATTTGGAAGCTCCGACCAGACATTTTTCGTTTAACACGTTCACGCAGGCGTGTACCACCGATGGCTCATACTGGACTGCCACATCGGACGCTTTAGTCAATCACAAAACTTTTCACGACGATGTGTAACGAGTTAGGATTGTATTGTTTATTTTATTAATGTGTAATTGTCAATACTGCATAATGCCCTTGAATAACTCCCGTCCGATAGAGCGAAAATCATTAAGGTAAGCCGCCAATGGGCGAGGAGAATGAATAATAGCCCCGGCGTGAAGGTTTTTTTTGTTTTTTTTATTTTGACAATATGTATATGATAAAAGTATAGAGATCAGTTTAAACAGTACCCTTTTCCAGTTACACAACGTTTAATATTTACTTTAATAAGTTATTATAGTTTAATAAGTTATTATAAAACATTTCTCGAGCAGTTTTTCCGATATTTTTTTGTATTCTTTTTAAAAACTTCATTCAAATTTTATAGCTTACTTTATTTCAAAACATTGCATAGAATTTTTACATATTTTTATATATTCATATGTTTTTTCGAGAAAGAAATTCGATTTTGAAATAAAAATAAGAAAAGAAAATGAAACTGGTGCATCCTAAGCCCTAGATGCATTTTTATTTTATCTAGAAAAAAAAAAAATGTAGGTTAGGCCTAGGTATGTTTGGAGAAGTTCTTGAATTTTGATCGAAGTGCTTTAAATCATTCGGAGGCCTTAATGTCAAAAAAATATTTAGCATTCTTCCATTGCCCAGAATTTCTTGGGGATTACAGTTAACAAGTGGAAAAAACTTATACTTTCAGAAAAAAAAATTCATTTTTGAATTGAATAGACCAAACCCTCTTGAATCTTACTTCTTAAACCAATTAACAGAGTGGTTTGAAGGAACGTTACGGTGTAATGATGTACGTTATCGGAGAAATGAAGGCCACTGTCATGGCTATTGGAGGTGATTCCTCCTTCTTTGCTTTGATTTCAAAACAAAAATTCTAATTTATTATATATATTTATACTAGTATAGATGTAATTCATTTTTTCTTATTATTATAGGAATTAAAAATATTCATTTAAATTCTAATTTATAAATTATAAATATTATAATATATATTAGTTTCTATCAGACTTTATTTTTGGTAGGCTTCTATCTCACTGGAGATTAGCATATTTTGGCAACTATTTGGAAACTTCTGGACAACCGGTTCCAGGTTAAGCCTATATCGGGCAACTCTTGACATGATATCACTAGGAAGTTTGATGCGCGA
The DNA here is from genome assembly GCA_911387785.2 of Aelia acuminata. Classification (NCBI taxonomy): domain Eukaryota; kingdom Metazoa; phylum Arthropoda; class Insecta; order Hemiptera; family Pentatomidae; genus Aelia; species Aelia acuminata. The sequence goes on from OU426979.1 coordinate 170,139,773, forward strand.
CTTGCATATTGTTATATTGAATAACGGCCCAATGTAACTAAAATCGACCTCTGTTTTCTAAATGAAAAATTCTTGAAAACCACTTGGTGCATAGAAATTTCATCAATTAGTATTTTCAAACAGTTAAATTTAAGTTTTCATGTAGCACATAATCCATACTACATTTTGTAGGAAATTATGTTTGGATGATGATGTTACCAAACTTTTAGGAAATGAAACCTATCTGAGCACTACCTTTTAAATTTTCTGTTATATTATATTTGTTTATGAATATTATTTATTTTTTTTTTCTTTTAATAACTTAGAATTTGATAAATTAAAAAAATTAAATATAAACGACGTACAAATTTATTTAAAAAAATCTGGTGCGATGTGGAACAACAAACAACTTTCATTTACCTTTTACTTTCACTTACCAATGTAGGTATATGCCCGCGATGTGACAGCATAAATTTCATAAAAATTACTTAAAGGGAAGGGGTACTTTACTTAATAACTTTTTAGGTTTTTTTCGATTTTCTCAAAAACGGCTCTAACGATTTTGATTAAACTGAGTATTTCAACTATTTATATTCCCGAGATATGACTGTAAAAATTTCATCAAAATTGATTAACCGTAGGGGGGACTTAACTTAATAAATTTTGTAACATTTTCACGTGTTTTGTTTATTTACTCTAAATCGGCTATAACGATTTTGATCAAACTAGGTATTTGATGTATTTATATGCTCGTGATATGACTGTATAAATTTCATCAAAATTGATTAACCGGAGGGGGAACTTTACTTAATAAATTTTGTAACATTTTCACGTGTTTTTTTGATTTTCTCAAAAACGGATCTAACGATTTTGATTAAACTTAGTATTTAATCTATTTATATGCCCGAGATATGTCTGTAAAAATTTCATCAAAATTGATCAACCGCAGGGGGTACTTTACTAAATAAATTTTGTATCATTTTTACGTGCTTTTTTTATTTACTCAAAAACGGCTTTCACGATTGTGACCAAACTGGGTATTTGATGTATATATATGCCACATATGTGATAGCCAACATTTCATCAAAATTGATCAACCGAATGGGGGACTTTACTTAATAAATTTTGTATCATTTTCACGGGGTTTTTTATTTACTCAAAAACGGCTTTAACGATTAATAAAAATAAGATATGAATGTAGAAAAATGTGTGACTTTGGGAAATGATATTTAACAAAACACGTCAATTTCTTATCTAAGTAAGCTAGTAAGTGAAAGTTGTGTGTTGCGCGCACGCACCAGATTTTTTTTTTTGTACTTTCACTTACTTATATATGAAATATATAGTAAGGAAAGTATTGCGATCGTGAAAAATTTCGACTTCCGGTTTTCAACGGAAATACACGTTTTGGGTTCCCCTGAGTCCAATTAACCAAGTCCCGCGAAATAGTCTGTGTGTGTGTGTGTGTATGTGTGCGTGTGTGTGTGAACAGACTAGCTCAAAAACTATAAGCCGTGCGAACCTGAAATTGGGTATATAGTGTATGTATATGCCCGCGATGTGACAGCAAAAATGTCATCAAAATTTCTCAAAGGGAGGGGGTACTTTATTTAATATCTTTTTAAGTTTTTTTTTTCGATTTTCTCAAAAACGGCTCTAACGATTTTGATTAAACTGAGTATTTGATCTATATACACGCCCGAAATTTGACTGTAAAAATTCCATCAAAATTTATCAACCGGAGGGGGGACTTTACTTAATAAATTTTGTATCATTTTCACGTGTTGTTTTTTTATTTACTCAAAAACAGTTTTAACGATTTTTATCAAACTGGATATTTGATGTATGTATATGCCAAAGATGCGATAGCTATCATTTCATCAAAATTTATCAACCGGAGGGGGGACTTTACTTAATAAATTTTGTATCATTTTCACGTGTTGTTTTTTTATTTACTCAAAAAAGGCTTTAACGATTTTGATCAAACTGGGTATTTGATGTATGTATATGCCAAAGATGAGATAGCCACTATTTCATAAAAATTGGTCAAACGGAGGGGGCACTTTATTTCATAACTTTTTTCCAATTTTTACCTTTTTTTCGATGATCAGAAAAATGGCTTTAACGATTTTTATCAAATTCGTCATGTTTATTGAAAGTTAGGTGTTCTTTAATATCAGGTAAGATTTATCATTATTAAAATGTTTTGAGGGGGTTTGAATGGGTAAGGGGCCTTTTTTGTTTTCCTATAAAGTGCCTTTGTTTTTGATTATACTGAGAAATTAACTGTCTCTCGTTACGCCTAAAAATAAGATATGGCTAGATATGAAATATGAAAAAAATCAAGTAAACATATAGAGGAGAAAAAAAGAAAAATATTCCGTCAACTCATAAAACACGTTGAGCCCACGCATATGGAGTACGCCTTTAATGACAGACCATTGTTCATAATTAAAGCCGTTCTATTCATTTAAGAAGTGGAAATTAACAAAACGCATTAATTTCTAATCTAAGTAAGTTGGTAAGTGAAAGTTGTGTGTTGCGCGCACGCACCATATTTTTTATTATTAAATAAAAGTTTTTACTTGCGATAATTTGGCAATGCAAGCATAATACTCCATGTTGTCTGATTTTATAATTCTCTACATAGTTGTCGAAAACATCATTTAGTAACCATGAAACAAATAATTTACATCAAATAAACACATCATCTTTAATTATAAACAATCGTCTGTCAATTAAGGTGTACTGCGCATGCGTGAGTTCAGTTTTAGGAGTTGACGGAATATTTTTCTTTTTTTCCTCTGTACTTGTAACCAATTTTTTTTCATACTTCATATTTAGCCATTTCTTATTTTTAGGCGTAACGATAAACAGTCAATTTTTCCATATAAACAAAGGTATAATAAAACAAATAATAAAATATAATAATAAAAACAAAGGTACTTTATAGGAAAACAAAAAAGGCCCCTTACACATTTAAGCCCCCTCAGAACATATTAGTAATGGTAAAGCTTACCTGACAGTTTAAGTCTTTCAACTTTTTATATGACGACACCAGTTAATGGTTTACATATATTTAATTTATAAAAATAAAAAGGAGTTTTATTTTGGGTTGATGAAGGCCGTGTTAAAAAAAAGCTGGATTAATTACATCTTTAGTCAGATTGAGACTTGAAAATGGCGACATAGCCGAAACGTTGTAGATGAAGCAATAAATGTTATATGTGAGATTGTCCTGGTGATTGCTCCAACACTGTTAACAGCAATTATACCCATAATAAAGTAAAATTTTATATTACTCTAATGTTAATTTTTAGTTTGTTACTTTATTTTTTATTGTACATAAAAAAAAAAATACTTTCTTTTGGAGATTTTACTCACAATCATCGACATGATTCTTATGAAAATAATAAAAAATATTATAAAATATGTGTATGTTTTATAATTATCAATAATATTCATCAACCTCTAATCCAAAAATTATAAAAGTAATTAGCCTAATAAAGAAACTTAGTACCTGCAATATGGATTAGATAGATGTTACCCTTTTACCCCATTTTTTTACCCTGTTACCCTTTAGCGGTTAAAAATAAAACTAAATAAGTATCTCGGATAAAATCATTGAAGTAATATTCCAAGTTTTTATTTATTTATTTTTTTAATTCTGTGATAATAATGTGTTTCCAAGGATCTCCGAAGGGTTGCTGATTAAACGAGAAAACAAAATGGTGGCTTCGGAACTTGTTGTTACTTGAGAAAAAGTAATTTGTTCCGATTTCTTCTTTAGGGATGTACATTTTTTTTTCCAAATACTTATCTCAATCTGCAGAATTGACTGTTTCTTAGAAAGTTTTTATTTAGGTAATTATAATAATAAAAAAACATAGGCCATTCCACGCCAATTCAACAAAAAATATATCATTTTGAATCTCACCATCTCAGATTTTCTCGAAATTTGTTATATGTGTACTACTTATATCCACTAGAACAATTGTGAAATATTACTGAGATATGTGAACCACTTATTGAATTATTGGTCTTTAAAGCCCTCAAAAATAGGCCCAGAAACAGAAAAAAATCATGATTAAAAACAGCTGTAAATGTTTTCCAAATTTGACTAGGACTTCGAAACGACACAAATTTCATAGTGCTAGTCGAATTTGGAAAACATCTACAGGTATTTTTAATCATGATTTTTTCTGATTCTGGGCCTATTTTTGTGGGCTTTAGAGACCAATAACTCAAAAACGGGTAGACATATCTCAGTAATATTTCACAATTGTTCTAGTATATACAATTAGTACACATAAACCAAATTTTAAGCGAATCTGAGATGGAGATGGTCAAGCCTGTGTTGAATTGATATGGAATGACCCAGGTGAAATTTAATAAAAAACAATGTACACCAGTTTTTCCCTTATTAGATTATTGTTTAATGATGGATTTTTCACTCGTTTTCGGTCATGATAATTTTTTTTTTTTTAAATGGTTCCAAAATGTTTTTAAATGTGTTATTCTCATCAAACTAGGACTTAAGGTATAGGATAACTGAAAATAATTTTAGAACGGCTTTAGGTATCAGCGAAATAACTACGTTATTGTTGTCTATATAATGTATAATAGATATGCGTACTCTTGTTTGCATGCACGAACAACAAACAGTGTACATGCAAAGATTTCTCGGATATTCATTGCCACAGACAACAAACTGGATGATCTTCAAAAAACTATAATTAACCGTCACTATAAGAGGTGGTGTTGGACCCAGTTCCTATATTTATGTTTCTATCTATATTTATATCAAGTGGAGCCGGAGTGTCGTCTCTCCCGCAGGTGATACTATTAGTCATATAGATTGAGTATATAATGAAGGCTTATACCTGTGTATATATAAATGTGTTCATATAATCATTCATTAAAATAAGTAGTGACAATTTCTGCTAGTACATTTCGTTCAATTTTTTTTATTTTTTTACTTTCACTTACCTATATATGAAATATATAGTAAGTGGAAGTATTGCGATCGTGAAAAATTTCGACTTCCGGTTTTCAACGGAAATACACGTTTTGGGACCCCCTGAGTCGAAATAACCAAGTCCCGCGAAATGGTCTGTGTGTGTGTGTGTGTGTCTGTGTGTGTGTGTGTGTGTGTGTGTGTGTGTGTGTGTGTGTGTGTGTGTGTGTGTGTGTGAACAGACTAGCTCAAAAACTATAAACCGTGGGAACCTGAAATTGGGTATTTAGTGTAGGTATATGCCCGCGATGTGACAGCAAAAATTTCATCAAAATTGCTCAAAGGGAGGGGGTACTTTATTTAATAACTTTTTAAGTTTTTTTCGATTTTCTCAAAAACGGTTCTAACGATTTTGATTTAACTGAGTATTTGATCTATTTATATGCCCGAGATATGACTGTAAAAATTTCATCAAAATTGATTTACCGGAGGGGGGACTTTACTTAATAAATTTTGTATCATTTTCCTGTGTTTTTTTTTTATTTACTCAAAAACGGCTTTAAAGATTATGATCAAACTGGGTATTTGACGTATGTAGATGCCAAAGATATGACATCCAACATTTCATCAAAATTGGTCAAACGGAGGGGGCACTTTATTTCATAACTTTTTTCCAATTTTTACCTTTTTTTCGATTATCTCAAAAACGGCTTTAATGATTTTGATCAAATTCGTCATGTTTAATGAAAATTAGGTGTTCAATAATATCAGGTAAGTTTTATCAGTATTAAAATTTTCTGAGGGGGCTTAAATGGGGAAGGGGCCTTTTTTGTTTTCCTATGCAGTACCTTTGTTTTAGTTTATATTGAGAAATTAACTGTCTCTCATCACGCCTAAAAATACGAAATGGCTAAATATGATATATGAAGAAAATCAAGTAAACATATACAGGAGAAAAAAAGAAAACTATTCCGTCAATTCATAAAACACCTTCAGCTCACGCATGCACCGTACGCCTTTAATGACAAACCAATGCGTTATAATTAAAGATGTTCTGTTCATTTAATGAAAATTATTTGTTACAAGTACATACAGAATTATAAAATCAGACGACTTGGAGTATTATGCTTGGATTGCCGAATTATCACAAGTAAAAACTTTTATTTAATAATAAAATAAATTAGTTTTTTTTTTTTTAGCAAATGAAAACAAAAATAAGAAATAAACGTGGAAAAATGTATAACTTTGAGAAGTGGCAATTAACAAAACACATTCATTTCTAATCTAAGTATGCTGGTAAGTGAAAGTAGTGTGTTGCGCGCACGCACCAGATTTTTTTATAATTAAATTTAAGATGTAATCCTGTTTCGTCGGTTTCTAAGTAGGTACTTAAATATGCACTGTTCCTCATTTCACGAGCTCACATTAATCAGGTTTTTTACTATCAAAGATATATAACGTTTTTTTTTTTTTACTTCATTTACATACCTATTACTCATTTCTATTTTTTTTTTTCATTTGCGTAATATGATGTATTTAAATATAAAATAATTTACCTTAACATAGGGGGTTTACCTGTGGTGTAGTGGTTAGCATGGCAACCTAAAATACTAAAGGTTGCGGGTTCGCGCCCCGTGGTGGCCCTAAGATTTTTTAATGGGAGGAAAAATTCTTTAGCTATGCCGCCCTCGGATAGGACGTAAAATGAAGGTCCCGAGCCATTGCGACGTCGGGTACTCGTTAAAGATCCCTATCCTAGTTATACCTGAACAGGCAAAATTTAGGAGTCCCACTGTAGCATCGTCTGATTAGCCTTAGTTGGATAAATTGACGTTAACAAACAAACGAATCTTAACATAGATTTGGGTAAGATTACCAAAGACTTATATATTTAGGAGCAGAGCAGACACGCGTTGCTGAGGCTTAGTAGCTAAAATGCTTTGAATTAATTATATACTATTTTGTTCAATGCGGTAAAATAAAAATCCACTAATAAAAATAAAAAAGTTTCAGCTAATCTAAAAACTAACGGAATTTAAAATAGAACTTTAGGACAAATTTAAAATTGTTTGGTAAAGAATTTAGAGGGGTTAAAGTATAATCTTGGACTCCCTGGGCATTATCCACTATCACCTATATGGCCACTAATTATGTGTGGATGTTTTGTTAGTCAAAGTTTTTTTATTTTTTTATTTTTTTTTTTTATATATATATTTTTTTATTTATTTATTAATTGTGTATCTATTTATATATATTCACTTATTTATTCATATATTTATATATTCGTCTAGTTATTTATCTATTAGCTATTTTTTTTTTTACTCTATATGCGTGCCATGATAGGACGGGGAAAAAAATGAGAGAGAAGGAGGTTACAGATTTGCTTAAGAGTGATATAAACTATAACAAGGAAAAAAAAAGGAAGAAAAACGAAAGGTTAAGGGAAAAAAAATAATAAATAAAAAGTAAATAAAATATTGGAAAAGAAAAAAAAAAATGTAAGATTTTGTAACTGTACGTGTATATGCATGAAAAATTAAAATGTAATTTTAGTTTAATTAATGTACGAAAATTGTATTGATAAGTATGCTGTGTGTTATAGCAACCCAATGTAATTGGGCAGCATTGTTTTGTTTTGTTTTAAAAAATAAAGCATTTCTCTCTGGAAGAGAAACTAATAAAGAATGTAATTGGAATAAGACTTAGTACAATCATATCAGACAGCGAAAATGTACCTAATTAATCTTTTGCCATAATACATAGTAATTAAATTCATAATATAACACATGAAACAGATTATGACCACTGCTGCGGCCGTCTCACATTCTGATAGACATATTTATGCAACTTTTTGGCGATTTGAAGCAGCATTTCTTCTTTATCGAATTCCCAAAGCATATCATGGCAAAAATGGTTTCTTGGGAGATCCATTTCAAATGAAATTTCAGCACAGAATAAATAAGTTTCACCAACCAAAACATCATAAATAGAAGCGTATTTAATGCTATAATAAACAAAAAATGTAAACAAAAATGAATTGAAAAGGAAGGGTTTTACTAATTACAGGATATAAAAAACCGACATTACTTATGGGATGACCTGATATACAAAAATAAAACAAACCATGTACGTAATGAATCACATATGAGTTACAATTTTTTCCGCCCATAACCTTCTACTAATGTTCTATATATTCTAAATTAAATAAAATAAAAACTAATGTTCTATATATTCTACTAATGTTATCGTGCATCCTTTGGAAGGATTGATGATAATCTAAAATTAAAGCCAAATAGTTTTAGTACTTTTGAAAAATGAGTGGTAATTCTGAAAGTGTTAAAAAAAAAAAAAAATAATAATATATTTTAGTTTGGAACGAGAAAAAATTTGTGAAAGTATTCGAAAAGATTTATAAGTGAATATTTTTTTTTTTAACAAAAATCACGATTTCAAAATAAATGTTAGCTAAGGAGAAGGCTCTTATTAAAATTAACGAGTAATATCCGAGGCCGCAGGCTGCTTCGTATCTTCCGCGATATTTTTATCATCTTTGCTATCGTCTTCCTCAACGTGACATTGACCATCAGAAACTGAAAGAACTTTTTGATAACGCTATTTTGGGCTAAATATGCTTCCTTGAAGGCAAATCAAATATTTTTAAAAATAATAAATATATAAAGTACCAGTCAAAAGTTTAGACTCACTTGTATTCAATTCACAACCTTCAAGTTTAAACAAAATAATTGTAACTCAAGAGATAACAATTTAAAAATTATATGATCGTTTCGAATAGAGTCTATATAAATAAAAATAAAATTCTGTTTGTTTGCAGGTTTGTTTTTTCTTTATAGAATCCATAAAAATCCACACCTTTTGTCCTAAATTCTCCAAATTTCACTTAGTGATTCTTTCATACCAGGTAAGAACACCTGTCCATATAAAATTGCATAACTACAGCCAATCTCTGGGTATGTTCTATATTGTTATAAAAATCGTTATGATCTCGCTTTACATTATAATTTTACGAAATCAACCGTTGGAGTCGAAAAAAAATCTCACCTAACGAAATTTTCTTGACCCACGGCTTTTCTCATTGTTTTCCAAGTTTCCTGGTCGAATCCGGGATATACAGCTAGTTATAAATCAATTAAAAATAAAATTATAGTTGTTATGTTGTTCAATAAATACAACTTTGTTATTTATATATTTTACCTTTTTTATTATATTTACCTATATATTAAATGTAGGTTTAGTAAGGGAAAGTATTGCGATCGTGAAAAATTTCGACTTAAGGTGTTTTGTTTTTATTTACTCAAAAACGGATTTAACGATTTTTATCAAACTGGGTATTTGATGTATGTATATGCCAAAGATGTGACAGTCAACATTTTATCAAAATTGGTCGAACGGAGGGGGCACTTTATTTTATAACTTTTTTTTCAAATTTATACGTTTTTTTTTATTATCTCAAAAACGGCTTTAATGATTTTGATCAAATTCGTTATGTTTATTGAAAATTAGGTGTTATTAAATATCAGGTAAGCTTTATCATTATTAAAATCTTCTGAAGGGGCTTAAATAGGGAAGAGGCTTTTTTTGTTTTCCTATAAAGTACCTTTGTTTTTCTTTATATGGAGAAATTAATTGTCTCTCGTTACACCTAAAAATAAGAAATGGCTTATAATTATGAATTATAAAAAAAATCAAGTTATCATATAGAGGAGAAAAAAAGAAAAATATTCCGTCAACTCATAAAACAAGTTAAGCCCACGCATGCGGAGAACGCCTTTAATGACAGACCATTGTTCATAAATTAATTTTTCTGCTCATTTAATGGAAATTATTGGTTTCATGGTAACTACATTGACGTTTTCATTAATTAGATAGAGAATTATAAAATCAGACGACTTGGAGTATTATGCTTACATTGCCGAAGCATTACAAGTAAAAACTTTTATTTAATAATAATATAGAGCAAATAAAAACAAAAATAAGAAATGAATGTGGAAAAATGTATGACTTTGAGAAGTGGCAATTAACAAACAAAACAAGTTCTAATCTAAGTAAATTGGTAAGTGAAAGTTGTGTGTTGCGCGCACGACCAGATTTTTAAGACTGTCTTATAATATACGGTGGTGATAGATTCCATTAAATGCGCATGCCTGACATTGGAACTGAGGCTTGAGCATCGTTTACACGCTCATGCCAATACACTAATCTTAAGACAATTTTTGTTTTTTACTAAAAGCAAAATATTTTGCTTTGCACAAACTTCGTGCCAGCCTTCACAGGCAACGATATATTTGTGCACACCGGCTTGTGCAAGCCAGTCTGTGCAAATGGTTTGAGCGTGGAAACGCACCTTTAGTTTCGGATAATATATCGCACTAAAAGAGTTATAACAGTAATGATCTCGCTTTACAATGTTTTTTTACGAAATCGACCGTTTCATTAGAAAAATGAAATTGAACTTTTATTTAATAATAATATAGAGCAAATAAAAACAAAAATAAGAAATGAATGTGGAAAAATGTATGACTTTGAAAAGTGGCAATTAACAAATTCCCCGGGTGAATCCGGGAGATACAGCTATAATATATGTAAATAAAGATGAAATTCTGTTCGTTCTTTACAGAAATCCATACCGTTTGTACTAAATTCTCTAAATTTCGCTAAGTGGTTCTTTCATACAAGGTGCGAACACCTGTCCATATTAAATTTGCATTCAGCCAATCTTTATTGTTATAAGTAAAAATCGTTTTCATCTCGGTTTTCATTGGTTTTTACGAAATCGACTATTTGAGTCGCTAAAAATCGCACTTTATAGATTTAAAAAATGAAATTCTCTGGGTGAAACCGGTATATACAGGTAGTAAGATATAAAGGAGAAAAACATGTGTTCAAACAAACTACCTTTGTTAATAATTGTCCAATTTGAGTGGTTTCATTTTCATTTTAAAACATAATAGGCATACGATCCTGGTATTTTTACATATCATACATATTTACATATTAACCTTCCGCTGGGCGCTAAGACGTTTGTACCACCGGGCGCTAGCCGTATTTTGGACTGCGAACAACTTTTGTTCTATTTCACTTTCCACTCGTAATGATAATTTTACAAACAACAATTATAAATTAACAAAAACAATATATGAATTATTTATGATTAGATTAAAAATTTACAAACAATATTTGATTATGATTTACAATTAGCTAAATCAATATTTCGTATCCAAACGCCGTCATATTTAAATATTTAACAAAAAAAATTATAAATCTTAAAAATTATCGTCTTAAAAATAATCTAATTAAAAAAACTATATGATTGAATTCAAATGAGATATGATATCAATTGGAAACAACATAATATGTTATGTATTATTCCTATTACTAATAAAATTTTCTAGTATCGAAATACTATATTATTACTGTGAGCAAATATAAAATATTTTTATTAGACTATAGGATATATATTTTACATAATATATTATATCACAAAATTTATTACGAGCTGCCTTCGCTATCACCTTCAATGGCATTCAAGCAATCTTCACTTATTATTTTGGAATGTTTAACGCACATAAACGCTGAACACTTTTCACATGTTTTTGTGGTGTGTGATTTTCGTGATTTACACGAACCTCTTGGCGAACTCCAATTCCTACTTACATTTTTTTGAAAATTTCTATTACACCAGTGGGCGCTAGACGTACTACGGACGGTAGCAGACATTTTGCACTTCAATACTCGCTATTCACCGTACCTTTAGCGACTGAGATCCACTTTTACCCTTTCATTGTAGGGGATGAATAGCAGGTAGAATAACTTGAACTCATAGAGTCATTGAAAATTCACATTTCATAATAATAGCCAAAACACTTACATTAGACGGCATAGCGCCCGCTGGAGGGTTAATTCACTTGCAACCGAGTTTACCTATAAATGAAATAAAAAAATAGAATCCCGGAATAAATTTTTGTTTAAATAACTCAAAAATTATTTTTGACTAGAGGCCTGAATTAGATCTGTTTTAGTGGGGGATTTCAAAAAATATCTTATGGAATATCGTTTAATGAATTCATATGTTGTCATATGTCAAGATCGGCGTAGATCGTTTGAGAACTGTTGTTTTCAGTATATAGAATCAAAAAAGGAAAAGTCCTTCAAATCCCGGCCCACAAATGATCACACTATCCTTTGGCTGATTTAAAAGTCAGAGGACTTCATTCTAGGTATCGCATGAAGCATCTCTTTCAGCGACGAAAACGACGGCAATTTTAATCCAATCTGGAAGGCGTAATAACAGCCGCTTTCTGATGATGGGAGTCACGAATGCAATGGATTATAAATTGAGGAAAATTTATAATCGCTTACTTTAAATAGTTCTAGGAAAATGTCATGGCTGTGGAAATCATAATTGAAGCTGGTGGTTGTACACCGTTGTTGGTTGTGACATTACATCCCGACCGCAATGTGGCGAATAAATATTTGCAGTTAGGTCGAGTCTGCTTTAATAACAGCAAGTCCATTTGCAGTTTTTTTTTTTTTTTTTTTTTTTTTTTGTTTGATGTGATCAGCTGATTTTAAATTTAGACTCCTTATTAAAAATGAAAAATTTTGATATCCAATAAGATATATTTTATTTGATTACTTATTAAGTTTTCTAATTGGTAAGCGGCTCTATCATCAACTATGGCAAAGATATATGATTATTTTGACTATCTCTTAACCTAATACATAGCAGGCTAGAGAAATTTATTTTAAAATATACATCATTTGTTTTTTGTTTTTTTTATGAGTAATTAATAAAATACTGACGTGAGTATTACTGCCAAATTTTTTTAATGAATGAGTACATTCGACGCCATACAGGTTCAAATAATACCTTTCGTCAACTCGTCGAACTTATTGAAAATCCCATTAATACATTTGGTTCGTTCAGAATGCTAGGATTATCCCCTTAAATAAGAGGTAGAATATGTAAATGTAAAGAGGATTGGGTCAAAATTTAACATCCAATTACTTATCTTGTTTCAACAGCCGTAAATTGACCCTCTCCATAGTGCTTCGAGTATAGGGAATTCTCGGACCAAAATTTGTTGACTGTTTAATATTATATATAGGAAATGCGGTGCCGATTACGAATATACCTCGTATGCGGGGTCGGAAATAATATTTGACAGAGGTAGAGGCAAAAATACAAGGAAAATCACAGTTTTGGCAAAATTATGTTAGATTTAGGGGGGTAATAGAGAATCATTATAGGGTATTTTATTAAAAATTTTATTTATTACGACAATTAACCAAAAATTACATATCTAATACAATAGATACTTTTGTGATCTACATATACTAATTTATTCATGTTTGGGCAAAAGGGGTTAAGTCATAAAAAATTTTTTGTCTCGTCTTCTTAAAATTCATAATTGACTATAAGTTATTCGTTATTCATAATTTATTATAGTCTATGTTGAATGAATATAGTTTCACCTGTTATTATGAGATAAATAAATAGGGGAGAGCGGGGTTGGTTGGCGTAGGGGGTAGGTTGGCCATTGGCTTATAGTTTCCGTCACACCTGTTGTGAAGGCCCCACCATTATACCATGTAACCCGCTCGACCTCGGGAGTCTTGTCCTGAGTTTTCAATCTGATGCTAACAGTGTAGAGAAGAGCGTGCTTCATTGATTGATTTTACAACATGTAAGTAAATTTTTATATTTTCGGTAAATTTGATTTAAAGGGATGGCAAAACATTCAACTCCGATTCTGTTCACATAGGTCCAAACTCCTTTGAAAAACCTAACCTTTCGATTAACCAGTTTCTTGTTTGATTGTTCTCACCTGTCCTGGCAGCCATCTTTCATACGATCTCTCCTGTGGGGTTAGTTGGCTCTCTTCAATTTTTTTGTTGGCGCAGTAGCAATTCATAAAAGCAAGGTAAACATAAACAAAGGTGAAACTACCAAATGTCTTAAGTTCCAGCGAGGAGGATGAGAGCAATATTTCCCATGCAGAAAGTGACGACAGTCTAAACTTCTAACTTCTTCTATCGTCATTCTATTTTCCCTTAAAAGCTGTTAAAAACCGATTCAAAATTATTATACCATTATAGTGCAGCTTTTAATAACAATAATATATGTCAGGTAGTACTTGAATGAGGTGGTTAAACAACTCCACCTTCTAGGCCAACCTACCCCACATAGGGGGTTAAATGGCTTACTCTGGATTGACGAATTCTTCAATTTTCTATGAGCTTAGTATTAAATATTATGTGTTGAAAAAAATGCTTGAAGTACTCTAATACTTGGAGTTTACACTGGTATCAGCCATATTGGGATTATATTAACAGGAACGACTCAACAATCAAAAATGTGAAAACTATTGCTAACCAACCCCGCTCTCCCCTACTATAAGAAAGAATTTATAATGATTTTCAAAAGCTTGGTAAATCGTTGTTTAAGCTTCACATTTTATGACTTAACCACTTAATTAAAACTTTGGACCAAACACAAGTGAATTATTTTTAACATTATCTACGTAATAGAAATCCAATTAAAAACTAAAATAAAAAGCTGACTCTCCTTATTAAATCGCGAAAACTCAAATGATATATTTATTTCCTAACCGAGACGTGTAGTAAATTTAGAATTATAAATAAGTCAAATTATATCTGAATCTACTTCATGTACTGCAGAATTAACAGCGATATTCCAGAGCTTAAGAGGGTCTTATTATTATTATTACTTATGCGTTCTATTTTTCCGATTAGCCTTAATGGCAAAAAGTGACGTTAAAAAAAAAAAAAAAAAACAGGATAGAAATAGCGCTCAAGTTTAATCGTTTAACTCTAATTCTTGAACAATAGCCATCTGATTCTGATAGAGAAGAACGCTTTTTTTTTTCCATTATTTAGTTATTTGGTTAGTAGCTATTAATTATATTCAATCCAATTCTAAAAGATTTTAAAGGGACATCTACTTGAAGCTAAGAATAAACCTTGGTAGAAAACTTATGAAAGAGATATAGATAGCCGTGTTATTAGTAAATGGAATACTGTTGACAAACAATGGGCTATTGTGCTTAGAGGAGGATGTATATTTAGCTCCCACAAACTGTATCGTTGCTTGACATTCGTCTCGCTCTGTTTGGGAGCAATCCCACCAGCCATTCGCTCTGTCATTGTCAACTTTTAGAATCTCGACTGTTCAAGGTTAACTCAAGAAACTAGCGATTATTGCTTAAATATCTAAATCAGTTCCTAGACATTTTTTAGTTTTTATTTAAAGTAATCCTACGGTTTGTTTAACTAAATGGTTTAATGAATCGATTATTTATTTAGTCGGTTTATTGCTAAAAGTTAATATCATAAGATTAAACTATAAAATGAAGAAGTTAAAACCTGCTGACCTTCATTAAAGTATTCCTTCCTAAATAAAAATAAAATCATTTTGCAACATTATAATTTATTTAAATTATTTTGCAACAGCCAAAAACCTTGGGGTAACCTTTGACCAAACCCTTTCCTGGAAAAACCATATCTCCAATATCTCCCTTCGCACCATTTCGACCTTAAAGCAACTAAACCATTCCCCTGACCTTTTCCCTTTCGAAACACGCAGTCTTCTGCTCACCTCCTTGATATTCCCCCACCTTGACTATTGTTGCACGGTATATGGGGGTATCTCAGGGGATCTCGACGCAAAACTAAAACGTTTAATAAATTGCTCCATCCGATTTATATTCGGGATTTACGAAGAGTTAAAGTGGTTATATCCTTCCTACCGCCGTAAGTATTTCCTGGCAACCTCCCTTTTCCAAGTTATCCGATCCTGCCGACCACCATACATCTCCGAACTCCTTCATCCCAAATCCTCGGTACATTCCCGCAATACCCGCTCTAGGCCTTCAGATCTATATACACCGGCCCACCGAACGTCAGCTTTTGATAGATCTTTCATTATCCGGTCTACCTCGTTATGGAATTCCATTCCCACTTTCATCCGTAATTCCAATACCCTCTCCACCTTTAAATCCCGTCTCTATCATCACTTCATAGTTATCCAGCGTCCTTTTTAAACCAATGGAAGTTCTCATTCTCCTTATATATTCTATTCTATTTTTTTTACTTTCACTTACCTATATATGAAATATATAGTAAGTGGAAGTATTGCGATCGTGAAAAATTTCGACTTCCGGTTTTCAACGGAAATACACGTTTTGGGACCCCCTGAGTCGAAATAACCAAGTCCCGCGAAATGGTCTGTGTGTGTGTGTGTGTGTGTGTGTGTGTATGTGAACAGACTAGCTCAAAAACTATAAACCGTGCGAACCTGAAATTAGGTATTTAGTGTAGGTATATGCCCGCGATGTGACAGCAAAAATTTCATCAAAATTGCTCAAAGGGAGGGGGTACTTTATTTAATAACTTTTTACGTTTTATTCGATTTTCTCAAAAACGGCTCTAACGATTTTGATTAAACTGAGTATTTGACCTATTTATATGCCCGAGATATGACTGTAAAAATTTCATCAAAATTGATTAACCGGAGGGGGGACTTTACTTAATAAATTTTGTATCATTTTCACGTGTTTTTTTTATTTACTCAAAAACCGCTTTAACGATTTTGATAAAACTGGGTATATGATGTATGTATATGCCCGAGATACGACTGTAAAAATTTCAACAAAATTGATCAACCGGAGGGGGGACTTTACTTAATAAATTTTGTACCAATTTCACGTGTACATATATTTTATTTACCCAAAAACGGCTTTAACGATTTTGAAAAAACTGGGTATTTGATGTATGTATATACCAAATATGTAAAAGCCAACATTTCATCAAAATTGGTGCAACTGAGGGGGCACTTTATTTCATGACTTTTTTCCAATTTTAACCTTTTTTTCGATTATCTCAAAAACGGCTTTAACGATTTTTATCAAATTCGTCATTTTTAATGAAAATTAGGTTTTCTTTAATATCAGGTAAGCTTTATCATTATTAAAATGTTCTGAGGGGGCTTTTTTTTGTGGGGGGGGGCCTTTTTTGATTGTTTGTTGCCTATGAAGTACCTTTGTTTTTGTTTCTATGGAGAAATTAACTGTCTCTCGTTACGCCTAAATATAAGAAATGGCTATATATGAGATATGATAAAAATAAAGAAAACATAAAGAGGAGAAAAAAAGAAAAATATTCAGTCAACTCATAAAACTCGTTGAGCCCACGCATGCGGAGTACGCCTTTAATGACAGACCATTGTTCATAATTAAAGCCGTTCTGTTCATTTGAGAAGTGATAATTAACAAAACGCATTAATTTCTAATCTAAGTAAGTTGGTAAGTGAAAGTTGTGTGTTGCGAGCACGCACCAGATTTTTATTATTATCTGTCTTTTTTTTTTTTCCTCCTTTAAGAAAATATAAATACTATTTAACCAATCTGTAAATAAATGTGTAAATATGAATGCATTATTAGATGTGAAAACTAATTTTATTTTCTCCTTTTAAACTTGAGGTTCCCTAATTATTTTTAGTTATTTTAATTTGTATCATTTTAGTTTGTTTATTTATACTTTAAGGCTCAAAAGCCCCCTTTGTATACTATTTAAATTTGTTCTTAAGGGACACTGTCCCAGAACAAATAAATAAAGAATTTATTTATTTATAATTTATAAAAACGTTCTATTGCGATTTAAAGTTTTTTTTTTCTCCACTTCTTTTATCATTATATGATCCCTCCGACCTCTTCAAGGTGTCATAGAGTACATCAATCTCCGGGCTACCTCTAAATCGAGTTGCCGGTCCTCATGACAAGATGTTGAAGGAAGCTTCCGTCAAAAAAAGAACTCTCTACCATTCTAAGCCCCTCACCCACTAGTTGCATAGAATAACATATATCAGAAATATAGAATATATTTAATATTGCATATAATAACATACGCATATTATAGAAGGTCTATAATTATGGGTTGTATGCTTTCTTAGTAGTGAGAAATCAGGTATTAGGGAGGATCTCTCATCTCTCATGAGCCGTTGACCTTTCTCTGATAAGTTGGTTACAATTTCTATGTAAGTTAGTACGGAAAAGTTTGTAAAGGGTTTTTATAAATTTTCAACTGTTGGAATCTGTAAGTCAGTATATAGTTTTTTTAGTGGCGTGCCATGTTTCATTACTTATAAGTACAGTAAACCCTCATTATTACGAACTCGGATATAACGAACACCTTTATATAGCGAACCAAAATACTATCCCCCCAAAATTACCCTTATATTTCTGCTGAACCCCTCGGCTAGTGCGAACTACGAACTTAATTTGATGCCTGAGAATTATTATATTCTGTTATAACGAACTGAAAGAATTTGGATTAATTTTCTTTTTGTTTACTGTATTATGTAGAATGAGCGCGGGAAGACGAAGTAGCTCCAGTTTCTAGAATTGAGGCGTTTTTTTACTCTTAACTAATCCGATTTCCTTTTGCTCTCTCTCTAAAAACTAGCTCAGTTCTGTTTCGAGTTCTGTATTATTCGAATCAGTGTTATGTACTCGTTTATACTGGGTTTTTTTTAATACACAATGAGTTCGTTGGTAAACGTGTGTCAAAAACGTAAATCCTTATCAATCAAGGATAAATTAAAAATTCTCCAGGATATTGAATCGGGAAATCAAAGTAAGAAAACCATCGCAGAAAAATATGGAATTCACAAATCAACATTGTCAACCATTATAAAAAACAAAGATAAAATATATTCAACCGCAGCCCAAGGATTAACTTCAGCATCAAATAAACGACTGCGTTCTGCGGCTCATGATTATTTGGAAAAAAAATTAATAAATTGCTTTAAACAAATGAGATCTATAATACCAATCTCAGACCCTCTTATTAAAGCTAAAGCTAAAGAACTCTCAAGTGAACTTGGCAGGTAAATTAATGAATCTCATTGTTTAATTAATGTGTAGTTTAACTAAAAATAAATTACATACATGCGTTTTAATTTAACTAGTTCTAATGAATGAATTTCCTTCTAAATATGATCTATTAGTGCGGCCATTGGCTAAAAAAAATGATAAAAAAAAAATCCTCGGTTATAACAAATCTCGTTATAGCGAACTATGAATATCAAACCCCCTACCAGTTCGCTATATCGAGGGTTTACTGTAGTAAAATTTTTCATCCAAAGATTGTTAAGTTTCTCTAAGTGAGTTTACTCCGATGTGAATACTTAGGAAAAAGTGAGTAAAGTAGGTTGGGTTAGGTTGTAAAGAAGCTTAAAAATTAATATTGTGATTTTAAAGTATTTTTTATAAGGAGAGTAAAGATAGGTCCTGGCCCAGTAGTTAAACCCGTACGGCACTCTGCGAAACTACCAGGCAAACATCCCAATCAAGTAAATCCATTCTCTTCATTGACCTGACCCCCTTTCCCATCGATGGGGTGGGGGGCGGGGGAGTAGACTATTTGTCTAATAAGTAAGGTCTCTTGACCACTGTCAATTTTATTTTTAAATGAATACAATTATTTTTCTTGTCTTGATGACTTTCTTGTTGTTTGCTTTAACGTCACTTTATACCACTAAGGCTAATCAGACGACGAAACAGGGGAAGCCCTAAATTTTGTATAATTTAGTATAATATCCAGGTATAATTAGGATAGGATATAATCTTTAACGAGTACATGACATCGTACAGGCTCGGAACCTCAATTTTACATCCTATACGTGGGAGGGCATAGGCAAGGATTTTTTGCTCCCATTAAAAAATCCTAGGGCCACCTCGGGACGCGAACCCGCGAACATTAGTATTTCGAAGTTTAAGAATAAGTTTCTATGTACACCACAGGTGACCCCGTCTTGATGACTTGAAATTATTACTATAATCTTTAAATATTATTTTATAAGAAGAAAATGGTTGGCCTGGGCTGGGATTCGAACCCGAATTTCCGTATCACTTCTGCCACCAGACTCTAAAATTGTATGTATATATGTATATACATATATCTTATAGCTTTTTGTTTTCATAAAAGTTTAATAAATCACGAATAATAGGGATCTTGATCTGGCCCTCTACATTTTACGTACTGCGAGTGCAATCGGGTTCCCTTAATATTATCGGGGAACGATCCATCCATCCATCCATCCATTTTCTAGAAAGTAGATCTTTACCATGATGTAAAAAGTTTTTTGCGCTTGAAAATTTCTTCAATCTTTATTTGCTAAAAATATTTAAAATATAATATTGTGAAGTGATAAAAAAAAAAAAATATATATATGAACAATACTGTTTTTTAAAGAGATTTCTAGAGTAATCTGTAACCATTATGTTGATCTATTAGTTCTTGAATGATCTAGACCTTTCTGGGATTCGATTCGGCCGAAAAACCCATTAAAAAAAAACATTACATCCACGAATCTCGTTTTTCCTTCTTTCCTCAATCTTGTTAGCTCCAAATATAATTTTAATGAGGTACTTGTGGACGGACTGGAATTTTCGTACGCACGAATCGGTGCCCTGGGTTAGTATGCCGTCATGTTAAAGACTACATTAGATTACTATAAATGTAATCAAAAATATTTTATAACTCTTTAGATCAAGATTATCGCATATTTTCTAAGATGTATACAGGCAGTCCCCAGAGTTAGGTGCCTCGGTTTACGCCGAGGACGAACGTTTTCAAAAAGAAAATTAATTCAATTAAAACCTATAGGCGGTTTTCCATTATATTGATCTATTAGTTCTGGAATGATCTAGACCTTTCTGGGATTCGATTCGGCCGAAAAACCCATTAAAAAAAAACATTACACTAATTACTCGAACCAAATGAGGAAGATTAAGATTAATAAGGGCATCATAACTTCGGTTTGTATTAGTACAGTTTCATTTGAAAAACAATAATAATCTACGTATGTTCGAAAAACGTATGCGCAAAAAATGCAATATGTTTGAAAGCGGCCCGCGAACGTATTTGCACACCAAAGTTTGTCCCACAACATGTCAAAGGTTGCCCGTACCGAAACCGTTTAGTCTTGCCTTAATCACGATACTGTTTGCAGCATTGTTACTAATTTAAGTCCTAATTGTTCGTTTGTCATGTTATAATTTTTTACGTTAATAAATGATTTGGTGTATATAGCGTAACTGTACCAATAGTTGCCTGTTTAAGAAAAAAATTATATTATTGACACTGTTTACCAATATATTGATATTAGGTTAATCTTTGTTAAGAATTTAGTAAGGCCATCCCTCTAGATAACAAGGAATACAATATCCTATGGTCTACATTTACGGTTTTTATAAAAAATGATTTCTTAGAAACTTCTAAAATGAACCAATAGTTGGCACATCAAAATGTAAAGGTTTGGAAAGTTGACATTTATGGTTTTAAAGTGGACACATGCATTAATATTTGATTTCCTATGATTTTAAATAGGTAATAAGGACTACAATAAAAGTTAATATTTTTTTTATTTATAAACTAGTAAATTTACAATGGAAACAAAATAAAATTTTCCACAATTTAATTATTTTATACACAAAAAGCTTAAATGTGACAAAAACAAAACATATTTAAACGAAAAAAGAGATCACCCAGTTAAGTAAGTAATTGGGTTTACACAATTATCGACACTCCAATGATGAACTTCACTCTTCCAGGGTCCTTTTAGACAATTAAAGATAGATAAACATTCGTTGGTTGGACGAAATGTGTAGCATTTTGATAGAGTGCAACTAATAGCAAGTATCACATGTTCTTTGCAGAATCGGGAAGTGGGGAGAGTCAGATGAGACGCTTGTCCATATGGGAATAGGATTATTGGCAATGCAATTTTGCTCTCAACGATCCATGGATAAAGCACACTAGCTATAAATCGATAAAATAAGACACTTGTCATCCATACAGACTCAGTCTTTCATAAACCAACCCCAGATGGAACACTTTTTGCAAATTCTGGCGGTAGTTGACATCGATGTCAAATTTTGAAATAATGGATTAATAACTATTCTAATAGTTGACACCTACATTTAAGCCCTGAAACATTTTATGAATATATTAAAAAGAATATGAAATGATTCTCATGAACTTAATGAATACCATAAAAGTAATTAAAAAATAATTGAACTCAAATAAACCAACTAAAAAGCTTATTTAACTTGACTTTCACCTTCATGAAACAGCGTAGCAGAAACTAAGTTTTCAGGCAACTAGAAAATTCGCCATTACCACCTCTCATAAATAAGCTTGAGTTTTCATCAAACTAATGTCGATGGCAGCACAACTTGGCAAATTACCGCCAAATTTTGAACCAAAATAATCAACCCTGAATCTTATTATTCACACTTTTTGTGCAAAATGTCAACTATTGGATCACTGTCAACTTATGGTACAGTTACCCATTTGGTATTTTTTTTATTTTTTGGGATTTGCTTCTAATTATAAATACGTCATGTTTAGGTTCTCGATCTCTAGCTTTAGTCGACAAATATTAGTACATATTCATGATTATTCGGTTCTTAAAGAACTTGACTTGAATCGATTATGAATTGTGACACATCTGGGAATATTACCTGATGTAAGTACGGGGATACCGGTAGTATCCAACATCAAGATAACCAAGGTCATACAGTTCTTCAGGTAATAGATGTCGACAAACGTTGCTTCATTAAAAATATAAATAAAAATAAAAATTTGCTATCAAAAAGTCGTCATCAACCCCCTTAGAAAAGTTTAACATTATTTTAAGCATGGATAGTTGTAAATGAAAATGTAGAGCTAATAATTTTGATAGGTTTTTAGTACAAATATGACAATTTACGCGACTGACGTTCATATTAACAATTATATTGATTTTTGTAATTACACAATATCCATGATAATTTAAGAAGTACATGTTTTTGTTTTTTTTATGTTACAGGTTTGTAATCACTACATTTTCGATCCAAATCTGAAATATCGTTTTGCAATGAGAGAAGCAATCACCAATATTTGTGAGTATATTTTTGTTTATTTGTTTGTTTAACGTCACTTTATGCCAGTAAGGCTAAACGGGCGATGCTCCAGTGGGAGTCCTAAATTTTGCCTACCCAGGTATAATGAAGATAGGGATCTTTAACGAGTACCTGACATCGTACAGGCTCAGGACGTCCATTTTACGTCCTATTAGAGGAAAAGCATGGCTAAGGATTTTTTAATGGGAGTAAAAAATCCTAAGGCCACCGCTGGGCGAGAACCTGCGACCACGTGTAGGTAGCCATGCTAACCACTATACCACAGGGGTGACCCCTGAGTATATTTTCATTTACTGAAGTTGAATTTTTATTTATTGAATCAATAACAGGTTCCAACTAAAAAAAAGATTAACGAAATTCTAATGTAAATTAGGCATCCTTTTCAATCCAAAATTTTACGCCAAATAAAGAACGCTCTTTGTACGTTAGTAACAAAACACTACATACGGACTTACAGCTACCAACTATCGACGCACAAATATGAACCCTCTATTCTGGCTTCCACATCTAATTGCTCGGCGTAACTACAGACTTATTAATGACATGCCTTTTATGAGACGACTGAAAAGGAGTTGGATGAGAGACCTCCTCTCCTGAAACAAGACGTGGATGATGTGCTGCTGGGCACTATCTTCCCTCATCCCTTAAAATGAGGAAACACAGCAGTTTTCTTCCCATTTGCTGATTGTCGCTTATCCTTTGCGAGAGGTGCAAAAAAAAGTATGATGTAAAAGAAAAAAAATATGTACATCGTTTATATAAATATATATATATATATATATATATATATATATATATATATATATAAATATATATATACGTGCAGACCCACGTTGCTGTGACTCAGTAGCTATAATGTGTTGAATTAATTATATCCCATTCTTTTTAATGAAGTCAAATCAAAATTCACTGATAAAGATAAAAACGTTTCAGCTAATCTAAAAACCAAGAGGATTTAAAATAGTACTTGAGGCCACATTTAAAATTGTTTGGTAAAGAATTTAGAAGGGTTAAAAATTGAAAAGGAACTAATAAGGAATATAATTACCTCTACCTGAAACAGGTTATAAAAATTTCTCAAACCGTGCGATATGTTCTTACAGTACCACTTATTAAAACAACAAAATTAATGTTATGAATGAGATAATTTATACCTAACGTTTATAATAATAATTTACATTTTTCTTTATCGAGAATTCACAATTTTTACTTATTCCACAATAAGTGTTAGGTGAGGTTAAGAGCACAATGATTTTGTTTAACCTGTATTTAGCTGAAACAAATAGATTCGATGTTTTCCTCAAACATGATTGCCCATCGTAAAAACACGGACTTTCCAAGTCCAAGCTGGAAAAAATTGATTTGGCAACTGGATGCTTACCCACCCTAAATATCGAAAAAAAAATGAAGCGTTATGTCAATAAATTAACTAACAACGCCATCTGTTGGAAAATTATAGAACTTACACATAATCACACTCAATCGTAGTATAATAAGCATTTAATTTGCAAAAAAAGAAAAATTGAGGCCAATAATCGAGATATAAACTATCCTATGTTTTAAGTTGGACAAAACTACTCACAATGAACAAAATTTCATCAAAATCGGTTGAGCAGTTTTTGATTTTACCTCCGACAAACATCGGGACACGAGATTTTTATATATATATATATAAAGATACACTCGTATGTAATTCTGGTTTTTTCTTATTATTATGATAGGAATTAAATGTTTTTATTTTTATTTATTTATTTATTTATATTTTGCGTCATTTAAACCTGCGCTGGAGCGCATCTAGCAAATTTGTTGGATGCAGTTGTCTTGGACTTTCATGATTTAATTGCTGTGCTAGAGCATATCCCTCTAGCACAGCAATTTAGGTGCTAGCACAGCAATGCAAATTAAATGCAAAATTTATAATTTTTAAATTATAATTTATGCATTATATATTTTATAATGTATTTTAGTTTTTATCAGGCTTTATTTAAGGTAGGCTTCTATCTCACTGGATTAGCATATCTTGACAACTATTTGGAAACTTCTGGAAAACCGAACAATGCGGTTCCAGGTTAAGCCTATATCGGGCACCTCTTGACGTCCTGTCACAAAGAACTTTGATGCGCGACCTGCACATTATTATATAGAATACCGACCTCAAACAACTAAAATCGACTCCTGTTTTTATAAATGAAAAACTCTAAAAAAACACTTGGTGCATAAAAATCTCATAATATTTCATCCCTTAGCATTTTCAAACAGTTAAATTTAAGTTTTCATGAAGCACCTACTTCATACTACATTTTGTAGGAAATTATAGCATTAACACTTTTCAAGCCGAGGTGTACAAAATTAGGATGATGTTGTTATCAAACTTTTAGTAAATGAAACCTGTCTGAGCACTATCTTTTAAATTTTTTGTTATATTATATTTTTTCAAATTTATTACAAAGTCAAATTTACATGTTTGAGAGGATAAAAAGCCGAAATGTCCTTTTGAAAAAAATAGGATGACAATTGCAACTGCTTAAAGTGCGAAAAAGTGTGATTGGAATGTTCCAAAATAATATGAGTAAAGTCTGTGGCGTAAAATGTTTTAAGTTGGACAAAACTACTCACAATGAGCCAAATTTCATCACAATTGGTCGAGTAGTTTCTGAGTTTACCTCCGACAAACATCGGGACACGAGATTTGTATATAAATCTATATTATGTATTGATTTTTTTCTTTTCTGTAGACCTACTTTTCCATCGAACCTTAGGCATGTACGATAAATACAGACAGCTACTGTTTCCTTTCCCTGAATGAGCTGAGAGGGAATACTCCATTTCCTTGTTAGTTCTAAAACGCCTTGACCTCTGCTGTCAACTGAAAAGATTTCAGGTCAAGTGAGTAACTAACCCTCCGTTTGACCGTGCCGCCACTGAACCTCGGTATTCAATGCGACCTCCAGTGGGTTACGCTCAGTCAATTGATCATGCTAAATATATCCTACTCACGCTGCATCGGATATTTACGTTTTAATATAAATAATTCTATTTCCTTGTATTGCTACGATTTCCTAATTCCTTACAATTATTACTACTTTATAATTCGATTGCAGGATGAATGAACACGTTTATTTGAAGCAAAAAAAATCTGGTGCGTGCGCGCAACACACAACTTTCACTTACCAACTTAGATTAGAAATTAATGCGTTGTGTTAATGCCACTTCTCACTCAGTTACACATTTTTCCACATTCATTTTTTATTTTTGTTTTCATTTGCTCTACAACAAACACTAATTTCTTTTATTATATGGGGTTTTTATGTTTAGTGATTAAACACACTTCATAAGTAACGATTATTTATTGAACTTGATACTTTCTTAAACTTATAATACAAAATTTATTACGTAAAGTCCCCCCTCCGTTTGACCAATTTTGATGAAATGAGGGCTATCGCATCTTTGGCATATACATACGTCAATTATCCAGTTTGATCAAAATCGTTAGGTAAATCCGTTTTTGAGTAATTAAAAAAACACGTGAAAATGATACACAATTTATTAAGTAAGGTCCCCCTCTGCGGTTGATCAATTTCGATGAAATTTTTACAGTCATATCTCGGGCATATACATACATCAAATACTAAGTTTGATCAAAATCGTTAATGCCGATTTTGAGTAAATAAAAAAACACGTGAAAATGATACGAAATTTATTAAGTAAAGTCCCCCCTCCGGTTAATCAATTTTGATGAATTTTTTACAGTCATATCTCAGGCATATACATACACCAAATACCGAGATTAGTCAAAATCGGTAAAGCAGTTTTTGAGTAAATAAAAAAAACACGTGTGAATGGGACAACATTTATTAAGTAAAGTGCCCCCTCCAATTGATCAATTTTGATAAAATTTTTACAGTCATATCTCCGGCATATCAATACATAAAATACTCAGTTTAATCAAAATCGTTAGAGCTGTTTTAGAGAAAATCGAAAAAAACGTAAAAAGTTATTAAATAATGTACCAAAAGGGAGGGCCCTTTGAGCAATTTTGATGAAATTTTTGCTGTCACATCGCGGGCATATATCTACACTAAATACACAATTTCAGTTTTGTACGGCCTATAGTTTTTGAGCTAGTCTGTTCACACACACACACACACACACACACACACACAGACACACAGACACACACACAGACCATTTCGCGGGACTTGGTCATTTGGACTCAGGGGACCCCAAAACGTGTATTTCCGTTGAAAACCGGAAGTCGAAATTTTTCACGATCGCAATACTTCCACTTACTATATATTTCATATATAGGTAAGTGAAAGTAAAAATACGAACACGTGTGAAAAAAAAGAAAAAAGAGTCATTGCATGGGATCATTGCTCGTGTTTGGTGTGGCGGTCGCATCAATAAAAATAATTAATATAATATATGTTTATAAATATATACATAAATATTAAAATTATATACAAATTACTCCATCCCTGATAACATCAAAACAAAAATTAGCGATTAAAAAGCCGACTAAGCATTAATAATTTATTTATAACATCAAAGAATAATTTCAATCTTCGTTCAGACATAATTTTACTAGAATTTATTTTTAAAATAAATTTAAATTATTAGAATTTATAATCTGATAGGTTTGTTTAGTTATTCAAAAATTTAAATTTAATTATATGATGATTGCTCTGTTATCGAATTTTCTGAACTCACTCGAGGACGCATCAAGTCCTTGAGCGATACGGTGAGAACTACCGTCTCAAAATGGATTCAGCCTGAGAACTTCCGACAATGTCTTTGTTCTCAAAATGATTTGCTTTTTAGTCACAATTGTCCACTTTAAATAATTTCTTTGTATCACTATTTTGATCAATCGTTTCTTTAATTTAGCCAGAAAGAAGCCATTCGGATCGTCTTAAAATATTCTCATAGAAATTATAACTCATAATTCCCTAGATAAAGTTTTGTCTATATCTTTAGAATAGACCTAGATCTGAAACGTAACCTTTAGTTTTTAGTTAAAGGATGGAATCATACAATGATTGGTTAAAAATCTATAGTTTTTTAGATTAGTCGCACAAAGTTTGTTAAAGATTAGTATTTCTACTATTATTTCCAGACAGCACACATTACAACATTACTCACGTACTTTGTCCTAGAAGCCGAGAAAAAAAAATTACATTCAATTAATTTATTTTATACTTCAAGTTTAGAATAGACCAGCTCAAAAACTGTACGAACCTAAAATGGGCTATTTGGTGTAAATATGCCGTCGATGTGACAGCAAAAATTTCATCAAAATAGGTTAAACTGAGAGGGTACTTTATTTAAAGAATTTTGTCTAATTTTTACTATGTAATCTTAAATACACTATATGTGCTGGAAGATCTAAATTTTATAATTGAAGATTGGTGAAATACTTCTTCCAAATTTCTTTTATTAAAAATTTATAATATATACATTAATTTGCCGACGTTTCGGACTATTCGTCCCTCTTCAGGGCAAATTTCTTCTGCCAATAACAAGTAATCCTTACACCTGACAATTTTTGGTGGCTAGGTCCATCTATTTCTATATTACAATTATATCCCATTACTTAAGTAAATTGGTCATTTTATATAAAATTATATATATATTCACATGCTACCACTTTTTTCTACAATATTCTTATCACACTATCTATTACTGACTGTAGTAATAGATAGTGTGATAAGAATATTGTAGAAAAAAGTGGTAGCATGTGAATATATATATAATTTTATATAAAATGACCAATTTACTTAAGTTATGGGATATAATTGTAATATAGAAATAGATGGACCTAGCCACCAAAAATTGTCAGGTGTAAGGATTACTTGTTATTGGCAGAAGAAATTTGCCCTGAAGAGGGACGAATAGTCCGAAACGTCGGCAAATTAATGTATATATTATAAATTTTTAATAAAAGAAATTTGGAAGAAGTATTTCACCAATCTTCAATTATCTAATTTTTACGTTTTTTTTTTCGATTTTATCAAAAACTGCTCTAAAGATTTTTATTAAACTCAATATTGCGATATGACAGTCAAATTGATTAATTGGATGGGGTATTTTATTTCATAAATTTTGTCTCAATCACTTATTTTTTTTATTTACTCAAAAACAGCTGATGTATGTATATTCCCGTGATGCGACATCCGAAATTCATCATAATTGGTGAAACGCAGGGGGAACTTTATTTAATAACTTTTTTTCCAATTTTTACCTTTTTTCGAATATCTCAAAAACGGCTTTAATGATTTTTTTTTTTTTTACCTTTTTATAAAATATAGAATGTCTAAATTTCTTTAAAGGAAGTACTTAAGTGTTAAGAGTATTTTTTTATTAGGAAAACGAATCTAAATTCCGAACTTTAGCTCATTTGACCAGTTGGATCGTTGAATAAGCCCGAATGTAGCTGTAAACAATGTCGATAATCTTCATTGTTATAAGGACTATTATTGCTCGCATTGCTTAGAAGAGTCAAGACTAATTTTTAATTCAGTTCTTCGACCCTTCGTAAATATCAAGACAAATAAACGTTTCTATAACGTTTAAAACCATCTAAAGATAGCCAACCTTCTTATAGAGCTCCTTGAAGGAATTTTGATATATATTTAAAAACAACACAAGTCGGTACTTTTGGCTGATATAAATAAAATATAAACAACAATTAATTAATTTTTTCTATGTTGATAATCCTTTGGTCTGCCCCTGTGCCTCTGCCAAAAATCGTCAGGGAACTGTTTTATTTATAAAACTTTCAATTCGTTTCGCCTCATACTGTTTTATGCAATCATGATTAGTATCCTTTAACTGTATGAGTTTATAGCTTTTTTCTGCTTTGGGTTAAAACAGTTATTTTATCACTTGTACCAGAAGTGGTTGTTTTCGGTGCGCGCTCGTGGTTAAGGAAATTAGACCTTGCAACGAAAACCCATTTTGTTACGTTTTATTAACAATACCTTTCATCATTATATTTCTTAAAACTTAAAGATTTAATATAATAAGAAATTAAAAAAAAAAAAAAAAAAAAAAAAAGCAACTGTTTATTAACCTTCCATATGAAGCAAGGGATTTAGCTGGAAGTAGTCGCTTTTTCTAAAACATCTTCTACATATAGTATACATACACAGTATTTGGCACATCAAGCATTCTACTTAGAGCGGAACACAATTTACTTCATCAAGTTCCCTTTTTTAAACAAATGTTTATTATTACATATTACTAGCAGGTAAGTTAGCGCACCGAAAAGAGTTTTCATCATACTGCATCAAAAACATGTGTTTTCAATTCCAAGTTTGAGTCCGTAAAGTAGTACTTTTCGGGCCTAGGCCGGAATAGTATATTTCGTACCAAGGGCCGAAAGTGGGCGTTTGCCGGTCCGAGATATTTTTTGACCGAGACGTAGTCGAGGTCATGAAAAGTTCGAGGGCCTGCAAAAGCACTTTGGCCCGAGGCACGAACGCTATTTTTCACCATACTACAATAAATATTAATACGATATAACATTAATCAAAAACAAGATTTTCTTTTGGTTAAGTGTACCTCTTTGTTAGAAGGTTATCTTGTGATTATGGGGACATGATGAATGTTTAATGTATGGATTGTTTTACGTTATGTTATTATGTAAGTTAATAAAGAGAGATGAACATATGTGTGTTTCATTTAATACAACTGATATATTTCAAAATGCTAAAAAACGTTAGTTCGTTTATTTTTGATTTATAGAAATGTTAAAAGTACAATGTTGGTTGTTTGAAAACATAATACCCTTTGAAGAGTCTATTACTTGTTTTTTGTTTGACACATTCACACTTTTACTCGTAGTTGGATTGTTTCTGATTAAAATATCCTCTTGACAATCTTCAAATTATATGTAATGTATATAATTTGATTTCAAATTATATGTAATGTATATAATTTGATTTCAAATTATATGTAATGTATATAATTTGATTTCAAATTATATGTAATGTATATAATTTGATTTCAAATTATATGTAATGTATATAATGAAATGAATGAATTAAAATAATAAACAGCTGGTTTTGCGGCCCTAGGGCGGCGAAGTGTAGCTTTCGGACCGCAAATTAGGTGTTTAAAACAGGTGATTACATCGTAGTATGGTGAAAAAATCTTTTTGGTAAGCTAACCTTACCTGTTACTAATATGTATTAATAAACATGTGTTTGGAGGAGGTTACTTGTAGCTATACTGTGCTTCATTCTAATATAAGTAGTATGTTTGAAGTGCAAAATAACATGGATATTCCTGATGTTTTAGAAGAAGCCCAAGAAGCTTTAAACGAACCACTTCCAGTTAAATCCCGCGCTTTATATGAGTGCGTATACAACAGATTTCTATTATACAACAGATTCTAAAAGTAGCAAAAGGTATTTGTGGCGTTAATAAATAACAAAAATACACCTACATACATGGAGTGTATATTCTGAACCCGATGTAATTGAAAACAATAATAAAATGGTCTTTAAAATTATATTCTTATCGATTGAAAGAAAACTGATCTGTGAGGATACAGTTTCGTATATTTCTATTGTTACCACGAAAATGGACTGAGGAAACTTAAGAATATTTCAGAAGATCGTAGTGTTGAATGGGATATCCAGATTTAATTGGAGAAATATTCTGCTTAAATTATATAACATTTTTTGCCGAGAATCCTGGCCGGAGTAGCCCCTTTGCGGTCCTAGATCTGCAACACATGGGACATAAAGCCCTTTCCTATTACCAGTTCCCGGCAAATGGCTCCCTTCATTTCCCACTAAAGATAATTGCCGGCCCTATGCCTGCAGCAACAGTGCACAGCAGTACTTACTCTCAAGGGCCTTCGTCATGATAAATGCCCCCATTTCTTCGCTACTTTACTCTTTTTACTTCACTCTTTCGCGAAGCCTTTTCCTACCTGGTCTAGTTGATCCAAATATAGTTTACTGTGGACTTTGGTCATTGCATGCTATATTACAATGCAACTTGATGGCCATGTAATTGGCTAATGTACTTTCAACTTCCGAGATCAGTATAAAGCATTTACTATAATACCATTCTCATATATATAAAAATCTAATGTCTTGACGTTTGTCGGGGGTAAATTCAGAAACTACTCAACCAATCTTTATAAAATTTGGCTCACTGTGTTTAGTTTTGTCCAACTTAAAAGATAGGGTAGTTATTTATCTCGATTATTGGCTTCAATATTTCTTTTATTGCAAATTAAATGCTCATTATACTACAGTTGAGTGTGACTATTTGTAAGTTCTATAAATTTCCAACAGATGGCGGTGTAAGTTTATTTATTGACACAACGTTTCATTTTCTTTCGATATTTAGGATGGTTAAGTAGAAACTTATTTTTTCCGGCTTGGACTAGAATGGTTTTAGCAAAAGACAGGTTAAACAAAACCATTTTGCACCTATTAGCACAGTAAATAGAAATTGCTAATTCAAAAAATGTGCATCATTGTTGTAAAAAGTTATAAATTAACGTTATCTATCTCATTTATAAAATTAAATTTTTATGTTTTCATAAGTAGCATGTTAATTTTTGTTTTGTTTATTTTTTGTTTATCGTCTTTAATTCGTTTTGTGTTCAGTTAGAAAAGTTTGATTACTATTACTGTAAAAAAAAAAAAAAAAAAAAATAATGTTAATGCAGGTAGTATGCCTAGGGGCATGGAATCTGTAAAAATTTAGAAATACAAGTCCCTCTCTCCTTCAGAAACTACTCAACAGAACTTTATAAAATTTGGCTCACTGTTTTTGGTTTTGTCCAGCTTAAGAGATAAGGTAGTTTTTTATCTCGATTATGGTACTGTATTTCTTTTATTGCAAATTAAGTACTTTTTATACTATGATAACCTGTTTCAGGTAGAACCTACTTATATAAAATCTCAATCATCAATTCTGAATTTAATTAATATGTATAATGGCAAAAGATTAATTTGGTACATTTTTGCTAACTGTCTATTCTGATTGTACTAAACCCTATTCTAATTATATTCATTGTTAGTTCCTCTTGCATGTTTATTATTTATATTTAATTTCACCTCTGTTAAAATAATCTAATTAATACAATTAATCTAAATCATTAATACTTACTGTAGTCAAATATGGGATGTAAAAAATAAAAACTTTAACCCTTCTAAATTCTTTAGCAAACAATTTTAAATTTGCGTAAAGTTTTATTTTAAATCCCGTTGGTTTTTAGATTAGCTGAAAAGTTTTTATCTTTATCAGTGAATTTTGATTTGACTGTATTAAAAATAATATGATGTAATTAATTTAACGTATTATAGCTACTTAGTCACAGCAACGCGTGACTATAACATAGGGCACAACCAACGGGTTCAGTAGTTAGCAGAGTAGTGATCTTTGTTCATCAACGATTTTTCAAGAATATAATTTGATTTGAAACCACACCTAACCTATAGAGTTTTTACTCAATTTTAAAAATCCTAGGGCCATTGCGGGACGCGAACCCTAATAGGGTTTAAATGTCTACGGTAAAATTCTTTTTGTAAAATACCGTTATTTCATCTTTATTTTAATAGTACCGTAATAGGGTAAACCGTACAGTAATTGACTCCCTTAAGACTACATTTATGTGGTGAAATTAAAAAAAATACATTTTATGAAGGGATCAAATTGAAACTCCGGGTCGAAAATTTAATAGTTTTACCATATGGCAATATTTATTGTTAAAAGTGCAAAAACTAGTTATTGACACCCTGTGGATTTAATTGTCAAATCTTCCCTATGGTTAATGTGTTAAAGTCATACTTCACAGATGACTTAGAGGAACCTTCAAACGTTAGATTCATGTGTATCTTGAAATAAAATTAGGACTTGTTTAATTATTTCTTCAAGTTAAAGTTGGGGTGTCAATAACTGTACAGAGTGTGAATAACTGAGTGGTTTACCCTATAGGTTAAAAATGACCCAAGTAGTCGATACGCCCTAAACGTTTACATATGAATGGCTAAATATAATATATTGATAGAGATATAATATAAACTAAGTCATTATAAGAATAAAAGAAATTGTGGAAGTTCGGTCTAGAAGCGATCTTAGTATGGATGGTTGTATATGGCGCAAACGCTGTCGTCGGCATTGAACCTTTGATTTCAGTATGCCTTAATTTATTTTATTTTATATTTTTGGAAAGTTCAGAATACCATATATCGATATAAACAACAAAAAATAAAAAATAAATTATATAATCTATATAAATAAAGTTGAAATTCCGTTTGTTTGTTTTTTCTTTATAGAAATCCATACCGTTTGTCCTAAATTCTCCCAATTTCGCTCAGTGGTTCTTTGATACCAGGTGCGAACACCTGTCCATATTTAAATTGCATAACTTCAGCCAATCTCCTGGTATATTCTTTATTGTCAAAAAAGTCGTCATAATCTCGCTTTACAATGTTTTTTTTTTTTTTACGAAATCGAACGTTTAAGTCGAAAAAACGGCCTAAAAAATCATTTTATAGATTTTGAAGTGGCCAACGAGGTCCGGTAAGACCGTCCCTTGGTAGGCGTCGAGTTCTGGGATTTTTAAACCATATGTTTTTTTTTTTTTTTTTAAATTACAATACGTTTATTGTAATGTTAAAAATAGACAGGCAGAGTCGCGGGAAACTGAGTCTGCCCAGGAATACGTGGCCCGCTTTGCGCCACAAAGGCTTAGGCAAGCCGATTTGCGAGAAGCTGAAACTGCAGGCCAATATTTCTGTTGTTTGTTTGTTTTTTATAGAAATCCATACCGTTTATCCTAAATTCTCCAAACTTCGCCAGTAGTTCTTTCATACCAGGTGCGAACACCTGTCCATATTAAAATTGCATAACTTCAGCCGATCTTCAGCTGATATTCTTTATTGTTATAGAAATCGTAATGAACTCACTTTACAATGTTTTTTACGAAATCAACCGTTTCATTAGAAAAATAAGATTCCCCGATCAAACCGGGTTATACAGCTTAAAGATGAATTTCTGTTAGTTTGTTTTTTCTTAATAAAAATCCATACCGTTTGTCCTAAATTCCCCTAATTTCGCTCAGTGGATCTTTCTTACTAGGTGCGAACACCTGTCCATATTAAAATTTCATAACTTCAGCCAGTCTCTGGGTATATTCTTTATTGTTAAAAAAATCGTTATGATCTCACTTTAAATTTGTTCACGTTTATTAGAAAAATGAAATTCCCCGGGTGAAACCGGGATATACAGCTAGTCTATAAAAATAAAGATGAAATTCTATTTGTTTGTTTGTCCTTTACAGAAATCCATACCGTTTGACCTAAAGTCTCCAAATTTCGCTCAGTGGTTCTTTCACACCAGGTGCGAACACCTATCCATATTAAAACTGCATAACTTCAGCCGATCTTCAGCTGATATTCTCGATTGTAATAAAAAATCGTAAGGATCTCGCTTTACAATGCTTTTTTTACAAAATCGACCGTTTCATTAGAAAAATGATATTCTCAGAGTGAAACCGTGATGTACAGATATAATCTATGGAAGTAAAGATGAAATATTGTTTGTTTTTTATAGAAATCCATACCGTTTGTCCTAAATTCTCCAAATTTCGTTCAGTGGTTCTTTCATACCAGTTGCGAACACCTGTCCACATTAAAATTACATAACTTCAGCCAATCTCTGGGTATATTCTTTATTGTTATAAAAATCGTTTTCATCTCGCTCTACCTTGGTTTTTACGAAATCGACCGTTTAAGTCGATAAACGTCTCACTTTATAGATTAAAAATGAAAATCTCCGGGTGAAACCGGTATACATAGCTAGTATAATATATTGTTACATTTCTATTTCTATTGTTACAAAATGTATGGCCTATAATGTTGTTATATTTTATTAGTGTGGCTAACTCTATTTGTAGAGGTTTCATCCCTAAAGACGAATAAAAGGATTACTCATTATTCATTATATTCAATTGTGGCAGAAACGAGAAGTGCCTAAGGTTCAATATGTTTCCGATTGGGAAAAACCTGTTACCATTGATAAATACACTTTAGTCAAACAAATATTGTTGGAATAGTTTTAAATAAAGAAATATTATATGGTTCTACTTGATCTGAATTGTGGATAGTGGAAACTTTGATGGGTTATTTTGAATACCTGCATTTTCGGAGATCTATGATTTTTTGG
This sequence comes from Aelia acuminata, assembly GCA_911387785.2. Taxonomy (NCBI): domain Eukaryota; kingdom Metazoa; phylum Arthropoda; class Insecta; order Hemiptera; family Pentatomidae; genus Aelia; species Aelia acuminata. Next base: position 170,175,908 of record OU426979.1, read on the forward strand.
TGTATATTAATGTAAAAAAGAATAATTAAAATAACGCTGTAATCAAGTACATACTTTGTTGATGACAGGGGAATCATATTTTAATTATAAACGATTTAAATTAAAAAATATTAAACAAATTTAACAGCAAACAAATCCAGCATGTTTTATTAAGCGCTGAAGTAAAAGATTGGTCGAACAGCACCAACGCTCCTTGAGCAAACGATATATTGCGGAGGAAGAGAAAAAGTGGCCTTAAGAATGCCAATACAAGAAACCTTTGAAGTCAAAGGTGAGGAAGAGGTTGAGGGGTATAGGAGTCTTCCAAAGGAGCTGTGATATGGGATGCGGAAGAGGACTTCTCCAGGATATTCTTCTTCTTCAGCGAGTTATTGGCTCATATCCTGCCACTTCTCGGCCTTTTTGTATCCTATGAAGCTACTTTTCATCCAGTACTCACAGAAGGATTAAAAGCCCTTTTATCAAATAAGATTCCATCATCGATAAAAATATTATTAGAGTTTCGGACTAGATTTGGAGAGTGTGAAATTATCGTGGATTGATCGACAGATATATTTATATCGGCCTAATAGCTTTGCAGGCTTCATTGTGTGATTATCGATTTCAATGGCCGATGGACCGATTTCCATTTTTTTTTTCGTAAAAATAACTATGTTAATCGGTAACGAAACGGATGTAAAAGAATGACCAAGAATCTATTAATATACCGATTTTTTATCTGCATATCGGATTATGTTCGGATGCACGATGCTAGGAATTTAGCCTAATAATTAGGATATGGATCATTAACGAGTACCTGAAATTCTACAGGCTCGAGACCTCCATTGTACATCCTATCCAAGGGACGGCAAAGCCAAAGAATTTTTTAGTCCCTTCAAAAAATCCTAGGACCACCGTTCTAGGAAATTCTAGAACCTTGTACAACGTAACGGAAAAAAGTATCTGTTTTGGTTTCTTCCGTCACATTATTACCGAAATGCTAAAATTATTTTCAGCTACAATTGAGAATCTTGAAACAGAACGAACAGCGTCCTAAAATTTTAAATTTCATTGTAGAGCGTTATGTATATGATCTGAGTAGGAGGAATTAATTGGCCAATTTTCTTCAATTAACTATTGAGACTATTTTATAATGGGAGGATTTATAACCCGTTTAAACAATTTTTTTTTCTTGGACTTTAGGCCATTTATGTCGTGTGTACATAGGACATAACAAAACTCGTGTTATCCAATTTATTTTTTTTTTTCTGTATATCCTAAAAACTATTTTCCATAAATTTTCAATATTTTAAATCCACTTTTATTGAATTTGTAGTAAGTTTTGATTTTGAATGTTATTTTTCCTTATCTTCTAATTTAGTAGTCTAAAATAACAATTAACTACAAAACAGATACAAAAAATTTAGAAACACATTATGCGGACATAAAAAAAATAATAGATCAGATTATTAGCAAAGTTTATAGAGGCTGATTATAAGAATGCGTAACAATGAATTTTAGAAATGTGACATATGTAGTTATGATTTTATTATATTATTCAATAACATGACATTCAATCGTAGGATTGAGAAATAAATGTAATAAGTAAATATTGATTTTATGAACTACTTGTTACTTGTTAATTAGTTGAATTTGAAAAAAAAAAAATATTTTTTATCTTGAATATTATAGAAAAAGTTTAGACCGGTCAAAAGTTTAGACTCACTCATATTTAATTCACAATCTTCAAGTTTAAAAAAATAATTGTAACTCAAGAGATAACATTTCAAAAATTATATGATTGTTTCGAAATACAATCTATATAAATAAAGATGAAATTCTGTTAGTTTGTTTGTTCTTTATAGAAATACATACCGTTTGTCCTAAATTCCCCGAATTTCGCTTAGTAGTTCTTTCATACCAGGTGCGAACACCTGTCCATATTAAAATTGCATAACAGCCAATCTCTGAGTATATTCGTTATTGTTATAAAAATCGTTATGATCTTGCTTTAAATTACATTTTTACGAAATCAACCGTTGGAGTAAAAAAAAATCTCATTTCTGTCCTAACGAATTTTTCTGGATCCATGGCTTTTCTCAATGTTTTCCAAATTCCCTGGGTGAAACCGGGATATACAGCTAGTTATAAATAAATAAAAAATAAAAAAATGTTATTATTTATTTATTTTACAAAATCTAAGGGTGAGTCTAAGCTTTTGACTGGTACTGTAGTACATATAAAATAACTGCAATGATATCGTACAGGTTGAGAATGGACACACAACTCCGAATTGTCAAAGAAATTCTGTTGTAAGAAAATAAAGATAAATATAAAGTAAGATAGGTCGCTAATCTTTATAAATAAAGATGAAATTCTGTTTGTTTGTTTGTTCTTTTTAGAAATCCACACCATTTGTCCTTAACTCTCCAAATTTTCGCTCAGTGGATCTTTCATACCAGGTGCGAACATCTGTCCATATTAAAATTGCCAATCTCTGGGTTTATTCTTTATTGTTACAAAAATCGTTATGATCTCGCTTTACATTAGTTCTTACGAAATCGACCGTTTGAGTCGAAAGAATAATGAAATTCCCCGGGTGAAACCGGGATATACAGCTAGTATTTCTGTAGGAATCCACTCCTAACTAAATTTCGAGTTCCTAATTTTGGATGAAAATTTATGCCTAGGTGATTGAAGTTACGTTGTTCTTCAACGATTGATCCTACTTAACCCTACTTGATCGCTGCTTAACCCTTTAGCGTCTGAGCAGTGCGAGTGTATAGCGGGCCCTGTGGCCTGAGACCTTAGACCGGCTACCGTTTCCGGTGGCCTGAATAGTTTTAAGAATTTTTTATCCCCCCTATTTGACTAAGGAACAAGGGGCAGGTATAATTAATTTAGAAAAAAACGTAAAGAATCCTATGTCAATTAGTTTACAACCCTCGGAAATTTTTGAGGAAATCTTAGGCATAACGCGAATGCCAATTATGTAAAAATAATTTCCATATGTCCTGCACTCGTCCTAAATATGAATAAGAAAATGATGACTATTTTGTCTGCTCGCCATGCTCCTCTAATATTCATGAAATTAGAAAAATACGTGTAGTAGACATACTTCCGTATAATTTTTAGAACCTTTATATTAAATGTTGTATGTATCTGTTTATCTTATAACATTTTTAAATTATATTTTTTTTACCTACGATTTATGAATGTTGCATTTCTAAATAATGATATGATAAATCCGAAAGCGAAGAGTAAAAATTAAATTTTTGTTTTAAAAGAAGCCACAAAAACATCTCTTAAGCTCCTGACTACGGGATGTTTTATCCTAGTGCAATAGTAAAATGGAAATGGTTAAGAAATAAATTAAAGTAAGGTCCGCAGTTTCAGTCTTCTAACGCTGAAGTCGGACTGATATATCAGTCTAAAAGCCACAGGGACTGCAGCGCTCGAGCTGATATATCAGTCTAAAGGTGTTAAAGGGTTAAATCACATACATACTTTTAAGCAGTTCTTGTCATTATCTTTTTATCCTTAACTTGGAAAATATTGGATAAGGAATCCGCTGCTACCGAATCGATGAGATTAAGTTAAAGATTTACCTGGACGGCACACCTGGGTTTCGGGCAGTCAGCTGGTATGTTTGGGACTTGGACACTATATTTAGTTTCCAGTTGGAGAAAGAAGAGAAAAACGTGACGTAGGAGACTCCAGAATCCTTTTAACGAGGAATAGAGAGGGTCAAAGTGGAACTAGTGGAAGCATTACTTTGAAAGCAGAGTAGTCCTCTTAGATTTTGACCAAAGATCTTCTCAGAGTAGGTGAGTACTATTTTTTTCTTTTAGAAAAATTTAATAAAAAGTTCCTTACTTTACGTTATCTGTTCTTCTTTAAGCGATAAGAAGCTTTTTCAGAGCTTCGAATATAAATAGTTCAGTACCAAAGCTATGGGAAAAGAGTGAGCTCTTTCCCACCGTTTCACCCACCTGAAACTAAATATATTTCATACAAACTGTATATGCATATATAGGTTTGGGAAAAAAGAAGTTTCGGTATTTTTCAAAGTTTTTTTTTATATAAATTTCGAATTCTAATCAAAGATATATGTTCCGTTTTATTGATGACCTTTGCCATTTGTTCGGTTAAACCACTATACCTTCACTATAGAAGTTCTGTGATTTCTGAGCGAAAACTGATCAAAGTGATTTGCAAAAGCCTCTTTTGATTCCAGCTTTACACCATTGAGAGAGTTCTGAAGAGAACGAAACAAATGATAGTCAGACGGTGCAAGGTCCGGGCTATATGGTGGATGCATCGAAACTTCCCAGCCAAAAATCTTGTAATTTTTGCCGAGTCACCAAAGATGTGTGTACTCTAGCATTGTCGCGATGGAAAACAAAGCCTATTGATTAATAGGCTGGCAGTTTTTCTTGAATCTTCGGCTTCAACCGTATTAGTTGTTGACAGTAGAGAATCGAATTAATGGTTTAGCCAGGTTTGAGGCAGCTCAAGATGATTCGTTTCTTTAACGTCACTTTATGCCACTGAGGCTAATCGGACGATGCTACAGTGGGAGTCCTTAATTTTGCCTATCCAGGTATAATTACGATAGGGATCTTTAACGAGTACCTGACGTCATTTAGGCTCAGGACCTCCATTTTAGGTCCTATCCGAGGGACGGCATAGACAAGGATTTTTTACTCTCATTAACCCTTAATTGGTACCATGGGTGAAAATTCACCCAACGAAAATTTTGTTTTTCCATTGTGGCTTGGTATCCCGGCTTTGGCGCTTGGTATTCCTGAAGTTCTCCTGTCTTCTTAGTGTCTTTATAGCTGCAGTAGTGAATATTCGATTTGAATCGGCTGTTTTGGCTTATCTCACTTTTGCGTGTGTATTTTCACCCGTCATACCATTAGTGTGTGTCAGAGTTGAGCATATTTAAATAAAAATGTAATCATGATTATGACTAATAATCATAAATGTGAATAATGATTGTAATCATCATTCACAAATCATTCTTTAGAGCGGAATCATTAATCATGAATTATATTAATCTCTGGTCGTGAAGTATTCATGAATATAATGTATTCAACAATTATGAATGACCATTATTCATTATTAAATGTTAGTCAGTAATCATGATTGAGAAGAATTCATTATTCATGATTACTCATTACTCATTAATCATGACTAATCGGAATTTACTACTCATGATAATAGATCATTCATTAATCATGAATAATATAAATTCATTAATCATGATTAAAAATAAAATCACAATTCTGAGTCTTACTAATCATGAATGATGATTGAAACTTTGTTTGCTCTTTCCATTCTTGTCAATAGAACTTTACTGATACCCATTGAAATTAGGGTCTAATTCTTTACTTGTGACTTCAAATGCTGTTCAGTTGACTACACCCACTCTCAGGACTTGTCCTTGCTCAATATGACATCTTTTAATTCAGAAATGCATCCTCGCCTTTTAAATTTAAATGAATAATGATTATGAATATTTCGTATTCATGATTGATGATTGGTGAATTTTTGTTATTCATGATTGATGAATACTAGGTATTCATGATTGATGAATATTATATTAATCCTAGCTCATGAATATATTTTATTCACGAATAATGACTATCTGCATTTATCAGTAATAGTTATTCATGAATAACTGAATACCAGTTATTCATTATTCATTTCAAATGAATACCATAAACACTTAATAATCATTAAAAATACTCCGAACTGATTATAAATAATGGTTATTCATTATTCATTTGTTTTATGATTACAATTATTCATATTCATTAATCATTATTCAGATTACAATTTGCCCAACTCTGGTGTGTGTTTACCAACTTCATTACGTTTTTAATTTTTCAAGCATTGTGAAGTTTATTGTTGACGGAAAGGAATATAGTGCTAGTAAATTTAGTAGATTGGTTACAGACGAAGGTAATGATGTGTTTAGAGACGATGAAGGTTCAGAGGAAGAAGATTTTTGTGTTGAAGATGTAGAAGATTTTATTTATTTATTGTCCTTCAGAGAATGACGATGATTATCATCCTAATGAAGAAAATAAGGTTTTGAATGAGAGGGACAGTGAAGTATAGTAAATGGACCAGAAAATCCAACTTTAAAACGGAGACTGACTTCGAGCCGTCCTGACAGTAAAGACGATTCTACCTGGTTTAGTCGACAAGTGGGTACATTTTGGTTCCTCAAAAAAAAGGTGGCCTTTAGCCATTTTCTATGGATTATTAAATGCAGCTGGAATTAAATAAATATCAAAGTCAAACGTCGACAGATTTGAATTTCTTCACCAACTTGGACTTGATCTATTAGTTTCACAACTGCAGCAAAATGTCGCCATTCCGAATCTCACCGTTTACCATTGAGCTGAATGGAAACAATTCTAATATTCTAACACTACACACCCATCAACAAACACAAGATTTACTAGGTCCGAAACAAGATGTAAACTTTGTAAGAAAAGTGATAAGAAGTATTCAGTGAAGTGTAGTGTGTGCCAAAATTATGTATGTGGGAATCACAGGGATATAAGATGCAAAAAAAAAAATTAGGGAACTATTATTCTTTTTCATAAATATAAAGTTGTTTTGAAAAAAAAAAAAAAAAAAAAAAAAAAAAAAAAAAAAAAAAAAAAAAAAAAAAAAAACGATATACCTACTTAATTGTTTTCCAATTAATTTCAAAAAATTTCCTTTTATCGATTTATTTTAAATTTAAATGTTGACTGTATTTTTTTTCCTTCCTAATATTGAAATTTAAAAGTTATATCTTTTTATAACATAAAGTTTAAAAAAAATAAATGAATCTATACAAAATTATAATTGGTTAAAAATATGGGTGAAAATTCACCCATGGTACCATTCACGTTGTAGAACGGTATCGTACCAGTTAAGGGTTAAAGAATCCTAGGCCACCTCGCGACGTGAACACGTAACCTCTAGTATTGTAAGTTTCTATGCTACAATACTGTGATTTGATATTTAATACCTATTTTATTAATTAATATCCATTCCGAGCAAAGACAGAACACAGTAATATAAAGATTTGTTTAAATGATATAAAATGATTTTGTTCTCAGACCTTAGGGCTCATTGTCAAGGACCCTCAAGACATGGGTCAAATATTTTTCAACCATAAATATAATAGGGGAGAGCGGGGTTGGTTGGCAACAGTCATCGCTTTTTTGATTGTTGAGTCGTTCATGTTAATATAATCCCAATAAGGCTGATACCAATATAAACTCTAAGTATTAGAGTACTTCAAGTATTTTTTTCAAAACATATTATTTAATACTAAGATCATAGAAAATTGAAGAATTCGTCAATCCAGAGTACGCCAATTAACCCCCTATGTGGGGCAGGTTGGCCTAGAAGCTTGGGTTGTTTTGCCATCTCATTTAAGTACTTCCTGACACATATTATTGTTATTAAAAGCTACACTATAATGGTATAATAATTTTGAATCGGTTTTTAACACCTTTTAGGGGAAAATAGAATGACGATAGAAGAAGTTAGAAGATTAGACTTTCGTCACTTTCTGCATAGAAAATATTGCTCTCATGGAACTAAAGACAATTGGTAGTTTCGCCCTTGTTTATGTTTACCTTGCTTTTGTGAATTGCTAGGGCGCAAACAACCCCCAGTTGAAAAGAGCCAACTAACCCCACAGAAGAGATCATATGAAAAATGGCTGCCAGGACAGGGGAGAACAATCTAACAAGTAATTGGTTAGTCGAAAGGTTAGGTTTTTCAAAGTAGTTTAGGGCTATGTGAACAGAATCGGAGTCAAATTTTTTCCAAGCCTTTAAACCAAATTTACTGTAAATATAAAAATTTACTTACATGTAGTAAAATCAATCAATGAAGCACACTCTTCTCTTCACTGTTAGCATCGGATTGTAAACTCAGGACAAGACTCCCGAGGTCGAGCGGGTCACATGGTACAATACCCCCTATGCCAACCAACCCCGCTCTCCCCTACCATAACATAAATTTATTGTTAATAAAATTTAAATTTTTAAAATGACTTCAATCATGAAACGTGAACAAAATAAAATAAAATCTCTGCTGAACAATGGTCCCAATCGATAGCAATGAATGGCCTGAACATGAAAGGGGCTTTGTAGAAAAAAAAAAAAAAGGAAAATAAATGGACAAGATGTCTTTGGCCCGGCGGAGGTTTCCATTGAGGAGATGATCAATAGGCTGACAAATATTGACTCTGACTTAGCGACCGGGGTTCATCCTGGTCTTTGATCTTCGCCGGTACCAACTGTTGCAGAGGTATTTGCTGTCCTGTTTTAAAAGCCTCCGGTTATCGACTCTCAAAGATTCAATATCATTAAACTGTTATGTATAAAACTATTTACTCTATTTCCCGGCTTTGCCAATCATTTTTTAATTTGGGACCTGATTTAAGAATAATTACGAACTCACCACCTGCTACGTTCCCGGTCTCCCGCTTTTCTAAGGCGGGTGGGGGTTACCAGAAACGCCTTATATCAAGTTAATATATGAAATTAATGTAATGAATATGTATCAATTGTATATTGGATACTTTTCCTGAGGTGACGTGTTTACCAATTCTATTTTATTCTAATAAACCTGTGGCATAGGGTAAATGATAATAAAGAAACAAATCTAAATTGTCCATATCTTTAATTTTATTGTCCATATATGTAAATTATTTATACCCCCTTTAATATATCATATGAAGATATTTTACTGACACAAATTAGTTAATGGATGCTGACTGGCAATTTAACAGTATTCAATAAATACTGACCACACAATATTACAACTGGTACTGTATATGTTTGTTGTTGTTGTTGCCCTTATCTGTTGGGTACTCTCTGGTGTTGTCTCTGGCCTATCTGCTGGATCAGTCCCTGCCATCTCTGACGCTCTCTCAGACTCAGCATAGCATCCCATCTCAGCCTGCCGCTCCTACCTATCTAGTCCTCTGCCCTTCTCGTTCCACTCTCGCCCTCTGTCCACCTCCGAACTCTCTCTCCCCGAACTAACTCCCTCCAATTTTTTTTTCTTTTTTCTAATCCCTCTAAAACAGAAAAACAGTAATAAAATGTGAAATTCGAACCATTAATGCTAATGGAACGATGCTGTTTTACCTCATTACCTTATACTACCTGTGGAATTTGAAGGTGTAACTCCCTCCAACTTCCCTCTCCTCCGTATAAGTCCTCTTTCCCCCACTCTCTTCCGACTTCCTCTGATTGGCTGGCTGCAGACTTCTCCTGATTGGTTGGTTCCAGACTTCTTCTGATTGGCTAGCTGCCTTTCTATATTTAACGTTTTTCCCAGCGGCCTCTTTGCCGGGGCAAAACCAGGGTTTATGACCACAAATTTCTCTAACAATCTTCTTAGGTATTTCCCTGGGTGTTTGTCGGCAGCATTGTCGGTCCAAAGCTTTGCTTATTTTGAATTTCTAACAGAAATTTTATGGCCCCAATAACTTAAAAGGCCGTGTTTCCAAGACCTAGCCGCCTACAGGTAAAACTGACCACCGGGTTGACCATATACAGTACTTTACATATTTTGATATTAAATTATCAATTCAATTTACTTTTCCTATCATGGCAGCATCCACAATACATAGCACACCCTACGTTTCAAATGAGACCCTCCACAAGGACTTAAGCGTTTGGACTATGAAAAATTATATGGACCAATTATAAACTACATGGACATACCAAAAAATGTGTACTAGTTATGGCAAGAAGTGACATCCTTGACGTACCTCGGCGAAGCTGAAGTGGAGTTGGATGAGGGATCTCCTAGTCTGAAAATGGAATTTATATAAATGCCAGAAGGATACAGTTGCTATCTCTCCCATGCCTAACCATGCCATATTTTAGCTCATTTGCCTATTTTTTCTTTAGTTCACAAAAAAAAAAAAAAATCATGATAAATCTCTCAGAATATTTTCCAGCGTTTTAATTTTAGTAACTGCTAATTCGAAACGCAGCTGAAGACTGGAATAATATTCTGTAATTTAAACTTTTGCAAATGAGCAATAAATGAGTGATTCTCAAACTATGGGCAACTAAAAAAAAAGTGAATTTCGACCATTTGAAAACAAAATTCTCAATCTGATCATTTCGATTCCTCTAGGCAACAGTTCAGTTTGCATACAGGTGAAGCATATTGTGTGAAAATTTTTTTTTCCTTCTCTAAAATCTCTGAAATTCTTGGACATGATGTAAGATCAGTTGAGAAACACGTTAACGTTTTGAAAAACTGTTGTGTTGCTTTTTTATCAATTAATTTTAATTAATAAATTCAAATAAAACTATTCAAATTCAAAAGCCAACATGAATTACTATATTATTATACATGAAATACTATATTATACCATATATTATCAGTAATATATGGTTGTATGAGGATATTTCTAAAGAGATTTTAGCGATGTTAATTCATATGCGCAACTTTTTAATTTAATTTTACTGTATTATATTCAAATCAAAATCAAACACTTATAAAATAAAACTTCACCATTAGACAGATATTTTCATCCTGCATCCAGCAATATATATTGATTAGGTATATCGGCGACCGATTTTTGCTTAAATTACTTTTTGATGCCTATTTAATTCTGGACAAAATATGATTTCATGTTTAAGAATTATATTCCCGTAATGAAAAATTATCATGGCAATTCTTATGGTATCATCCGATTCTGCATTAAATGTGGAATAAACTAAACAATAGATAATTAAGACAGATTTACAATTAGTCATTGACGTACATAACTGAAATCAGTGCCAAGGCAATGAAATTATAGATTGAATTATCTGAATTTCAAGCAATGATCATGAACTGCTATTAAACTAGATTTGTTGGGGATGGATCCAAATACGTGTGCTTTTTCATTTTTTTTTTTTTTAACCACTGAAAATTTTTGAAAATAAAATGTAAAACGTAGTTTGATAATCACCTATATATTACATTTGTGTCCATAATTTTTCTCCAATTACTATATAACCCACTCACTTCACGGAAGCGATATTTCATTTCCTGAAATCTACTTAGGCAAATAAAAGTTTACATGCTTGCTTATATGCCTTCTAAATGCGAATGATTTAAAATGTAGCTCTAACAGTAAAGCACATTTTTATTAGAATGTCCTTTGTAAAATGATTTTAGGAACAAATTACATATGGGAAAATACTTGGAGCGTTGTCGTAAGACAACGTTACAAAAATAAGTTACCCTTTTTGAATACCTAAAACAACCAACATATTAAAACAGAATATAATAAAGCACATATAATATATAACATATAACTATATAACATTCATAATAGTTATGAATATTATATAGTTGTTTTCACAAAAAGAGAGTTAGAAAAGCAATTCCATGAATTGTCAGAGAAAACTGAGCGATTTAATTTAATTTTATCAACGTAACTAATTTCATCGACATTACAATCTTAATATACTTTATTGATGATATCGATATCAGGTATCTTACAAACAAACAAATTAAATAAACTAAAATTAAATTATTTACTACGGGACGCGCAAGCAGATGTTTAGCGAGTCGATTTATATTTGGGTCAACTTGGCCTAAGACCAGATAATGTTGGCAAACATTGCTTCTTAATACATATGTATTTCAATGGAGGTAAAGTGCTTTGCTGAATTGAATTTGATATGTCTTTTAATAATAATTTTTGCAACCTACGAATGTATTTAATACAAAAATCAAGATAGCATAGCACCCATTAAAAAACTTCTTGCAGTTTGTTCCGATGGATGCGAGATGTTCACAAGCAATCTGACTTAATTTTATAAGATTTAGAAAAAACTGCGATTGTTATGATTATATCAAATGGTGTGAATAAAGCTTATAGTTTTTTTTATTTTTTAAGTTTATAGTTTTTTTTAGTTTTTAAGTTTTTTTATATTTTTATTATTTAGCTTAAGGTGACATATTATTTACATTGTTAATATAAACAAGGAAACTTTAATTATTTTGAATAAATAAGTAAACTTCAATTTCGATAGGTTAAATGATGGTCAGGATTTTCAGTTTACAATGATTTTATTATGGTAAGCCAACGTTTCGATCCAACTTGTGGATCTTCATCAGGGCTAAAAGAAAACAAATAGATGAGTATCTATGCTAGAGGGTGTCAATAAATGGATACATTACAGAACTGATAATAATATAAAAGATGGTGTAACATGAATATTAAAATAAGTGGCTGGTTAACAAGATAAAATAGAATCTGATATTTACCTACTGAGTCCAGGTGGATACTAAGACTAAAGGTAAAAATAAGGTAAGAGGAAGTGGTAGGGGGTTAGTTTGCCGACTTCAAAGGTTACATAATACATAATGTAACAATGCATAAAAAATAGGAAAATATACAGAAAGAAGCATACAATACAAAAAATAATAATAGTACAAGAGGTACAGAGATAATTGCGGGTACCTATGAAATCAAAACTAGGATTTGAGGATGCGGAAGATGTTAGAATAAGTGGATGAAATTATCTCTTTAACTGTTTTGTGATTTACTGGGTTATTTTTTTCTATATGAATGAAAATTTAGCCCTGATGAAGATCCACAAGTTGGATCGAAACGTTGGCTTACCACAATAAAATCATTGTAAACTGAAAATCCTGACCATCATTTAGCCTATCGTAATTGGAGAACAGTTGACTATCTCTCACCTCTACTAAACTTCAATTTGTTATTAGATTAGAATTTAAGTATTATTTTGTTATATATGTGTTGTATGGCTAACTCTATTTTTACGGGGAATATCCCAAAAACAAATAAGGAAATTATTATTATTATTATTATTATTATTATTACTTCAATAATAATAATAAGTCAATTATTAGTCATCGTTTCCTTAAAATAACTGTCGTAAAATTCGACGGAAAAGTAATGAAATTCCTTGATTAAAACACTATCTTCTTAGGCGATAACGATGAAAATCCTCTCATCAAATTTAAATTAATGCTCGGAATCCTACAAGGCCTTTCAACTTTTGCCGTGAGAGCTAAAACCTTGAATGGTATAATAAGCTTCTTTGCCGAGCCTCTCGAGGGCTCCTTCGCTAAACTTTCCCAGCGCGATGTAAGCAAACAATAACACCCGAATCAAACTTCGATAACTTTTTAATGATCTCAATGAAGCTGGTCCTTGAGACTCCCTCAGCTCGCCTCTTACGTAGGATCCATAGTTACGAATACTTTAATTCATATTTTTATAACTCAGACTTTGTTTTTTCTCTGATTCTTTTAGGGATATCCAGGTATATTATAATAAACACACATATACTAGGGACGCGTAATACAGATAAAGCACGCATAAGTGAACAGAAAAAGTACAGAAATATACAAAATATATGAAGGGTCAGGGGGAAAAACCACGGTAGTCCACTTTTTGTTGATTTGAAACAAGTGGTGCCATTTGAAAGTATAGGAAGTGTACTTTCTTTTCATACTTGTTACAGTCAACAAAAGAAACAACAGTCCATATAAAATCAATAGTTTAAAATCGATCGATACAAGGGGGAAAACAGCTGAAGTCCTGAGCGTCGGGGAAAGATTAACAGTGGTCCATTTCTGTGGTGTTTGTGGTTGAAGATTATCAATATTGGTTGTTGGTTCTTCAGTTTACATTCTATTCTAATCTATTACAATTTTTAACATTATAAAAGTGATTTTATCATTATTATCCCATTTTAAAATGAACAATGACTTCATATACAATTTAGTCTTATCTGCACACTTGGATGATTACCTGTGTACAAAATTAATAAAAAAAAAAAAAACACGGACGAATGTCTGATGTCATGAAATACTCAGACTTTCATCGCACAAGTCTGGTAAGAACTGCTTTTGCAAACGATTTAAGTTAAGTAAACGATTAACTTGGTAGAATTAATTTTGATTCTCCATTTTTCGAATCTCCTTTCTAGTTTATATAGATGGCTTTGAAGAGCTTAGGATGCGATAGTAGGATTTTTATGTGTTAAAAGGATAGCCGTGTCTTCAGAGAAGCTACAGATGGTGGTGCGAGGGTGTTCAGGGATATCTGATGTGTAGAGAGAGAAACAAATTTATTTCTACTAGCAAATAGACATAATTTGGTTGTTTAAAGAGTTATTGTTTAATTTTTTCTCTATAAAGTAATAATAATTTAAAGGTCACAAACAACTAAGCAATGGACTACAGTGGTTTTTCTCCCCAACAATGAGCGGTTTGATAACGTTTTGTTATTTCTGGGGGATTAACAGCGAAATTTGGTTTAGGAAATTTCGTACAGTGATAAACAATTATCTGGTCTAGAAGAATATGTTTTGAGAAACTAATTTTAACTTTTGAAAAATGGAACAAGGGGACCATAAACTTTAAATGTCATTTTTCTAGGATTGTATTAGATTGGACTACCGTGATTTTTCCCCAGGACCCTTCATATAAATCTTTTCTGTAAATATGCACAGGTACAGAAAAATAGATAGGGTAAACAAACCGTACAGTTATTGGCACCCTTAAGACTACATTTCTGTGATTAAATTAAAAAAAAAAATACTTTTTATAAATGGGTCAAATAGAAACTTCCTATAGCTCCTCATTATCTATCCTAATAAATACTCAAGAGGTTTTTTTGGGTCAGAAGTTCAATAGTTTTACAATATGGCAATATTTATTGCTAAAAGTGCCAAATCGAGTTATTGGCACCCTGTAGATTTAATTGTGAAATCTTCCCAATGGTAAGTTTGTTAAAGTCTTACTTCATAGATGACTTAGAGGACCCTTCAAACATTAGAATAATGTATATCTTGTAATAAAATTAGGACTTGTTTACCTATACCTTTAAGTTAAAGTTAGGGTGCCAATAACTGTATGGTTTACCCTACCACCAAATTTCCAAACAATATCTCCGTGAAGTTATATCTGGTCTATCTCCCTACCTATTCAGTTAATCCTAATGTGGTTTATGGCTGCTACAAAACATATTGTAACACTTCGGTGGGTAAAAAAAATTTTATTGAACACAAATAACAATTTCCAATGCCACACAAATTATACGAACACAAATAATTTAAACAGGTTACGAAAATTATCACTTTTTAAAACAGAAATAACCATATGACTTTAGCTTCAGAACAAGACTAACTCTTCAGTCCATCGTCCATCGTTCATTTAATCATAAGAAGAACAGACTCGAACCTTCTGGGCCAGCGTAAATGGTACTGGAACATCACAAATCATGACAGTTCTCATGTTTATCAGTTATCATCATACTATGACAGTTTATTCCAATAAGTCTAGAAATAAACCATATGTTTTGTGTATTTATTTAACGTTTGAGTATTAAAAAAGTGATCAGAATTTAGTTTTTATATGATCTTGAAATTGAGTTTTTATATTAGTCAAACTAAGTTATTTTCTCTGATTATCGTAGAAACCAGGTTCTAAAGTTCTGTGTAGTCCAAGTTTCAGAAGAAATAAATTTAGTTTCTATTATTTTAATCATTTTTCGTGGGTAACCACCTTATTTGAATTTTAAATTTTTTTTTTAATATTTTATTTTTGAAGAGAAAAGTAAAAAGCTATCATATACTTATTAGGTATAAGGTATAGAGATACTCCTCAGTGAAGAGGAGAGATTGGCTCCGCGTGGAAGAAAGCTCGGTGGCGCAGTGGTTAGCGTACCGTGCATATCACGCGGGTTCGACTCCTGGGCGAAACCAATCTCTTCTCTTCAAAAAACAAATATTTAAATTTAGTCCAATTATTTTTCTTATGGTTAACAGCATTTTATATATTCTCCACAATTTTAAATATTTTAAAAGGAACAGTGAAGAGAGAGAAGATGGAATCGGCTTGGTGGCGCATTTACAGCGTAACGTGCATATTACATAGGACGCTCGGGTTCGACTCTTGATTCAAAATGCTATATATATATATATATATATATATATATATATGTATATGTATATGTATATATATATATATATATATACTTATATATATGTATATATAGACATTATTATACTAAATATTTTATTGATTATTTTTTTAATTATAGTGGTGAAGTTCAATTCGGTATATTTTACCCTCTACTACATCCCCCCGATCAATACAAAAATTTCTGGGCGAATAATTCAAATATGTTCAGGTTCTCATCTATCAATCGTAAAGTCATGAAGTCTATAACCAAAATGTTTGGAACCGAATAAATAAAAGGTTTTAATCAATAATTTTTGATGGTAAAATTGTAATTATTTAATCATAAATCACTATTTCCTATATAAAAATCAAAGTACGGTCATCATCGCCTTGGACAAGACCAAACGGCAACACGCACACAATTACGTACTAGTATGTAATGATAGTGTATATACTTCTTAGAGGAACAGTTAATTTTAGTTTATAAAACTGTTAACAGAGGTGTTTCTATCTTCTTTTTTATTTATTTTCTTTCTTTTTTTTTATGGTTTTCTCTTCTGTATATATTTTATACTATTTGATTTTTTTAATTAAACTATTAATTTTCCTTTTACTACAAGGGTTGTTCTTTCATTTTATTCTTATTTTGATTTCTTAAATATATAACTTAAGTTTGAATACCATATAACAACCGAACAAGAGAAAAAAAAAACAAAAAACATAATCCTATAACCAAGAATCGCCTAGATCTTCAATGCAAGTTCTCTCATAAATTCTGAGTTGTTTTGGCTCAACAGTTTGACAGATATTTAATCCTTCCGAAATTCAACTTTTAAAATATAAGATGCTAGAAGATGCTGGAATATTATCTGTCTTTCTTTTCAAGGATGTTGAGATGGGTTCTTATTATAATTTCACGCGATATGAGCTTCTTAAAAGGATTCGAAGAAACGTGTCAAAAAGCATTGAGGATGGCAGGAGTTATTGTTTGAATTTCCGTAGGAGCTTCAAAGTTATTCTCCACCCCCTTCCATATCGTAATGGATTCTCCTCTAAACTGGGTTCTTCCAGAGGCGTTTCATTGTCAATATCTCTTTATTTCCCCCGTAACATCTAACGAATACGCGGTGTATTTCGAATGTATACTGCAGAAGTTCCCAGTCCGCAATTCTTGTACGAATTTCTGTGCTAAGTAAGATATTAGGTTTTTATAAATATATACATATACATACACACATGTATGTACAGAATTCTAAGTTTAATTCTGTTTTAATGGTAGGTGAAGGAAGAGATTTATATTCGATTTTGCTATAGTTTATTGCATTATAAGTTTTCGCATTGACATCTGAAGTATAGGTAAGTTAAGATAAGTAACTTCAAATTAATACTACGGTAAGTGGTGGATCCAGAAATTTTATGAGGGGGGCGCTTTTTTTTTTTTTTTACAATTCATGAGTAATGAAGGCCCTAATTTAAAATACATATTAGTACATGATGGTGTTGTAAATTACGGTAAATGTTTAAATACAATTCATTTTCAATTAGTGGACTTAAAAAATGACTAAATATAGCTCATTTTATATAGAAATAGTAATACTTTATGAGTTTCCTCACATCTCAGGGGGGGGGGGGGCCGCGCCCCTCCCCTGGATCCGCTACTAACTACGGTTGACATTTTTTTCCTACAGGTGTCATTTTTATTTTCCCAGGTAACTTTGTTTGTGTCGAGCTTTGGACACTTGATAAAAGTAAACTCAAAAACTTTTAAGGATTTTTTTTAAAAATATACATTGAAGACGTTGATCCGCATCTTAAAAAAATGTCTAAAGGAATTGTTGCAACCTCACCGTCGACAAAATTTGCCATAAATTAGCAATCAATTTTATTTACGTAATTTTAGATGCAACCACATACTAAAAACTTTTAGAAATAAATCTACGCTATTATTTTTTTTTTTTTTTAACTTCATTTTTACATTCGCACCTGTCTTAAAAGAAAAAGACAATCAGCGAATCTGATAACTAAACACGTAGAAAAACATGGCTTGATAGGCTTGGGGAAGGGTGATACCCAGCGGCATCTCTTCCTGTCGTGATTTGCACTTAGGCAGGGAGTTATCCAGCTCCCTTTTAGTCTTCTATAGGTTTATCGGGGATGTTGGCATGCCAGGACATAATGTTTCGATAACCTGTGACAGGATACTAAACACGGGCTGAATAAGGCTATTCAACCCACTAACTAACTTAGAGAGATCAACTGGTGAATTAGTTACAGTGGGTGGAACAGACTGCATACAGCCCTTACTCGTTTTTGAAGAATCTCTTCTAGGAGCTGGTATTCTTTTAGGGACTGGTTTTTGAGGCTGATGGTGTATCGATTCATCTTTTGGGGAAGCAGAATTAGGTTTCTGGTTTTGTAAAAGGGGTGGAAACTCTTTTACATCCGGAGGAGAATTAATTTCTACTTTCCGTTGATTAGGAGGATGTCTTCTTTGATTTGTGGCTACTTTAATTTTTTTTAAAGTTGGGCATCCTCTGTAGCTAGCTGGATGTGACCGTCCACAATTGGCACACTTTGCTGCTGTTTCTCGCGGCTTCGTGCAGTCAGAACTATAATGGCCTCCACCGCACTTTATGCATTTCGGAGCGTGATTACAGTAAGTTTTGGTGTGCCCGTATTGCTGACAACGTAGACACTATGAAATGATTTTCTTTTTCCGAGGTTCTTCAATTTTTATAACTGTATGATATAAATATTGTAGATCAAAAATTTTATCATTAAATGTCTCTTTTGAGATTTCTGCAAAGAACATGGGCAAAGGTAAATACCATAAAAACGGGATATAATATTGACAACATTAATAGCATCGTAAACTAGGTTTTTTTATTCGCTTTTAATTGTTTCGATGGGAGTGGCGTGGTGCAAGTTTTTTATGACTACTCGAGGAATTCGATCTTCAGACAGTTGGAAAGTATGGAATCCCGCACCTTTATCTCTACCTAGCTACTAGATGGCGATGGGTATCCACATTTTATATTTTAATTTAAAACCTTTTTATTTTTTTACCAGTTTCTCTTTGAAGGAATTGCACTAATGCTGTGTAATCTTCCACGAGCGTAAGGTGTAATCTTCATTGAGGTGAATTTGTGGGGGTCTTTCGGGAACTGGTTGTTTTGTGCTTGACTGCGATTCATCTAATTCGATTTTAGATAAGACGTCAAAGCTATTACTAGTAGCAATAACGTCCCTTACCTCAATTTTATTTCTGGGGTCTTCGTCTCTTTTGAGTTTTCGGCCGATAACCATTTCCCAGGATGTAAGACTTTCATTTGCATCTATATTGTTCATATAGTTAGATGACCACGGAGCTGGACACATTTTAAAGTTTATTGAACACCGTTGTTGTCGTAACCTCGTGCTGTGTTGTTTTGCTCAGTTAAGTTATGGTCCGTTTTTTATTTAGGTCCTTTTAGTTAACTCCATTTAATTTTAAAATTATTATTATCATTATTCATACTTATATCCTCTTTTTATTTTTTTTCATTTTACACTAACTATTTATATTAATTTTAACAACCCATTTAGTGTTCTCTGTTGAGCTTAAGTCTCGATATTCATGTTCTACAATCCTTACGAATATCATACCGATCATTTATTTTTTTTTTTATTATACCAATGCTAATTAAAAAATAATGATAATCTTTGGGGGTCACCTGTGGTTTAGTGGTTAGCATAGAACCTACAATACTAAAGGTCGCGAGTTCGGGTTCCGAAGTGGTCCCTCGGATAGGACGTAAAATGGAGGTCCCGAGCATTACGATGTCAGGTACTCGTTAAAGACCCCTGTCCTAATTATACCTGGATAGGGCAAAATTTAGGACTCCCACTGTGGCATCGTTCGTTTAGTCTTAGTGGCATAGAGTGAAGTTAAAACAAACAATAATAATCTTATTCTGATTTTGCGTTCACTTCTGTCGATCTTATTATTATTATATTATATCTCATTAAGCCTCTCCTATTTATATAAAAACTTTCTAGAGGTGTTTATGACCTGGGAGTTCTACACCTAAAAACTTAAACAAAGTTTTAAAACACGGAATTTCGAGCTATAGTTATTACTAGAGCTCGGATTCCCGTGCAATTGCATCTTTTTTTTGGAAAGTCAGAATCGAGCGAACTCAAGTTACTTATCCGAATCAAGCCTAATGCGATGTTTTAATGAAGTTTTATACTGCACGAAATTGCACGTTTTGTGGTTACTGAACGAAATTGCACGTTTTGAATTTTTATTCCACGAAATTGCATAATTTGATATTTATAAAAATAAAGGGAACTTGGGAGATGTAAACCAACACAAAACTCCGATTTCCCAGAAATGAGGGTTCAGTGCTTCCTGGATGTTTACATTTTGTTTCTCAATTCCCATCGTTTTGTCAGTATCTAACTAGCTTCTGTCGAGTATATTGTGGAGTTGTCTTGAATCAACAACAAATATATGGTTTTAACCATAATTACATTTTACATAATAATCAGATGAAGTGAAAATGAAATTAAATTAAATTCCTTGAATATTTACATCAAATAATAATAATGAACAAAAATTGAAATGATGTCCTGCATAATTGAAAAAAATTGCAATTTAAAGGATAATTAGTAATTAAATTCTGTTACCAATAGTTTCCTATATTTTTGCGCTTTAAGAATGTAATTAAAGAGAGATCGCCAGTTTAAGCCATTTAAATATTGCAAAAATAAATTATAATCTATCTGCTTTAACCCAAAAATATGTACTCTAATTTCTGATAATAGAGGGCATACCGCAAAAAAGTGAAAAGTATCTTCTACTACATTCTGATTGCAAAGTGAACAAATGAGTTGCTGTTCTGCTCGATTTATTGAATAATTTAAATAAATGGATTCAGTTCTGACTCTTATTATTGTTTGTATCATCTGTATTAATCCTGTATATAGTTATTGTCCCCCAAGTCTTAGTTCAATTCCTTGTATATAAAATGAAATTTAGGGGCTCTTTCTTTGCTTTTCATAAAGAGTCCAAATTTATTTTTTGTGTTTTTAATGATTATTTCTAGCTTTGATTGAATTCTGCTAGCCATTACAAACCAGTCAATATTATCCAAATTGTTAATACGGCTGAGTTCCATTAATTCTGCGTACCACCATAATTTGTTGTTAATTACGTGGTTAACAAGTGCTTTTGTCAGTCTTCCTTCACATTTATTAAATACTTAGTTTATATAGGAAATAAACAGTTTAAGTGTTTATTAAATATAGAGGATCCCTACCTGTTTCTAAATAAATCATATAATCCGGACACAAGTATTTATATACTTATCTCTATTTTAAAACAGTTATATATAAACATACATATATTAATGGATAATAGATAAAAATCCTTACTTAGAAATTTTCCCTAAAAGGCCTCAATCTGTATTTGAATATTATTGTAGTCCGGGAGCGTCGCCTCTGCCAACTCCCGCAAGGACTTAAATATTCTTAAAGATATAAATTATGCAAGGATCCAACCAGCTCTGCTCCAGCTTTATTTAAACATTTATCAAAACATGTAAACAGCATAGCTGTGTCAATAGCTACTAACTCAGTATTATATAAATATAACGATGACAGAACTTCTTATCCCTCGAATTCATTACAGAGATTTACGAGTGAATAGTGAGATTCTCGTTAGTACTATTTACTTATCATAGTTCGGTTTACAGATTGAACAATGCAGATCTACAATCTGATATCTTTATCATGGTATTTTATTTTACTTCTAAAAATATTGGTTTTGTTTTTGATTATTTTTACTTTCACTTACCTATATATATGAAATATATAGTAAGTGGAAGTATTGCGATCGTGAAAAATTTCGACTTCCGGTTTTCAACGGAAATACACGTTTTGGGGTCCCCTGAGTCCAATTAACCAAGTCCCGCGAAATGGTCTGTGTGTGTGTCCGTGTGTGTGTCTGTGTGTGTGTGAACAGACTAGCTCAAAAACTATAAACCGTGTGAACCTGAAATTGGGTATTTAGTGTATGTATGTATATGCCCACGATGTGACAGCAAAAATTTCATCAAAATTGCTCAAAGGGAGACGGTACTTTATTTAATACCTTTTTTTTCGATTATCTCAAAAACGGCTCTAACGATTTTGAATAAACTGAGTATTTGATCTATTTATATGCCCTAGATATGACTGTAAAAGTTTCATCAAAATAGATCAACCGGAGGGGGGGGGACTTTACTGAATAAATTTTGTATCATTTTCACGTGTTTTTTTTATTTACTCAAAAACGGTTTTAACGATTTTGAGCAAACTAGATATTTGATGTATGTATATGCCAAAGATGCGATAGCCAACATTACATCGAAATTGATCAACCGGAGGGGGCACTTTATTTCTTAATTTTTTTCCAATTTTTCCCTTTCTTCGATGATCTCAAAAACGGCTTTAACGATTTTTATCAAATTCGCCATGTTTCATGAAAATTAGGTTTCCTTTAATATCAGGTAAGGTTCATCATTATTAAAATGTTCTGAGGGGGCCATTTTTGTGGGGGATGGGGCCTTTTTTTTTTTTTTTTTGTGTCCTATAAAGTACCTAAGGTTTTGTTTATATGGAGAAATTAACTGTCTCTCGTTACACCTAAAAATAAGAAATGCCTATATATGAGATATGATAAAAATAAAGAAAACATAAATAGGAGAAAAAATGAAAAATATTCAGTCAACTCATAAAACTCGTTGAGCCCACGCATGCGGAGTACGCCTTTAATGACAGACCATTGTTCATAATTAAAGCCGTTCTGTTCATTTGAGAAGTGGCAATTAACAAAACGCATTAGTTCCTAATCTACATAAGTTGGTAAGTGAAAGTTGTGTGTTGGGCGCACGCACCAGATTTTTTTAGACTGAAAATTGAGGCGTTTGCAAAACCGGTTACATCCATTCTTTCCAAATAATGTCTTTCTTTTTTTTTCAAGTTTTTAATATACAAAAAAATGTGTTAGACGCATCTGTTTCAATAACGTCTAGATCCTTCGACAATCAATACTAAAAGATTACATTTCTCATCGAAAGCGGTTCCAATTGATCCTTTTTTGATCAGTCCTGAAAAATTGTTGAAAATGGATGTAGCCGGTTTTGAAACCAAACGCCGTTTTGAAACAAATTGGATAAATTTTTCTTTGAATCAAAGCCCCGAGGGAACTTTTCTTGCCGAGATAACACTTTTCAGCTGATAGATCCGGAATGCTACTACCTTCCAGTCTGAATAAAAAACAGTAGAATAGGGCCATTGAAAAATGAAAATTTTACTACCTTGTATTTACGATGTTTTCTGTTACTTAGTAGAAGGACGCATGGGCAGGCAATTCACATAACTTATTTAAAATAAATAGTTTGTTTGTTTTTACGTCACCCTATGCCACTAAGGCTCATCGGACGATGCTACAGTAGGAGTCCTACATTTTGCCTATCCAGGTATAATCAGGATAGGGATCTTTAACGAGTACCTGACATCGTACAGACCATTTAACGTCATCCACGAGGGACGGCATAGCCAAGGATTTTTTGCTCTCTTTAAAGAATCCTAGGGCCACCCCGGGACGCGAACCTTCGACCTTTAGAATTGAAGGTTGCCATGTTAACCACTATACCACAGGTTTAGAATTTGTGTGTATACACAAATATATACATACATGTACACTATATCCTAAATATGCACAGTGTATATACCCTAAATATACACTATACCCCCAAATAAGAGTTTGTTTTCAAGTTAATCATTATTGGGTGATTCTCATATGAATTGAAAATTTAGTGTCCCTCAACTTGAAATAATTAGGAAATTGTTAAGTCCAAAAAAATCGAAATTGTTTGTTTATTTGCTTGACGTCATTTTATGATACTTAGGCTTATCCGACGAGTTACAGTGGGATTTCGCCTATCTAGGTATAATCAGGATAGGGATCTTTAACGAGTACCTGACATCGTACAGACCATTTAACGTCCTATACGAGGGACGGCATAGCCATGGATTTTTTACTCTCTTTAAAGAATCCTAGGGCCACCCCGGGACGCGAACCTTCGACCTTTAGAATTGAAGGTTGCCATGTTAACCACTATACCACAGGTTTAGACTTTGTGTGTATACACAAATATATACATACATATACACTATATCCTAAATATGCACAGTGTATATACCCTAAATATACACTATACCCACAAATAAGAATTTGTTTTCAAGTTAATCATTATTGGGTGATTCTCATATGAATTGAACATTTAGTGTCCCTCAACTTGAAATAATTTGGAAATTGTTAAGTCCAAAAAAATCGAAATTGTTTGTTTATTTGCTTGACGTCATTTTATGATACTTAGGCTTATCTGACGAGTTACAGTGGGATTTCGCCTATCTAGGTATAATCAGGATACGGTTCTTTAACGAGTACCTGACATCGTACAGACCATTTAACGTCCTATACGAGGGACGGCATAGCCATGGATTTTTACTCTCTTTAAAGAATCCTAGGGCCACCCCGGGACGCGAACCTTCGACCTTTAGAATTGTAGGTTGCCATGTTAACCACTATACCACAAGTTTAGAATTTGTGTGTATACTCAAATATATACTATATCCTAAATATGCACAGTGTATATACCCTAAATATACACTATACCCCCAAATAAGGGTTTGTTTTCAAGTTAAACATCATTGGGTGATTCTCATATGAATTGACCATATAGTGTCCCTCAATTTGAAATAATTGGGGAATAGTAAAGTCCAAAAAAATCGAAATTGTTTGTTTATTTTCTTGACGTCATTTTATGCTACTTAGGCTTATCCGACGATTTACAGTGAGAGTCCTGAATTTCACCTATCTCGGTATAATTAGGGGTCTTTAACGAGTACCTGACATCGTACAGGCTCGGGACCTCCATTTTATGTCCTATCCGAGGGACGGCATAGCCAAGGATTTTTTACTCTCTTTAAAGAATCCTAGGGCCACCCCAGGACGCGAACCTTCGACCTTTAGAATTGTAGGTTGCCATGTTAACCACTATACCACAAGTTTAGAATTTGTGTGTATACTCAAATATATACTTACATATATGAGTTATGGTGAGGAAGGTTAACTGAGGCTACTATTGTGGATATATAGTTCTCGTGTTATATTGAGTTTATTAAGTTATTGTCATTAGTTTATTCATGTTTATCGTTTGTTCATAGTTGTTTATTACTTTCTTGTTATTATGTGTTGTATTTTTTGGATTTTGTTTGTTATAAATTATTTTTTGTAAATATTGCGTATATTGTGAGGTTAGGAGTAGGACATTTTAACTCCTTACGGAGCGTTCTCAGTGGACTATTTCGGAGTGTACTATCCTATCGGAAGATTTGAAGTTAAAATCTGCAGCGAAATTAGTAAGTATTAAATTCTTAACTCGTTAAAGTTCTTAGGTTATAGATAACGTTATCGTATTATACATAACCTACCTACTCGATTGCTATGGACCTTTTACCAATGGAAGAGGAACAAGAAGACGGTAAGTCGTCCCGAGCATCGGCCAAAAGGCCTAGGAGGGGGTCCTCTGATTCTCCCCAACAATTGATAGGTATAACAAAGAATAATACTAATGTTAAACAAGCAAAAACTTTACAGGAAAGTATAAGATTAAATCTTGAAACTAGTGGAAAAAAACTAAGTGCTAGCATTCGAGATCAGATAAACAATGAGGTCCAATGCCTTGTTAATATGATTGAAAAACGCGAAGATGAGAGAGAACAAATTGAAGCCATTACAACTATTGTTCAAAATGCAGTTGTTGAAACGCTTTCATCAAAGAAAGTACGCGAATTGTTCACTCAAATCATAGCATCTGCACCGTCATCTTGTGGGTTGCCATGTAGGACTCAAACTAAGGTTGAAACCTCGTGTGAACTTCAACCACAGGCTGGATCCTCTAGAGAACCACAGGCACCGGCGGAAACTGCTGCTAATCAGACGCAACCTTCGTCGCCCACCGAATCCTTTTCGGTGGTTATGAGTAAAAGGAGTAAGAGGAAAGCTCAAAAAATGAAATCAAAAGCTGAAAATATTATAAACAATAAAAACGCTGGTATTGAAACATCAGCTACCAAAAGTAAACAGAAGTCGATTGCGGAGATAGTGAAATCACTACCATCCAAACCGACCCACACTCCTCGGCCTACTTATGTAACAATAAGCGGGAACGGAAAAACCCCGGCAGATATCATTAATGGGTTACCATCCCCCGCTGAAATAGGTGTAAAGGCATCTATAGTTCGTGCAACCAAGGGGGGTTCCATCTTAGTACGCATGGATGATAGGTCCGAAGCAACTAAAGTAATTGGGTGGCAGGAACTACGTGCAAGAGGACTGCAAGCCAAACTTGCACTGAAAAAGAAGCCAAAGCTGGAGGTGAGAGGAGTGCCCCACTCCTGGAACTCGTCGCAGTTAGTGGAATTTTTGTGGGGAAGATTACCCGAGAAGTCGGGCCCCACACCACTGGTTGTTGATGACCTTCGGCCACTGTTCTCTACGGTGTCAAGAACTGGATTTACCAAGAATTGGATTCTAGAAGTACATCCGACAGTAAGATTTTTATTACTAGAAATGGGAAGCGTAGATGGAGGATGGTGGTCCTTAACCTTCAGAGACTATATTGACGCTCCACGGTGTACAAAATGTCAGGGATACGGACACACCAGGGCAACATGTTCAGTTGATGGAGTCGTTTGCATATGGTGTTCTTCAATAGGGCACATACTTAAGGATTGCCCCAAGAAAAAAGAACTCGCAGACCCATCCTGCATTAACTGCAAGCGAGAGAACGTGCCATCCAGCCAAATGAAGCACAAAGCGGGCAGCAGGGAATGCCCTGTGCACATAAAGTGGGCTGATGAGATGGCGAAAAAAACGTTTTATGAATAGGATCACCATCCTCCAATTGAATATGGGCCGCCGGCGTATCGTAGCTGATGAGCTTCGTGCTCTCTTACACAGATACGACATAATGGCGGTCCAAGAACCGTGCTGCCGTGGGAACATGGTCACGGGGTTCGGCCTCACATCGAGAGTTATAGCCCTGGGCAGTGGAGAGAGGAGGCCCAGGGCTGCAATAGTGGTTAATAACCCGAACCTCGATGTGATGGATCTGAGGCAATATACCACGGCGGATACTGTTGCGTGCTATATCAGGTGGCGAAACCTTGCTTTTACAATTGTCTCGGCTTACCTACCTGATGGCAATGATATTGACGAAGACATATCCGCCTTGGAAACGATCACGGCTTCTTCTAGAAACGTGATCATATGCTCAGATACCAACTCCTGGAACACGGTCTGGGGATCCAATCGAAGTAACAGAAGGGGAGTTAAGCTTGGCGATTTTATAACAAGAAGCCAGCTGGTTGTGATGAACGATCCCTCTGCTACCCCAACGTTTTCTAGCGCTAGGGGGCAGAGTTGGATCGATGTGACACTAGCATCGCCGAATTTAGCAGGCCGCATTATCGATTGGACCCTCCGATCTGAGACGAGTTCCGACCATCAGGCGATTGTTTTTAGGGTTATAGAATATTCAGCAGAGATGAGTTCCCACGGCATAGAGAGGGGTTACAGTACTCGCAAAGGTAATTGGAATGCCTTCCGCTCTTCGCTGGAGGGAAAACTAGTCGATGACGAATGGGATGTGGCGGAGACGGATAATACAGACGACTTGGATTACAAGGTATCTCGAATCACTGCTATTATCTGTGACGCCGCAGAGGAAACTCTCCAGCGACGGAAGGCGAGAGCTCGACCTGTTCCATGGTGGACGCCTGCATTGACAATAATGAAGAGAGAGCTCTACAAGGCACGGCGTTCGTACCAGAGGTGCATTTGTGATGATAGGCGCATTGCACTTCGGGAAGAGTACAAGTCCAAGGCCAGGGCATACCGAAACGAGTTGCGTTTAAGGAAACGGAAATCCTGGGACGAGTTCATAGTCCAGGAATCATCCAAGAACCCCTGGGGTATACCTTACAGAGTGGCCCTAGACAAACTGACCCCGCCACAAGTGATTGCCGACATAAGAAGTGGAAATGTCCAGGCAACCACTCTGGAAGAGACTGCAAAAATGTTTATTGCAGAGACCTACCCTAGGGATGATCCGTCCCAGGACAATGAGGATGAAGTATTTGTACGACGTACTACGGTATGCCCACCCGGTACAGACTTGTGCCCACCATGGGACATTTGGGACCTACGTGCTGCCGTGGATAGGCAAAAAGTTGGTCGGGCCCCAGGCATCGATAACATTGACGCGGCAATTCTGAAGTGTAGTATCCCCTACATTGAAAATAGGCTACTGCAAATCTTCAATGATTGCCTTGATAAGGGGTACTTCCCGAGAGTGTGGAAAATTGCCGATGTCAGGCTCATTTACAAAGGACGAGGAAAAGACAAGCAACAAGCCAAATCATACAGACCTATCTGCCTCCTTCCTGTATTGAGCAAAATTTTGGAAAACCTGATGGCCACCAGCCTGCAGCCTGTCTTCCGTAGAGCAAGCCATCCACGGCAGTACGGGTGTACCAAAGGTAGGGGAACCGTAGATGCCCTGCTGCGGGTGCGCCAAGACGTTGAAGAGAGGGCGGAAAAATATGTAATGTTACTCTTGTTTGACATAACTTCTGCCTTCGACAGCGTCTGGTGGCCTAGCGTGCTCCAGCAGTTGCAGAGGTATGAGGCTCCCAGCAACTTGTATTCCCTTGTGAACAGCTATTTACAGGACAGAACAATACGACTGAGAGGATGCTTCTATGAAGTAGAAGATTGTGTAGAGCGAGGGTGTCCTCAGGGCTCAGTCCTTGGTCCCGCCCTGTGGAAAATAGTTTTTGACGAGTTGCTGGGAGTACTTGAAGAAGAACGGTTCCCCGCCACTGCGTTCGTGGACGATTTGGCCGCTGTAGTGGCATCGAACAGCAGAGCCAGGTTGAAAGAAGAAGCGGAGCGGTGCGCCAACCTGATCAGAAGATGGTGCGAGAGAAAGAAGCTGAAGATGGCTGCCGAAAAGACCCAGGCTATTCTCCTTAGAGGTAGGACTGATAGGGCTCACCCTATTAATATTAATATTCAAGGAACTAGAATACGTCCAAGTGAGGTGGTCACCTACCTTGGCATTAGGATTGGAAGAAATTTCAATGTGACTCCTCACTTGGACTACCTCAGAAGTAGGGTGACCCTAACTCTAAACGGACTCAGCAGGATCGGAGGAGCCTTTTGGGGCCTGAAATACCCAGCGACTATGGCCATCTATAAAGGTGCAGTCCTGGGTATACTGAGGTATGCTTCCCCTGGCTGGAATAGGAATCTCTCGCACCGGCAAAAGAGCAGGTTGGCTACGATTCAACGAATAGCTCTGCTGCGAGTAACTAGGGCCTATAAGTCTCTGTCTCATGAAGCGGCACATGTCCTTGCGGGAGCAGTACCTATCGACCTCCTCCTGCAGGAAGACATTTTTAGATACACAATGATGAGGGAAGGGTCGGCGGTTTTACCGGAGTGTCTTCGTGCAAGGATCAATGAGGAACCACGCAGATGGAAGAATATCATTCACGAATACACCCTGGACCAATGGAATCAGAGATGGATAGCGACACCAAAGGGAGCTACGCTGAGAAAATATTTTCCAACCGTCAGCTCTAGGTTAGCAGCAAGATGGGTAGAACCTGATTATTGGGTCTCCCAACTACTAACTGGACATGGTGGCTTCCGCACAAAACTCGTCCAGTATGGGAAGAATATTGATCCTCTGTGTCCTACCTGTGGAGTACCCGAAACAGCTGAACATATAGTCTTGGACTGTGTCACCTATGAGGCATTGAGGGCAAAAATGCTGAGGGAAACTGGTCTCTATGTTCTGACTGAAAGCCATTTCCCTCAGCTAATGGCACAAGAAAACTATCCGCACTTCAAGGCCTTCGTGACTGGGTGGAAAACGATTGCGGGTCCAACGCACTTCTCATTGGGGAGGAGAGAAGGTCCTGTACCCGGAAGACCACCAGAGAGGGCAGAGGCTGAAGAAGGTGATTCATAAACTAGAAGAGCAGGCTGTGTGCACAGCTTATGAAAAATTTTGTTATTGTTTTACTGGCAGCAGTTGGTTGCTATCCAGAAATGGATAGCATCCAACTGCTGCCAAAACCCGTATTGCCTTTCAGGCACGGTAGGGATGGCAATAAATAAAATAAAAAAATATACTTACATATATACTATATCCTAAATATGCACAGTGTATATACCCTAAATATACACTATACCCTCAAATAAGGGTTTGTTTTCAAGTTAAACATCATTGGGTGATTCTCATATGAATTGACCATATAATGTCCCTCAATTTGAAATAATTGGGGAATAGTAAAGTCCAAACAAATCGAAATTGTTTGTTTATTTTCTTGACGTCATTTTATGCTAC
This sequence comes from Aelia acuminata, assembly GCA_911387785.2. Lineage (NCBI taxonomy): Eukaryota > Metazoa > Arthropoda > Insecta > Hemiptera > Pentatomidae > Aelia > Aelia acuminata. The sequence continues at coordinate 170,206,387 of OU426979.1, forward strand.
TTAGGCTTATCTGACGATTTACAGTGAGAGTCCTGAATTTCACCTATCTCGGTATAATTAGGGGTCTTTAACGAGTGCCTGACATCGTACAGGCTCGGGACCTCCATTTTATGTCCTATCCGAGGGACGGCATAGACAAGGATTTTTTACTCCCATTAAAAAATCCTAGGGCCACCTCGGGACGTGACCCCGCGACCTTTAGTATAGTAAGTTTCTATGCTAACCACTACACCATAGGTGACCCCTAAAAATAAATAGTTATTTTGATCACTAGTAGCAAATGTGGTGGTTTCCGGTGCGCTATATTAATATGTTTTAGCAAAAGACAGGTTAACCAAAATCATTGTGCACCTATTACCACTACAATAAATAGAAATTGTGAATTGTAATAATAAAAAAGTACATTATTGTTGTAAAAAGTTATAAATTTATGTTATCTATCTCATTCTTATGTTTTGATAAGTAGGATGCAGAATGTTCAGCATGGTTTGAGGTTGCTCGCTTTTCATAACCTGTTTCAGGTAGAATCTGAAAAAGTAGACGATAACTCATCATCACGTGCTATATTCTGAATTTAATTAATATGCATTAGTAGAAAAGATTAATTTGATACATTTTTGCTAACTGTCTGTTGTGATTGTGATAAACCCTATTCCAAGTAAATTCTTTATTACTTCCTCTTACATGTGTGTTATTTATATTTAATCTCGCCTCTGCTGAAATAATCGAGTTAGTGCTAAATGAATGGATCATTAATACTTACTATAGTCATATAGGAGGTATAAAAAATAAACACATTAAACCTTCTACATTATTTACCAAATAATTTTAAATTTTGCGTAGTGTTCTATTTTAAATCCCGTTTGTTTTTAAATTAGCTGAAACGTTATCTTTACCAGTTAATTTTGATTTGATTGTATTAAAAAAAATAGGATATAATTAATTCAACGCATTGTAGCTACTGAGCGACAGCAACGCGTGGCCGGGTCGGCTCGTAATATAATAAGAAATTAAATTGGCAGTTTAAAAACAAGTCAAAAAACATCTGTTTATTAACCTTGAAGAAAAATCTATATAAATAAAGTTGAAATTCTGTTTGTTTGTTTGTTTGTTTATTTGTTCTTTATAGAAATCTATACCGTTTGTCCTAAATTCTCCAAATTTCGCTCACAAGGGGAGGCTACGGACGTGGGGTCACCGATTACAATGAAACTTTTTTCCGAGTTTCTATATCCAAAAATATTAGATACTTGTTCGAGGGTTCTTGCCAATGGGTCTTCTGAGCCGAGAAAAAAAAATTCTTAGGTACGAAAATAGCCAAAAATTGCATCAACAAAGTTGCCGCTGCTCAAAGCTCCTTCAACCAATTTCAATGAAATTTTCAGGGATGTCGGAGTATTGAAAAATATTAGACACGTGTATAGGGGATTGGCGAAATTAGCCTCTGGAAGCCCAGGATAATTCATTCAATATTGTGGTATATTCGTGCTCTCTGGGTAACGTTAAAAATCAATCCCATTACTTTGTAAATTGAATAAATTACGTTTTTCAGCTTTTTACGTCAAAAACTAAATATTTTTATTTAAATATTATTAAATATTTAACAGGAAATATTTTTCATGAAAAATCATTTTTTGCTTAGACTGAAGAAAAATTATCAACCAAAAAAAAAAAAAAATACTATTTGAAATATTTTCCAGTTTCCATTTAAAAAGCACAATTTCACATTTACTTAAAACAATATTTAAGATAATTTTGCGAAAAATTGAATTCGAAAGTTTGAATTTTGAATCTGAAAATATCTCCATTGTTGTTTTCCCTTGCCCAAAGAATTAAGGAATTATTTTATGATTGAAAACGTTTGTTAAAAATTAAGAATAATAAATCTTTGGAAGACGACAACTGTTTTTATTGAATTAAGGGATTGCAGTTATAAACACAGCATGAACTTCTAAATACAAAAACAGCTTATTGTCAACCATGTGATGTTTATTTTTTTCGTTAAAAAAATACGAAATTGCCCTGAAATATTGAGTGATGGTCGTCAGGAAATTAGTTCAAGGGAAGATGCTCTGAAAATTCATTCCTTAATTCATCACCAATTATCATCTCCATTATTTGTTGACATGGTAAAATATGCCTGGTTTGCATCCAAGTTAATTCCAATGAGAGCGATATTTGAAAATGTCAATCAAATATGTTTTCCTGATGGAATGAAAAAGGAAGGAAACTGCAACTGCAAAGGTGTACCTCTTATTAAATGCTCTCATTGCCGAAAAAACTTATGTTTAAGCTGTTTTTTTTGATATCACCCAAACGAGTGTGGGGTATAAACGCATATTTTTAATTTCCTAGTTAGTATTTTAGGATAATTTGGTATTTTATAATGTTTATGTAGTCCAGGAAAAGTCTGAAACATTTTTCTGACAAAAATATATTTTTGGACAAAAAAGTTTTTAATTTTATTTTTTCAAAAATTTATTACATTACATTTAAATATAGGTACTACTATTTTACGAGCATAAATTTTTTGGTGACAATCTGTTCAATCCAAGCAAGGAAATTTTGTTATGAAAAATATTTCCTGTTAAATATTTATAATATTTAAATATAAATTTAGAAGATGAAAAATAGAAAAAAAAACTTCGTCTCAAAATAATTTGTTTTTAAATATAAATATTTAGTTTTTGAAGTAAGAAGCTGAAAAAACGTAGTTAATTCAATTTACAAAGTAATGGGATTGATTTTTAACGTTACCGAGAGCGCGAATATAACACAAAATTGAATGATTTATTCTCGGCTTCCAGAGGGTAATTTCGCCAATCCTCTATACACGTGTCTAATATTTTTGAATACTCTGACATGCCTGAAAATTTCATTGAAATTGGTTGAAGGAGCTTTGAGGAGCTTTGAGCAGGTTAAGAGATTTATTATTCTTAATTTTTAACAAACGTTTTCAATCATAAAATAATTCCTTAATTCTTTGGGCAAGGGAAAACAACAATGGAGATATTTTCAGATTCAAAATTCAAACTTTCGAATTCAATTTTTCGCAAAATTATCTTAAATATTGTTTTAAGTAACTATGAAATTGTGCTTTTTAAATGGAAACTGGAAAATATTTCAAATAGCATTTTTTTTTTTTTTTTGGTTGATAATTTTTCTTCAGTCTAAGCAAAAAATGATTTTTCATGAAAAATATTTCCTGTTAAATATTTAATAATATTTAAATAAAAATATTTAGTTTTTGACGTAAAAAGCTGAAAAACGTAATTTATTCAATTTACAAAGTAATGGGATTGATTTTTAACGTTACCCAGAGAGCACGAATATACCACAATATTGAATGAATTATCCTGGGCTTCCAGAGGCTAATTTCGCCAATCCCCTATACACGTGTCTAATATTTTTCAATACTCCGACATCCCTGAAAATTTCATTGAAATTGGTTGAAGGAGCTTTGAGCAGCGGCAACTTTGTTGATGCAATTTTTGGCTATTTTCGTACCTAAGAATTTTTTTTTCTCGGCTCAGAAGACCCATTGGCAAGAACCCTCGAACAAGTATCTAATATTTTTGGATATAGAAACTCGGAAAAAAGTTTCATTGTAATCGGTGACCCCACGTCCGTAGCCTCCCCTTGTGAGCGAAATTTGGAGAATTTAGGACAAACGGTATAGATTTCTATAAAGAACAAATAAACAAACAAACAAACAAACAGAATTTCAACTTTATTTATATAGATTTTTCTTCAAGGTTAATAAACAGATGTTTTTTGACTTGTTTTTAAACTGCCAATTTAATTTCTTATTATATTACGAGCCGACCCGGCCACGCGTTGCTGAATAAACCGCTATGTTGAATAAAATACACAAAAATAATTACTAAAAAGGTCAAAGAAAAAATTAGATTACGGAAAATTCTGTGAAAAATTGTTTGCGGATAAGCAAGGAAAAAAAGACGATATAACACCGTAAACTCATTAGAAAATTAAGCATTTAATTGCAAGTATAATTTTTACCTTTACCCACGGAACTTGGAAAAAAAGTTCGTTTACTCTCATATTGAATACAAAACCAAGCCATAAAGTTATTGCATAGATGAGCACTCGTTTGCATACAGTGCGTATACTTAATTTAGTTAAGTAAATTCATTCATAAAGTTACAATGCAAGATCAAAGCGTAATGTAGAAATATTTGAAATTATAAAGAGCATTCCATTCAGATAAAGAAGCTTTTTTGATATTTATATTTATTCATTATTATCATTTTATATATTGAAAGTATTACTAATTAAAAAAAAAAAAAAACAGTATCACATACAGTTAATGTATACAATACTGTTGTTTCAAATTAGTAATACTATCACAACAGTAAAAAATTATATTATTTATATATATATATATATATATATATATATATATATACATATAGGTATATATATTTTTTTTCAGATAAATCGAAGTTTTTTTTTTTTCTTTTTTTTTCGTTGGCGGTTGAACAAATATTAATCAAGAAAATGGTCCGAGAGTCAGTCAGAGATCGTAAAAATAAATATTCAATTAATTTATTTCCTTTTATAGACCTACAATGTAGGCCGAAGGGTTGTCATTGAATAAATATTTTATATTTATTTCTACAACTTTTGGTCATTTAATGGACCAATACCAATCTTGTTCTCTTCAATACAACTTTTATTTAAAACTTTCACTTTTCTGTTTAAATTTTTTATTCTTGTCTGTTTGAAATTAGTTTTATTTAACTTTTATATTTTTAGCTAATATAAATCCACGAGATTAGTATTTATTGTAGAATAATATTTATAGATTGCATTTTGAAATTATTAAAATAGAAAGGATCATGTGGCGTGCCTAGTTTAATAGAAAATAAATAAATGGACTATATAAATCTGATCTAATAACCACAATGCAATCGAAATGGCATCAATGATTATTTACCTCGATTTTAAATTTTATGTAAAAAAAAATATTTATATTCCTTAATTTATTTAATTGTTTTCGATATGCTCTTGGGTAATAGAAGTATCGGGAAAGCTGCTATTCATGAAATGAAAGATATGTACTAGGTGATTCATAAAAAATTGTTTGTGAATCTTTATTAAAGAGTACTTACCTTAGAATAAACTTTTAATCAGGTTTCATTTTTTGCAACTAAGCGTTTTTGAAATGTTTCAGAGAATGAATCGTTGGGTGTGAGAAACATTTGTATTAATTAAGAACTAGCTGTATATGCCGGTTTCACTCGGAGAATTTCTCTTTTTATATCCATAAAATCTATAAAGTGAGACTTTTATCGACTCAAACGGTCGATTTCGTAAAAACCAACGTAAAGCAAGATCAAAACGATTTTTATAACAATAAAGAATATACCGAGAGATTGGCTAAAGTTATGCAATTTTAGTATGGACTGGTGTTCGCACCTGGTATGAAAGAAGCACTGAGCAAAATTTGGAGAATTTAGGAGAAACGGTATAGATTTCTAAAAAGAACAAACAAACAAACAGAATTTCATCGTTATTTATATAGTTAAAAAGGTTTTTTTACAGAGCAGAAATCAAGAAATTATTCATCGGATTATATATATTGTACTTGTATACACATTAATTTTTGAATGAACAAGTTTTTCACAAATTTTCAATATCTTCTTTTTTGTATATAGTGATTACTATAAAATATTCTGTGTCGTTAATTTTACAAAATTAAGTTCTTTACTCAGTTCCTATTCTATCTATATTGACATTTTTACTTTCACTTACCTATATATGAAATATAGATTAAGGGAAAGTAGTGAAAAATTTCACTACCTGTTTTCAACGGAAATACACGTTTTGGGTCCAAATAACCAAGTCCCGTGAAATAGTGTGTGTGTGAACAGACTAGCTCAAAAACTATAAACCGTACGAACCTGACACTGGGTGTTTGGTGCATGTATATGCCCGTGATGTGACAGCAAAAATTTCATCAAAATTGGTCAAACGGAGGGGGTACTTTATTTATAAACTTTTCAGGGTTTTTTCGATTTTCTCAAAAACAGCCCAAAACGATTTTGATAAAACTGAGTATTTGATGTATGTATATGTCCACATATGATAGCAAAAATTTCATCAAAATTGAGCAAACGGAAGGGGTACTTTATTTCATGAATTTTTCCAATTTTTACGTTTTTTTTTTTTTTCAAAAACGGCTTTAATGATTTTCATCAAATTCGTTAAGTTTAAAGACAATCAAGTTTTCTTTAATATCAGGTAAGCTTTATCATTATTAAAATTTTCTGAGGGGGCTTAGATGGGAAAGTAAAAAATGTATTTAATAATAATAAATTTAGTGAAATTTAGAGAGCAAATAAAAACCAAAATAATAAATTAATGTGAAAAAATGTGTGACTTGTGAGAGAAATGGCAATTAACAAAACACATCAATTTCTAATCTGAGTCAGTTGGTAAGTGAATGTTGTGTGTTGTGCGCATCGCACCAGATTTCTTACATTTAAAATAAGTGTACATTTGTTCCTAAGAAGTCTATGCTTGTCTATTTTGCTATGCTTTCATAGAATTCTCATTATATTTCCTTTTTTGCTAAATATTTCCTTGTAAAGACGCCTTTTATATTTAAACTGATTGTGGTTTGAGTGATTTATCTCTATGTATTTTTTATTTTTTTCAAAGCTTTCCTTCTTGAGTAGTGGGAATCATAAGTAAAATTCGATATAAATATTCTGAGGACATCTAGCAAGGTATTAACGCTAAAATCAACAATATACATGCAAAAGAAAAACAAAAATAAAACTTTTTTGTTCCTTCTCGACAGATCGGAGACCGTTTTTTGGTTGACCACACATTTATTTCGGATCATTCTCTAAGGTTTTCTTTTCCCTCAGACTATTTACGTCCAATATGTCCATCACTCTGTTTATCACTCTTCCATTTGGGCCGCAGCCAACTCCTGTGGCATTAATGATCTTGAAGACAGGCGATAAAGGAGACTTCTGTTTTGAGTGCCCTATCCATCCTGACATTGGGTAATTATTTATCTTGACAAATACCATAGGTATTTTTTCATTCAATATAAACTAATCATTCGTCTAGAAAATGCATATAATATATAAATTTTTTTTTTGGAGGGGGAGGGATAAATCCTCACACAAATGCAGCCTGGCTCAGCTACATAATGATATATTCAAGAAATATATACATGGTTATAAATTAATTCACGTAAAAAAATATTACATACATAATGCATAATCATATACAAGATTTCACATTTAATTTATCTAAAATAAAGATTAAATGAAATAAGATAAAAAAAATAAGTACCTTAATAAATATGATGGGGCCAAGCAACATTTTTAACAAAAATAAACTGTGGATGCAGTGTGCGATATATTACGTAGAACTAGATGTCGATGAATGCCACCTAAATATGACTATATAGAGCATCCATAGACATATTTTCACTACTTTTCCTTAATCTATATTTCATATATAGGTAAGTGAAAGTAAAAATGTCAATATAGATAGAATAGGAACTGAGTAAAGAACTTAATTTTGTAAAATTAACGACACAGAATATTTTATAGTAATCACTATATACAAAAAAGTAGATATTGAAAATGTGTGAAAAACTTGTTCATTCAAAAATTAATGTGTATACAAGTACAATATATGAATAATTTCTTGATTTCTGCTCTGTAAAAAAACCTTATTAACTATATAAATAAAGATGAAATTCTGTTTGTTTGTTTGTTCTTAATAGAAATCCATACCTTTTGTCCTAAATTCTCCAAATTTCGCTCAGTGGTTCTTTGATACCAGGTGCGTACACCAGACCATACTAAAATTGCATAACTTCAGCCAATCTATGGTGATATTCTTTATTGTTATAAAAATCGTTATGATCTCGCTTTACATTGGTTTTTTACGAAATCCACCGTTTGAGTCGAAAAATCCTATGATTTCAAAAGATTACAATTCCCAGTTTGGGTCAGATTTGTGATGACTATAATAAAGCTCAAGGGCATTAACTGAGGGTAGCTGGTCTCAATTTGGAATCATCAAGTTTTCTCATGGTCAGCTTTACGTTGCATGCTCTAGAGTAGGTTCACCTAAAGACCTAGTTATACATGCCCCAGAGGGTAAAACTAACAATATATTATATCCTAAAGCTTTATAATAATAATCTATTAGTGCTATTTTTGTTTATGGAATGGTTCAAGTTTATTAGAAAAATTAAGTTCCCCGGGTTAAACAGGGATATACAGCTTGTTTATAATATACTGTATAAGAAATTTAACTAATTGTAAGTTACACTTTCGAAAATTGTGTTTTCAGGTGCTTTGAGAAAAAATTGTTTGAATTTCATTATCAATGCCTTTATAAAATTATATTTGCAAACCCACAAGCGTTTTTTTTTTTTTTTTTTTTTTTCACTCAAATGGATATAAAATGTTACTGACAAATTTAAATTTACGTTTACATTAATCTTGAATGTTTTTCTGACAACTACTATTTTTTCAAATTTTTCATTTAATAATTTAGGTGAAAAATATTAATGGACTTCAAGGAACTCCCCTTGTAGATTAATCCTAGGGTTAATCTACAGCTAGAATTTTTGACTTATGATCATTAGTTTTGTTGTTTATGTAATGAGAAATACGGATGAGTATTATTTTTTATTTCTATTGGTTACATCGCATCGTATTTATAGACCTATTGTCTAATAAGTTAATAACTTGTTAACTACAGTAGTTTTCGGATAATTAGAAAATAAAATAATTTTATGAGTTGATAATAAGCGATCTTAATTTTAAGCAATGAATTATGGAGAAATAAATTTGTTTGACTTTAGTTATATCATGAATATTGAATACTAGCTGTATATACCGGTTTCAGCCGGAGAATTTCATTTTATAAATCTATAAAGCTAGACTTTTATCGACTCAAACGGTCTGGTCGTAAAAACCAGTGTAAAGCGAGATCAGAACGATTCTTTTAACAATAAAGTATATACCCAGAGATTGGCTGAAGTTATGGAGTTTTAATATGGACAGGTGTTCGCACCTGGTATGAAAGAAGCTCTGAGCGAAATTTGGAGAATTTAGGAGAAACGGTATGGATTTCTATAAAGAACAAACAAACAAAAAAGAATTTCATCTTTATTTATATAGATTGTTCAACATTTTCGAAGAGACATTATTAATGAGGGGTATATATCGATTTGAAGAATATATAGGGCACATTGCATACACATTACATCTGTGTCTTTCAAGTATACATATTACCTACTGTACAGATTTCTATGGGTTAAATGTTATATGCATGGTTTTGGCTGGTGAATCTAATATTATATTTTCTAAAAAGACTCACCTGTGTTATTATTTTAATGATGTTGAACGAAATGTTTTCAATAACGAGTTAAAGTAAGTTGGTAAATAATATCATAAGATTTGTTATAGTGACACTTTCTTAATGATTCAAGATCACTGTTACTCAATAATTGTCATACAATGTATATCTATATACACAACAAGCATTTTATATATGAACATGGGGACACCTATGGTGTAGTGTTTAACATATCAACCTACTATACTACTTGCGTCCCGCGGTGTTACTATGATTTTTTAAAGGGAGTAAAAAATCCTTGCCTATGCAGTCCCTTTTCCCCCCTTTTGCCCGAAACCCTTGCCTTTTCGGATAGGACAAAAAGCTCCTCTTGATGTACAATAATCAGAGGGATGGTTTCTAGTCAGTCCTACTGCTTTACTTGCCAAGCTCAGTAGTAGCCTATTATTTTCGCTTGTTTACCAAAGAATAAGTCTTTCTATCAAGGCTTAGGTTTTTCTTCGGATATTTGCAGCTCATTGATCATCTCGTTTTACTCAGTTTTTGAAATGAAGTTGGTGTCAACGATTCACGGATAATTAATTCGTTCACTCCTTTGCTGTCAAAGTTAAGGACCGAGCAGTATTTTCAAAAGCTGAGTAGATTGAATAGTTCTATCATTCTGACAAGCTATCAGTTTGTTTATTTTCTTTCTCTTGGCCAATAGATCTTTTTTATAAAGAATATATTTCGCATTATGTCCTTCGTCTTTTTTTTTTTCTCTATTGCTCCTTTCTACAGCTTCAAATGGCTATACAAAACAAATGAATCATATAGGCACTAAAACATAACAACATTTTCCCACTAATATTTTTCCGTCACGAGTGTTACATTTTTATCGTAACACTCGTGACATTTTCACGGAAAATCTCCATCCTTAGCTAAAATAAGTGTCGGATATATATGAGAGAATGAACTCGAATAAATGCCCCTATCCAACATCTTTTGCCCGTATCATTCGGATTTTTCAATGAACGGTGATGCATACTATTAATGTAACACTCGTGACGACTAATTTTTGTGACATACATGATTTTGCATGGGATATCAAATAGCAAATGCATTCGAACTATTAGATGTAACTAAAAATAACATTCATAACTTGAAACACCACCATATTACAATTTAATACCTCATTGTTCAAATTTAATCAATTATCAGTGGTTCGTTTCAGGATGTGGTGAACTAAGCTTGGGGATTTTAACACTCGTGGCGTTTTCAAACTTCACTTTGAGATATTTTGTTTTTTATGATGCCTAGGTTCATTTAAATGTTACCATCTTATTGCTATAACTGAAAACTATAAAATAAATATCCAACAATTGTTTTTGGATATGAAAAAATATCTGAAAAACGAATGTCAATACGCATATGTGTGCAAAAGCGTTGAGGAAATGGGTAAAATTAAGCGTACTATGTGTTCTTCGTTAATCGGGTTGATAGAAAGATTTGCATAGCGCATTCCACAGCCTCTGCTGACAGGAAGATATCAAACTCTATCAATAAGTATGAAGTAACTGTTTCAATCTATGAATGAGTAATAAGGGTCTTGCAACGAGTTTAATGAGATACATCATTCCACTGCTGAGAAGATGGGACTGTTTAAATTCATCCAAGGTAATCTCAATGTTCAATGCCAAACACGTGGTATACAGTGAATGAATCCATATGTGAATGAATTCACTATATGTGTGTGTGTGCAAAGTGTCGAGCCAAAGTGGACTAAGCCATATTTTGAGAAAATTGAAGTTTAAGTTGGATTTTTTGAAATAGGGTCGTGTTTACTCTATCGCTTTTGGAGTAAAACATAATTCACTTGGTAGTTTATATTTATCATTCGAATATAATGAAACATGACTAAAAAAATCATCCTACTTTCAATTCTGAATTGTTTTCTAAGAATTCGATAATATTTATTGGGCAACTAAGGTTTCCTCAAAACTCAAAGGTTTGTAATTAGGATGACAGAGACTGGACAAGCCTTTTTTTTAAATACGCATGCGTCAGAATACCAGTCACGACTCATCAATTATGGTTGTTTTTAAAAAATACATTAAGGTTGTCAATTAATTTTTATCACTTAATGATTAAAATGTTAATCATTCTTATTTTTAAAAAAAAATTAAAGGGAGTAAAAAATCGTTAAGTAAAAAAAAAAAAGGCTATGCCGTCCTTCGAATAGGACTTAAAATGGAGGTCCCGAGCCTGTAGGTGCCAGTTACTCGTCAAAGATCCCTATCCTAATTATACCTTGATAAGCAAGGACTCCTGCTGCATCGTCCGATTAGCCTTAGTTGCATAGAGTGACTTGAAAAAAACAAACTCTTAATTAATTTTTTTTTAGGTATGCATTTTTAGCTATTTACATTAAGTGATATTTTTATTTAAATTTTTTTTAAAGGAAGATTAAAAAAATAAAAAGAAAATGTTAGGTTAATTTTGGTTTTTATTCTATTCTATGGTCAGACAACTTCCTGTCGTTATCACATAAACACTTAGCAACAGATGAGGAAAAAGTACTAGGTATCTGTATAGTGTCATTCACCAAACATAATACTATTGCAGCAGTAAATGGCAATTATAATTTCCAGGAAACATTACATTATTTACTAAGATCAAACGCTAATTATATGAGAACAAAGTTATTATTCGATTCTCAGCCATTCATTTCAAATTTTACTACTTTTTGCAAAAATTTCGTTGTTGATTACCATAATTAATTTTTTATGTTTATGATAGTTAGGTAGTCCTAGTAATAATCCATTAGGAGGAGGAAATGTGACTGTGATTACTATTTGTATTACATAGTTTCCTAATATGAACGTGCTATGAGGCCTAGAGAGATAATCAATATGCCCATTAGGCCTCTATGGTTATAGTGTGCCCATAATACAACCATTAGATAATAATGGTATGGTTGGGGTTTAAAGGGATTCTAGTAGCAGGGATTTGCTAACCCTTTTTTTTTCTAGATTCGTAGTAACAAATTTCAGCAGTTGTGAAAGCACCTGGGTAGTAAGAAATCTGTTGCGATCAAAAACACACAACTTTCACTTACGAACTTATTTAGATCAGGAATTGACGTGTTACGATTATTTCCAACTGCATTTTTTTTTTTTTTTTTTTTTTTTTTTTAGTTAGGCATGGTACCATGTAGGGAAAAATGTCTTCTGTTTAATGCATTATTATTTATGGAGTTTACACCAATTGTGCTCTAAGGGGCTCATATAATAATGCATTAAAGAGAACACATTTTTCTCTACATATGGTACCATGCCTAACTAAAAAAACAACCGAAAATTGGAGTTACACCACTTGTGCTTTAAGGGGTTCATATTTTTATAGCTCCATAAGTTATGGAGTATTTGTATTGCAAAACTTGAATGTTCTTAGTTCTTTTAGATTCATTATTGCTTATTTCTTTTTTTAAGGGACCAAATTCATCAGTGACAATACGGGATATGAAATTATGGCTATCACATCGCGGGCATATAGGGCATATATAAATATCCAATTTGATCTAAATGGTTAGAGCCGTTTTTGAGAAAAATAAAAAATAAAAAAACGTAAAAATGTGACAAAATTTATTAAATAAATTACCCCTCCATTTGACCAATTTTGGTGATATTTTTGCTGTCACATCGCGGGCATATACCTACACCAAAGACTCAATTTCAGGTTCGTACGGTTTATAGTTTTTGATGTTGTCTGTTCACACACACAGACCATTTCGCGGGACTTAGTTATATGGACTCAGGGGACCCTAAAACGTGTATTTCCGTTGGAAACCGGAAGTCGAAATTTTTCACGATCGCAATACTTTCCCTAACTAAGGTAAACGTACCTATAGTGGACACTCTTCCAGTAGTGGCCACTTGGACAATTAAATTTTGAAAATAAGGCAGCTAGGCTTTCAATCAGCTTCAAACTTAGAGTGTAGTAGGTACATTCACTCTAATTTTGAAGCTGATTGAAAGCCTAGCTGCCTTATTTTCAAAATTTAATTGTCTTAGTGGCCACTACTGGAACAGTGTCTACTAAAGGTACGTTTACCTTATATATTCCATATATAGGTAAGTAAAAGTAAAAAATCAGGTATAAGGGAATACATTATAATTTAGGATAGAAACCTTTAATTGTGATATTCTGTACATTTTTAATATAAATACATAATTAGATCATTTTTATTCACAAATTTTTTTGTTTAAAAATAAAAAATGATTTTTTTTTAATAAAAAATCGCCTAAATGCTGACGTTTAATTACATCTATAATTATTACTTTTATTTATGTTTTTTGAATTATTGATCTTTATTTGTCAGAATGATTACACAATTAAAGAAATACACTTATTATAAATTAACTATAAATGAACAAATCATTATGACCTGCTCCAAGAAAGATAACTTGTGTTATTATAGTATATAAGTATAGTTTAACGAGTACATTTTACAACGGTAAGATAGACTGGGCATGTTTCTATTATCTGGAAACCTCTCCCAGGCAATGAGTGCCTCAATAGTAGGCAAGATATTTCGTGATAGGCTCAATAGCAAATGGTTGGACTTCTACAAAGACAGTGCAAAGCTAAATGTGAAAAAAGTGGAGAGAAGAAGCACATTCAACTTTTTTGTTAACTTTAGGCTCTAATATCTCTAGTGGGGGACTTGATAAAAATCTCATTTTTTTTACATGTAATGCTTACATGCAGCATAAAACTCCTGCAAAAATTTCAATCTGTATAATTGAATACTTTGATAGTTATGAATTTTCGAAAGGTAGGTAAAAATAATTATCGAAATGCCTGGAATAACCAACGCTTGGTGTAGTGTTCAATATTATACAACTGTATATGTTTTCAATTAAAATTGTATACAAAAATAGCAAGTTTTTATAATTTTGAAACTATATATACTATATACTACACAATATATTTAGGTTGTGAAAAGTCCATAAATAAGAAACATTAATAATTATTTAAAAAAATTAAATTATTTAAAAAATTCAAACTTTCATTTCATTGCCCTTATTACAGTTTTTTAATTCTACAGTTCTAGGCTTGCTGTTAGAACAGTTGGATAAAATTGTTCTAGTTCATGTTTGTGACTGTCCTAATACATATTCGCGACTATTCTGGTACCCACTACGCTTGTCGCGAACGTTCTGGAATGTTTTTTATGTGATTATTGTTCATATGGCAATGTAAAATATTATTTTCATTTAGTAAAAATTATTTAAACCCACACGTTTTTACAATATTTGTAATTATTTTTTCAATAGAAAAAAAATGATAAAATTTAACACAGTAGATATTCATTATATTTAGATAAAATAATATTTTATTAATGTATTAAAATTTAAGAAAAAGAGAAATTTTGTGTTAAATGTTTAAATTAATCATTGATCTTTTATTTTATTTTTGCACTTCGTTTTCTTCAGCTCGCTCGTTGTAAAATTAATCTTAAGTTCCAAAGCGTGGACGGGAGCCCTGATGATGAGCTTATCGTATCCACTTACTTTTATTAGTTCCAATTTTTCATTGAAAGTTAAAATACGTTATTTGGAGCTATGTTCTTAAACGTTAAACCTTTTTATATTGAAACAAGACACACTAAATTGCTCTGACACATGCTGGTTAATTTCTTTCAACAAAAATTTGTACGAGACTGAAAAGTATACGAAAAATGCTTTGAAACATTAATTTTTTTGTTTAAATCACACCTAGCCTTTCTTTTAAATGAGATTCTAACAAATTACTTTTAACAGGCTACTTCCGCTGTAACCCTTACCCGTTCTAAGAAATAACATCGTCTGTCTTACCTTTTCCCATTTATGCCCCCTCAGAACATTTTGACAAGGATAAAGCTTACCTGATATTGAAGAATAATTGATTCTCATTAAACATGACGAGTTTGATTAAAATATTGAAGCTACTTTTGAGAAAAACGAGAAAAAAAAACGTAAACATGGGAAAAACAATTATAAAATGATTTGCATATACATACACCAAATACCCAGTTTTATCAAAATCGTTAGAGCCGTTTATGAAAAAATAAAAAAAAAACATAAAAAGTTTTTAAATAAAGTACCCCCTACGTTTGACTAATTTTGATGAAATTTTTGCTGTCACGTCGCGGGTACATACATACACTAAATACCTAATTTCAGGTTCGCACGGTTTATAGTTTTTTAGTTGGTCAGTTCACACACACACACACACACACACACAGACCATATCGCGGGACTTGATTATTTGGACTCCGGGGACCCCAAAACGTGTATTGTATCGGTATTGCGTTGAAAGCCGGAAGTCGAAATTTTTCACGATCGCAATACTTTCCCTTACTATATATTTCATATATAGTATATTTCATATATATTCATTTAATCTTTTTACTTTCACTTACCTATATATTTCATATATAGTATATTTCATATACATTCATTTAACCTTTTTACTTTCACTTACCTATATATGAAATATATAGTAAGGAAAGTATTGCGATCGTGAAAAATTTCGACATCCGGTTTTCAAGAGAAATACACGTTTAGGGGTCCCCTGAGTCCAATTAACCAAGTCCCGCGAAATGGTCTGTGTGTGTGTGAACAGACTCAAAAACTATAAACCGCACAGACCTGAAATTGGGTATTTAGTGTATATATATGGCTGGGATGTGACAGCAAAAATTTCATCAAAATTAGTCAAACGGAGGGGGTACTTTATTTAAAGAATTTTGTCTAATTTTGAAGTTTTTTTTCGATTTTCTCAAAAACGGCTCTAACGATTTCGATTAAACTCGGTAGTTAGTGTATGTATATGCCCGCGATGCAACAGTAAAAATTTCATCAAAATTTATTAAGTCGAGGGGGCACTTTACTTAATAAATGTTGTCCCATTTTCACGTGTTTTTTTTTATTTACTCAAAAACGGATTTAACGATTTTGTTCAAACTTGGTATTTGATGTATGTATATGCCCGCGATGCGACAGTTAAAATTTCACCACAATTGATTAATTGGAGGTGGCACTTTACTTAATAACTGTTGTCTCATTATCACGTGTTTTTTTTATTTACTCATCAACGGCTGTAATGATTTTGATCAGACTGGATATTTGGTGTATGAATATGCTCACGATGTGACAGCCAAAATTTCATCAAAATTGGTCAAACGCAGAGGGCTCTTTATTTCATTACTTTTTTTCCAAGTTTTACATTTTTTTTCGAATATCTTAAAAACGGCTTTAATGATTTTGTTTAAATTAATCATTTTTAATCAAAATCAAGTCATATTTTTTAAATTATTTATAGAAATGGCAATTAAAACAACATGTCAATTTCTGATCTAAGTAAGTTGGTAAGTGAAAGTCGTGTGTTGCGCGCATCGCACCAGATTTTTGGTTATTTGAGTTTATTTTGTTTGTGTGGCTTTCTTTATTATTATCTTCGTTTGATAACAATTATTTAACCCCACATGAAAAGTGTTACGGTATGTTCTTTAAAATAAAAATGTTCATTCGGTTTCCTCAAATGTCAGAAAAGTTTTGATATTTGCCCTGAAACTCGGTAAAAGCTGTTTGAATGGAAAACTGACGGGAAGAAAGGACATTATGGCAATAATACGCTATTCAAATATGGTGGAGACGTTTTATACACATGAAACATGGGTGTAGACAATTTACAAATCTATATGAGACCATTAACAGATCATTAAGTTCCGAGAACCTTCTTGAAACCTCTTGTGCTTTGAAACACTCTACTTAACGAGTCGACTCCGAATTGGCCAACTGTAATTGGTTCATTAAATCCAGCTGCTCTCATCAATTAATAGCTATACAATTAATACAGGATCGGGTTTATCAAATTAATATCCGTTCCAGTAATTATTTAGTTTTGAATTCGTTGATTTCAATTGTTGGTCTCTCCAATTAAGTTAAAATTATTATTCTGACATCTAGTTCTGACTATTGTCATGAAACGCTAGCTCCTTCAACCAGCCTTTTTTTAAGTTCATTTAGAAACTGAAACATATTGTAACGTGAAAAATAAAAGATAAAAAAAAAAAAAGATTTAAAATAATTAAATTTTGGAAATCTTATTTTGTTTCCAGTATGAATTTACTAGTTTATAAATTAAAAAAAATATTAAATTTTGTTGCAGTCTTTATTACCTATTAAACATCATGGGAAATCAAAAAGTATGCATGTGTCAACTTTCTAAATTTTCTATTTGACCAGGACAGTTTTTACTTTCACTTACCTATATATGAAATATATAGTAAGTGGAAGTATTGCGATCGTGAAAAATTTCGACTTCCGGTTTTCAACGGAAATACACGTTTTGGGACCTCCTGAGTCGAAATAACCAAGTCCCGCGAAATGGTCTGTGTGTGTGTGTGTGTGTGTGTGTCTGTGTGTGTGTGTGTGAACAGACTAGCTCAAAAACTATAAACTATGGGAACCTGAAATTGGATATTTAGTGTATGTATATGCCCGCGATGTGACAGCAAAAATTTCATCAAAATTGCTCAAAGGGAGGGGGTAGTTTATTTAATAACTTTTTAGGTTTTTTTCGATTTTCTCAAAAACGGCTCTAACGATTTTGATTAAACTGAATATTTGATCTATTTATATGCCCGAGATATGACTGTAAAAATTTCATCAAAATTGATTAACCGGAGGGGGGACTTTACTTAATAAATTTTGTATCATTTTCACGTGTTTTTTTTATTTACTCAAAAACGGTTTTAACGATTTTGATCAAACTTGGTATTTGATGTATTTATATGCCCGAGATATGACTGTAAAAAATTCATCAAAATTGATTAACCGGAGGGGGGACTTTACTTAATAAATTTTGTATCATTTTCACGTGTTTTTTTTATTTACTCAAAAACGGTTTTAACGATTTTGATCAAACTTGGTATTTGATGAATTTATATGCCCGAGATATGACTGTAAAAATTTCACCAAAATTGATTTACGGGAGGGGGGACTTTACTTAATAAATTTTGTATCATTTTCACGTGTTTTTTTATTTACTCAAAAACGGTTTTAACGATTTTGATCAAACTTAGTATTTGATGTATTTATATGCCTGAGATATGACTGTAAAAATTTCATCAAAATTGATCTACGGGAGGGGGGACTTTACTTCAAAAACGGCTTTAACGATTAACAAAAATAAGATATGAATGTAGAAAAATGTGTGGCTTTAGGAAATGATAATTAGCAAAACACGTCAATTTCTAATCTAAGTAAGTTGGTAAGTGAAAGTTGTGTGTTGCGCACACGCACCAGATTTTTTTATTTTAATTATATCCAATATATAATTGGTTTCTTAATCTCCTGGGATATTTATATTATGGATACAGTCGCTGTTATCAGTATTGGAGCAATCACCAGGACAATCTCACATATAACATTCATTGCTTCATCTACAAAGTTTCGGCTATGTCGCCATTTTCAAGTCTAAAAATAGTTTAATCAATTAAACATTATTAAATAACGAAAGTTCAAATATAATGAATAAATAATTTAAAAAATAAATAATTTAAAAAATCTTTTTCCTTAAAGAAGGAAGCACTATTCAATAATTTAACCATTTACTAGCAAAATTGCTTAAGAATGTATTTTCAATTAAAATTTTTTTAAAAATATAATTCAAAAATATAATTTAAAAAAAAAAATTAGGTTCACATCATAAATAATTCCATTAAAATACCTCAATCTGAATAAAGATGTAATTAATCCAGCTTTTTTAAACAATGCCTTCATCAACCCAAAATAAAAAGTTTATAAATAAAAAAAATATTAACTTTTATTGCAGTCCTTATTACCATTTGAAAATCATAGGAAATCAAAAAGTATGCATGTGTCAACTTTCCAAACTTTTACATTTTGATGTGTCAACTATTTGCTCATTTTAGAAGTTTCTAAGAAATCATTTTTTATAAAAACCGTAAATGTAGACCATAGGATGTTGTATTCGCAGTTTTATAGAGGGATTGACCTAACTAAATTCGAAACAAAGATTATCCTAACATCAAAATATTGGTAAATAGTGTCCATAATATAATTTCTTTTTCTTAAAGTGCCAACTGTTGGTACAGTTATCCTAGAAGATAAAATAAAAGATAAAATAAAAAAGATATAATAAAATAGAAGATAAAATATTCGAGTTAGGCCGGGAATCGAAACCAGGTTTTCTCCATCTTCTTTGCAGGGCTCTTACCGTGGGGTCATTACCATCTTTTATCTTCTAATTAATTATTAAAAAATAATAAACGATTAAATTTCAACGACTTTCAAGGAATGAGACTGTTAAAAATTTAAAATTTTCTATTTGACTAGGACAGTTAGCTAGTTTGAGAAAATATTTTTTCAGGAATTCGAATAAGGTCACGGGAATTTGAAAATGGCATAATTTGCCAAAACATAAAAGCAATAATGTAATGTAAGTGAGGGAAAATGTTTTGAGAGAGGGTGACAATTTTCACAATTTGAAAATGTGTTCTGTATTTTTATTAATGACTTTCTTGTTAAAAGAGAAAACATTTGTTAAACTTTTTTTTTTCATTGTGAGTTTTTTGTAGGGTTATAAATGAAAATTAACTTCTGTTCCTGGCGAGCATTCCCCAATTAGGTCACCATTAATCCAATTACTCGCCTCGTGTTGAATTAGTTTCTTCGACAATATTTGTTTCGAACATTAAATTCTCACACACACACTTGCTATTTGTTTTTCCTTTTCGCATTCAACAGGTTTCATTAAACGAATAGCTACATTGTATTCCAACAAATCAACTAATGATGGAGTTGGGTATGATAGCACTTTTTTTTTCTTAAACTATGCCAGTTCTGTACCCTAGGAGATTAAAAAATGTTTTCATTAATTTGCAGATGTTCAGTTGTTCTTTATTCTAAGAGGTGAGGTGCAAAACTCGTTTGTTCCACTGGAACACGTTTTTCAGGAAACTCAAAAAACTCAACATGTCTTGTAGAGTGGCCTGATAAAAATGTTTTTTTTTTTTGTTTTTTTTTTGCATTAGAAAGGTACAGCTATCCAGTGGAAGTGGGCTTGGGATCAAAACATTTACTGATTTAAAGGTAACAAAGTATGAAATGAAAATTTTTGCAACAAAATGTTTAAAGGGAGGACTTTTACTGCACACCACATTGGATCGAACGAGTTTTAATTCACATGGCTTAAGTTTTTTTTTTTAATAAGTAATGTTTATTTAGGTTCACAACCATTTTATTAATAAATTAGATATTATTTAACAAAATAATATAACCCACTGACTTTGACATTTGACTAAACTTTTTTTGTGTTGATGAATTTCTCAAAAATATCGGACTACAAATCATCATATAGTCTCAGGAATTCTATGTCACGTCCTATTCGAGGTAAGGCATAGCCATGGATTTTTTACTCCCTTTAAAAATCCTAGGACAAACGCGGTGCGCGAACCCATGACCTTTAATGTTGTAGGCTCCTATGCTAACCACTAAACCACAGGTGACTCAGTTTTCATTGTGAAAAAACAAGAAGGTAAAAAGTTAATTTTTCGAAAATAACATCGAAAAAGATCTTACATGAAAATATCTTTTCACTGAATCTACTCAACGATATATTGGTGATTATAAAATTTGGTCCTGTAACTAACCTGCTTTTTCATTGATCGTTATATAGTTAATAATAGAGAAAAAAAAAAAAAAAAAAGATTTACAGATGTTCAATTTTGGTTTTTTTATTTACATTTTTTCTCACATACTCCTTAATATACTTTAGATTGCGAATTATTTCGCATATAACCCTATACATATTTTAAATTAAATAATAAATAAAACACATTTGATAATGCATAAATTACATTAAAAAATGTAACTTATTCCTTGTACAAAAAAAAAAAAAAAAAAAAAAGGATGATTTTAAAAATTGGATGTTTAAGGAGTTTTGTTACATCACGACTTTTTGATATCAAATGTTAATTATTATTTTATCGATATAACAAGTAAAATTAAAAAAAAAAATATTAAAATGGTAAAAAAGTCTAATAATGTAAAAGAAGTTTTCGTCAGTTGAATTTATAAAAGTATTTACTGTAATAGCTTTTAACCTAGGGACACTAATTATATGATTTTATAATGAATAAAGTAAATGAGTAGTTTGATAAGAGTTAAATAATTTTTAAAGGACTGATAATTTAAAAATAATTTTTTTAAGAAAAGATTAATTACAACAGTTTAAACGCAAATTATGATAACATATCAAATGAACGCCTCACATTCGAATTCACTTGGATGAGAGATATTTAATATCCTTTAATATCAGTATAACTTATATATTTTTAACAAGGACGTTAACATAGCCGCATAGCTATCTATATACACACAACCACAGAACATATAAATATGTGTATATATATATATATATATATATATATATATATATATATATAGGGGGAGATGGGGAACGATGAAACACAAAAGATTTTTTACCCATAGACCAGAGACTTTATTTTCAATTGTGTATTTTTCCCATGTTACCTTAGGATCTAATCTATTTAAGAAATGCATTAAACATTATTTTATGCATCATGTCTGACCGCAAGCAGCTATTTTCCAAAAAAATAATTTTGTTCTATTGTGCCCCATGCCCGGGTTACAATGAAACATCTGAAAAAAACAACTCCATAATTATCAAAAAAACTTTATTCGGCTTCTCGTCGGTTTTCGTTCTCCTGCTTTAGGATAGCCACGAAATTCTTCAGGAAAGAGGAAAGTTTGACTTTGGAAGAAAGCTGTCATAAAGTAGTTCAGTTTTTTCGGTGCTCCGCTATCAACTTCGCACCAATCTGTAAGAAAATGAAAAAAACCGACTGCTTAATGCACAATAAAAAACATATGCGGCACGATGCAACTGACTGTGACTCCATAAAACGTTTCATTGTGCCCCGAACGCCCTTGTTTCAAGGAACCCTATACGAGCCATTTTGATGTCTTTAAATTCCTACGGTGAACGTGAAGAGGTAGGAAAGCTAAAGTCAGCCAAAATCTTAAGAGATGCATACATAATGAAAACGTAAGAGCTGATTGAATAAAATAATTACTCATACCTAGAGACGAAAATCCATTCGACGAAAATTTTTAGTTTTGCCACACAAAACCGCACTTCAGCACGCGGAGTCTGTCACGAAACAATTCGAAAGGGGACAATATACATACATATATGTTTCTTCATCATTTGATCAAGTCAGTTGAAAATGAAATATGAAGTTTAGTTGAAAGATCAGATTGGAAATTTATTTGTAGGGGAGAGCGGGGTTGGTTGGCAACAGTTTTCACTTCTTTGATTGTTGAGTCGTTCCTGTTAATATAATCCCAATAGGGCTGATACCATTGTAAACACCAAGTATTAGAGTACTTCAAGTATTTTTTTCACCACATAATATTTAATACTAAGATCATAGGAAATTGAAGAATTCGTCAATTCAGAGTGTGCCAATTAACCCTATGTGGGGCAGGTTGGCCTAAAAGTTTGGGTTGTTTAGCCATCTCATTCAAGTACTACCTGACAAATATTATTGTTATTAAAAGCTGCATTATAATGGCATAATAATTTTGAATCGGTTTTTAACAGCTTTTAAGAGAAAATAGAATGACAATCAAAGAAGTTAGAAGTTTAGACTGTCGTCACTTTCTGCATAAGAAAAATTTCTCTCATCCTCCTTGCTGGAACTAAAGACAATTGGTAGTTTCACCTTTGTTTATGTTTACCTTGCTTTTGTGAATTTCTATTGCGCAAACCAACCCCAGTTGAAGAGAGCCAACTAACCCCACAGGAGAGATCATATGAAAGATGGCTGCCAGACAGGGGAGAACAATCAAACAAGAAACTGGTTAGTCGAAAGGTTAGGTTCTTCAAAGGAGTTTGGGGCTATGGGAACAGAATCGGGGTCAAATGTTTTCCCATGCCTTTAAACCAAATTTACTGAAAATATAAAAATTTACTTACATGTTGTAAAATCAATCAAAGGAACACACTCTTCTCTACACTGTTAGCATCGGATTGAAAACTCAAGACAAGACTCCCGAGGTCGAGCGGGTGACATGGTACAATGGTGGGGCCTTCACAACAGGTGTGACAGAAACTATAAGCCGATGGCCAACCTACCCCCTATGCCAACCAACCCCGCTCTCCCCTATAATTTATTTACTTTTTGGGAGTAATTGAACCAATTGGCACAATAAAACCAAATAAATAAGATATTAAGTGTTTTTCTTTTTACATTTTTTGTATCCCTTGATACAGTTAATGATTATTTATTCGAAAATAATTTGATGAAAATTCATTTGTTAAATGAGACCTTTGAGATATAATCTGGGGAAAATGTTCCTTTGTGGACTCAGTCGTAAAATATTTGAAATGTTGAATAATTTTGCAGTTCATTAAGTTTCTATTTACTTTTATAACGGTACATAACTGTTTGAGTGGGCAGTTATTCCAGTATTGGAATTATCTGGAATCTCGCTGGTAATATGGCGAAGCAGAGCCTAATCTCCTTATACAAATATTTAATTAAATAATTCACCAAGCGGCAAAATACACGGCTGAAAGAGTCTCGGGCATCATTCCATGGATTTTCAATTCATCTATATAGATTCCTTCATATTTTTTCTTAGAGCAAGCTATAATAAACCTTTTAAAGAGGATTAAAAACTTCTGTTTTTAATATATCGAACCCATATAAATGTTCTAAAAACGCCCTATTTCTTATAGATACAAGTGATAATGTATTATGGTTGTATCGCAATATGTATATTTTATTATACAATGCGTTACCTTTATGCTATCAATATTTGAGCCTTTTATTTTGAAAGTGGCCCAAATCCATTTATCTTCAAATCGAGATATTTGAGGGTTTGCGTTTCAATGAATTTAAAAATATACTTAGAGGATACTAATTATACTGCTTAAGTGTATCTAAGGATGTTAAATCTACAGTTCTTATTAAAATATTGGCAATTATTAACCCGGCATTGATCGCAAGACCAACTTTAACCTGCTTGGTCGCACGTGAGAATTTCTCTCATAACAATCATTACTTTTTATATCATTTTAATCATACGTTAGTTTAAATTTTAACAAAAAGCTATACTTACAAAAGGATCAATTATTAGTAAAAATTATGAAATCTCGAAAAAACCTTTTTATTAAGAGGATAAAACAACTAAATCATTCAAAACTATTGTTAAACATTTTTTAAAAAGAGTAAAAAAATTAAATACATAAAGAAAAAGTATAATCTTAAAGCCAAATTAATACTAAAAGCTTTTAGTTTAATTAACAAAACTGTACCTGAGAGGTAAACTGTTGTAACTACAAAATTCTCGAGTTTCCAATTATTGTTGTAACTGAATTATTTCTATTATTCTATTTCTAGCGAAAGGTATTCGTATTTATATTCCTGATGAATGGTGTTTTATTTAAACTATTATTAGTATTACTTTTTTTTTTTACGACAAGAAACATGAATTTTTTTTTTTTTTTTTTGTTCTCTTCATACATTGATTCGCACCTGTCAGCGATCGGTGACAATCAGCGAATTCTTGGTCCGCAGCAACGCATTAAAACGTATGACATTAAGACATGAGGGAAGGAAGGTGCTGCTGAGCACCTCTTTCCGGGCTTGATACTAATTCAGGTGAGGAGGTCTCTCATCCAGCTTCTTTTTAGCCGCCTTCCAACAGGCATGTCAGCCGTGGCCATGCGGTTAATCAATCTGTTGTTGTGTCCTTCCAATTTAACAAAAAAGCGTGAGTAAAGCGTTCGTATGTGTTGTTGGATAGTCGGCTGTTGTAAGTCTGTATGTAGAGTTTGGTTACTTACGTATGTGGGAGCGTCCGTAATTAGTCTCAAAAGTTTTGATTGGAAAGTTTGGAATTTTTGTAAGAGCGTCTTTTTTTGCTGAGCCGAAAATTTGTGAGGCGTATGTCCAATATGAAAAATTAAAATTCAAAGTGCTCTCTTTTAAAAATTTAATAATTTCAGTTACGAAAGTTTAACTTTGAGGTACAGAACAGTGATTATAATGTTCAATTAGAAATACAATGTATATTGGAACTTCCAAATTCGAATAAAAAGTAGACGAAAATTCTAGAGAACTATTCTTTAGTGTAGTCATTGAGTCATTTTTCCCTCTTAAAGAAAACACTCTAAAGAAAACATGCACACTCAGTTGTACGAAACACTGAGAGTCGCGCGTGAGGAAAAACTCTCAATTAAATATATCATTGACAGTCGCGCGTAAGAGAATCTCTCTGAGATAGGATTGAGCGGAGTAGAAGGAAGCTGGAGCAGGTATAAGACTTGGTATTGGAGCGGGGAGAGTTCAGGGAGGGCCGTGAGTCTGTGAACTACAGATAGTAAGGAGGGGAGGTTTTCAGAAGCACCAAGAGCCGTTTCACTACAAAAAAACAAAATATGTGAGAGAAATTCTTACGCAGCCACCAATGTCGGGTTAAGCGAATAATATGCGTTTTCTTATCAAGAATGGAGTTATGCCACTTTCAAAATTAAAACCCAGATTCATTATAAATTTGAAGGTGCCCAAGTCCATTCAAGATAATTTAAAATGCTCTAAATTGAAAAAAAAAATGCTGAATTTATTTTACATATCTTTAAAACACTTTTAATATTGTTATGAACGTGCTTTTTCCCTTCATCAGATAATTTTCTTGATGATCCAACCGTCATCCCCCTTAAATCATTGCCTACATTGCATACATTGATACTCGTTTTAGCGTGCTTCACTTATTTTAATAGTATCCAAAAATAATTTTTTACAGACGTGAACTTTTCCGTTTGTTGGATGTCTTAGTTCAACAATTTTTCGCTCAGCAGCTTCGTAAAGCGATACATTTTGTTTCCTAAAGTCTCCTAAACCCCAAAACATCTCAAAAATAATCTCTCTTTGATTATTTATTCTTATCTGAACTAAATAGTCTTGTTATGTCTTTCCCCAGGAGTGAAATAATTTCTAAACTTTAATATTAAATTTTATGTTTTACATTAATTGAACGCACTGGTTATTTAACTAATAATTAAATTAATTGTCCAAAAGCTTAGGTTAACATGTAAATAATAATTAATTAAAAAAACCTTTTTCTTTTAATTATTAAAATCACTACTTTCCGACATTATCAATTGTAATTATCTTGATTTAAGTATAAATGGAGTTAGGCCACTTTCGAACTACCCGGTTTGATTATTGAACTAACTCTGAAAACTTATTCGTTAAGAATAATCGTATTTGCTCGAATTATAAGCAACCTGAAATGCTTTACTGATAAATAACATAAAGTTGTCCATGTAATCACGATAACTGGGAAAAATTTAAAAATGGAGTTAGGCCACTTTCAAAATGAACGGCTCATTTAGTGGCTAATTCACAATTAAAAAAAAAGAAAAAAAAATCTTGCATGCGGAAGAATAAATAAATAAATAAAAATAGTTATTAAAAAAAAAGAATAATAACAAAAAAGAACGAAAAATAATAAAAATAGTTAAAAAAAAAAAATTTGTATATATTTATACTTTCAGTTCCTTTTTATTTATCAGACAATATGTAAGCTTTTAGGGTGTTTTTTAATAGTAATTTGCCAAATATATCGCACCTTCCGTGGAATACTGTAACATCTCGAAAATCTAAACTTTTGGAAAATGGCGTAGTTTTTACTTTTTTCAGTTTGCCTTTTTTAATTATTGTTTTTTTTTTTTTCTGATCGTTGATTTTATTGGCAGAATTTTTTACTTAACTTTTGATTTATTTTTCACTTTACCTGATTTGCGACCACTCATTTGCTGAAAAAATTTCCGTTAATTCCCCCACTTCCGTAAGTTCCGCCCAGAGTTGGGCAAATTATAATCAGAATAATGTTTCATGAATATGAATAATTGGTAATCATAAACCAAATGAAAAATGAATAACCATTATTCATTTTTCATTTGTTTTATGATTACCAATTATTCATATTCATGAATCATTATTCTGATTACAATTTGCCCAACTCTGGTTCCGCCTTTCCTCGGCCAACTAAACAACTAAAATTATTAAAGTTTATACCACATCACCAGAACGCCATTTTGAATGATTTGGTG
The DNA here is from genome assembly GCA_911387785.2 of Aelia acuminata. Classification (NCBI taxonomy): domain Eukaryota; kingdom Metazoa; phylum Arthropoda; class Insecta; order Hemiptera; family Pentatomidae; genus Aelia; species Aelia acuminata. Next base: position 170,233,948 of record OU426979.1, read on the forward strand.
TAAAAAATTCAAAATCGAATTTTTCGGAGATGTTACAGTATTCCACGATAGGTGCGATAACTTTTGTAAAAACAGTTTGTCTTCTCTCATCAGAAGAAACACTATGTGACCAAAAAAACATTTATTGCTCAGATCTATCGAATGAACATAGATTTATCAAATTATTATGAATGTATTTTAAGTTGGAATATGTATCGGAGAAAATAATTTAAGTTAAGGAAATCTCTTAATGCAAAAATACAAAACTTTTTTTCACTTTTACAATAATTTGAATTTCTGGACATGTCCAATAATAGTTTGACAAACCGATTAATAGTTTGAAAATAATAATTTTTTTCATGACCGGATAGCCACGGATTTTCGAGTCTTGTTCGGTTTACGACTGCATGTTACTAACTAGTAATTTTTCTTCCTTAACCTATAAGAAAATCCGTTTCATTAAATTGGATGATCCACAAGTATAATCTGAAGCATTATATTCTCTGATCTTGTATTTTATTTTTTTCTGCGGTGATGCATTTTTTTTTTTTTTTTTTTTTTTTTTTTTTTTTTTTTTTTTTTTTTTTTTTTTTTGGTTTTAAGATTTGTTTCCAAATCCTATATAACCATATGTCGCGTTTTTATTTAGAGCTAAATTAGTCTATAAACTTTATTTATTTTTTCATTTATAGAATTCCTTTTATTTTATCCAACACCTCCCTTAATTTTACTACCTTATCTTTATCCAGTTCTTTTAGATATATTATTTCCTCCTCAGTATTAAGATTGAAATTTAATTCTACTCTGATCTTGTTGTATTTCTTACATCTAAACACTACATGACGTGGGTCCTCTAGACAGTTGCAGAGCTCACATATTCCGGTGGCTTCTATTTTCATTAAGCCAAGATACTTCTTCGTGCTCCCATGATTAGTCCTCAGCCTCGTTATTTTCACTATATCGTTCCTGTCTATATCCATGCGGATTTTTCGAAACCACGGGGCTAGGCTTACTTGGGGCTGAACCCGATAATAATCCCTCCCCTTTGTTTGTGACTCCCAGTCATACCGATCCTGCCATTCTTTTATAGACTGTTTTTTTATCGCTCTGAGCAAGTCGGGAGTTGGAACCTTTACGTTGTCCCTCCCTATATGTCTATTTCGAGCAACTCTGTCAGCCTTCTCATTTCCGGAGAGCCCTACATGACTTGGTACCCATTGAAAATAATACTTATTATTGGATTTGGTTAGAATATGGATTATGTTGACTTCTATGTAGGAATTGATCTTATTTGAATGAATGGTTTCTAGTTTAGCGCATGAGGAAGCTGAATCAGTTAATACAACAATGTTCTGCTTGGCATACGTATGTTCACAGTATTCTATGGCTCTGTAAATGGCATACATTTCGGCGTATGCGATGCTGAATTTATTAGGGATTGAAGTTGAAATTTCGTGATCTTTCTTTGAGTCTATGACCGCTATCGAAGTCTGTAAGTTTGTTTTTGAGGCATCTGTAAAGATTTGAATGTAACCGGAGTAATGGTTTGAGATGGTTTGTAGCGCAATTTGTTTGATGACAACTGGAGAGTAGGTTGTCTTTTTTGAGGGGTTTTGAGCATCTAATGTGGATCTGCTGGAGAGTGTAATAGTTGGTTTAGGTTCCGGTGTGGCTAAATCTAGTGGTCCAGAGGAAATGTGCACTGCTTGAAGTAGTGTATGCATCTCTAAGGCCAGATTATAGATTTTCGGAGCGTAAATTTTCTTTTCGAGAATCGCTTTACTCATGGGGTTCCGATCATCGGCACTTGCTTTTAGAATGCATTTCTTTGAAAGCCATGTTCTTCGTAATGTTAAAGGCATTTCACCCGCTTCTACCAACAGAGCGTTTACTGGGGTGGTCTTAAATGCACCTATGCACATTCTTATAGCTGTGTTTTGTACAGTATTTAGGGTGTGTATCAGAGGTGATTTGGTTTCGTTGTAGATTATTGAGCAATAGTCTAATAATGAGCGCACAATAGTCTTATATAGCAGTAACAAGTTAAGCGGGTGGGATCCCCACGAGACTCCTGCTAATGATTTTAAAATATTCATATTCTGAAGGGCTCTGTGTTTTAGGTGCATGACGTGAGATTTGAAATTTAGCTTATTGTCTAAAATGACCCCTAAAAACTTAACCTTATCTACAGCTTTGATATTATAACGATTATTGATGACATCAAAATTATTTATTGCAAATTTTCTTTTTTTTGTGAACGGTACCAATGTGCATTTGTCGGGATTTATTTGAAAATGTATTTTAGAAAACCGTTCTTCCAAATACTCAAGAGCTCGGCTAATGACTTCCTTCCCTTCTTCTGGGTTGTTTACTACCGTAAAAACCAGAAAATCATCGGCAAATTGAATCATGTGACAGTCTGGGGGTGGGTTCTTAAGAATATGTGCCGTGTAAATATTGAATAGAGTTGGGCTTAAAACATCCCCCTGTGGCAATCCGTTAAATGAATCAAAACTGACTGGCCCCTCGTCTGTCTGTATTGTATAGGTGCGAACGGAAAGATACTCTGATATCCAGTTTATCATAATATTAGGAATACCTAGGGTTTTTAGTTGCTTCGTTAGAATTTGAATCCTGACATTATCATACGCTTTTTCAATATCTAGTGTTAGAGTAAGTAAAATTTTTTTCTCCTTAAATGTTTTATAAATTATGTTTGTGAGATACCAAATTCCATCCACAGTTGACCGACATTTTCTAAAACCAAAGCAATAGGGGCTGATGATTTCTTGTTTTTCTAAAAACCATTCGAGTCTAGATTTTACAATTATATTAAAAGTTTTGGCTAAACAGGATATTAGGGCTATAGGTCTGTAGGAGGAGATAAGGGCTGGATCTTTGGTTGGTTTCGGAATGGGTACGATCTGGATTGTTCGCCATTCTGGAGGAACTTCCGATTTCTGCCAAATATTGTTGAATGCAACTAATAATTTATTAAGTATTTGGCTAGGAAGGAGTCGTATCATCGTGTAGTTGATTTCATCTAATCCAGGAGCAGTGCCTTTCTTGCCCTTAAGTGCTGCTTCAAGCTCAGTTTCTTGGAAAGGTTTGGCTATTGGGTCTATTGTTGGCCATGGTGTTAATTGCTTGATTATTGGTGGATGTCTGGGTTCGAAAATATTGCACAGTTGTTGTAAAAATGATACTGCTGTTTCTTGATTGCTGGTAACTACATTTTTCTTAGTTATTTTTTTTCCTCTCATGGCTGCTATTTTATGCCACATGTTACCGGCCTGCTGGGGATTTATAGTTTCCGTGTATTTTTTCCATGAGTCCCTCTTGGCTTTTTTTATTAAAGACTTAGTCTTGTTTATCTTTGACCTCATATTTTTGTAATTTTCTAAGGTCATATTGGCTTTGTAAACTTTGATGGAATTTAGTTTGTCCTTATAGGCAGAATTAAGTATGTCATTCCACCAACATTTTGGGATGAATTGAGGATTCGGATTAGGGTTAGAGCGTGGAATTGAAGCTTCTCCTGCCAGATTAATCAACTTCGTAATGATTTTTAAGTCAGGTCTTTGAAATTCGGATTCATCATTAAGTTTATTTATCGACTCAACGTAGAGCTTTTCATTCATTCTTTTAAAGTTTCTTTTATTATAGAATTTATTTTTGAGGGTTAAGTTGTCGTGTTCCAAAATTATTTGAAAATGATCGCTACCTAAGGTTTCAGGGGAAAGTGTCCATGATAGTTTATTAAACAAATCAGGTGAGACAAAGGTTAGATCTAAAATGGATGGTTTGATTCGCGGGGAGCTTATTCTTGTTGCTACATTGGGTTCATTTAATAGCATGAATGACGACTTAGATGATTCTTGAACTATCAGATCTCCTCTTTGTAAATCCATTTCCTCGGTACCGAAAAAAGATGAGTGGGCGTTAAAATCTCCCCCGATGACTATAGAATGCCCCGGGAATCTACTATCAAGAGAGAAAAGGGATTGTAAATTTGAGGCTGTTGGTTTACCTCTTGGAGGAATGTACACAGAAACCAATATTAATTGTGGGTTTGTATTTGTTATTTTTATTCCTAAAGCTTCAATTGGGCCGGTATTGAGGATCTCGATTTTTTCGAATTTGAGTCTATTGTGCAAGAAAATTCCTACTCCACCATACCTATCCCGCCTATTTCTGCTGATAATGGTGAAGTTTCTAGCGTTATATGTTCTCTGACTGTTAAACCAGGTTTCCTGGAGTAACGCTACATGAAATTCGTTAATATTCAATAAGTTTACTAATTCCTGAAATTTGTTGTTTATACTGCGGCAATTATGTTGAAGTATTTTAAGGTTTAATTTTCTTGAAAATATTGTGTAATTCGTCATGATTAATGTAAAGCAATTTAAAATAATGTTGACTATTAATTTAACAGTCTTGCTATTCTATACACATTGCATCGTTCTCAATTCCGTTACGTTCTGTAATGATATTTATAACCTCCTTATTATCTTGAACAAAATTATAAAACGTTTGCCCTATGATATTTATAGTGTCTTCATCTTTTTCTACGTTTTTAATTTTTTGAATTAATGCATTTAGCATATTTACGTATTTTGAATCGGGTGTGAATTTATGCGGATTTTCAAAATTAATTAGAGTTTTAGGTTTAATAGAACCAGCGTTATTGCTAGAAAAATCGGTGGTTTCGATTTGTTCTTCCGCTTTCCGTTTTTTTTCGAAGTCTGTGATACGCGGTTGAGGAATTTTTTTTCGAGGATTTCTTAAAAGAGAAGTATTAAATTGATGCGAATTGTCTTCAATTTGTGGGAAATCTAAAAGTGAAAACCTATTTGTTGTCTGAATAGGGAATATATCAGAGGCCTCTTTATAACTAATAGGTCTAACCGCCATTAATTCTTTGATTTTGTCTTGTCTTAATTTTTCAGGACAGTTTTTATCATTTGGTTTGTGGTTCAATTTACAATGAATACATTTTGTTAACGCTGAGCAATTTTGAGAGGTATGTTGGTTATCTCCACAATTCATACACCTCTCTCGACCTCTACACCTATCTTTCATATGCCCGTATCTAAGACATTTTTCACAAAAACGTGGCTTAGTAACGTAAGGGGTTACTTTTCGTGGGGCCAAATATAAAGCTACACTGTCCGGCAGTCTTTGTGAATGAAAAACTATTTGTACTGAACCAGAAGGTACTTTGGATATTTCCCCCTTATCGTCTCTTATAATTCTATTAAAACGTCTTACTTTTAGGACTTTCTCTGTAGACGATAAATTTTTTAATATTTCTTCCTCTGTTATGGATGTGTGAACGTCTCTAATAACACCAAATTTCAGAACATATTGAAGCGGTATAAAGGCCCTGACATTATTTTTGCTTAGAAAAGGGTTATCAAGAAATCGATTAGCTTGCTCGTACGACTTAAAAGTGATCTCTATTTGATTTTTATTTTTCCTTCGAATTCTATGAACATGAATATCGCTAAGCCCGAAAAACTTACCTACTTTCATGTCATGGAAAAAAGACAGATTTTCTTGATCATTCTTTTCCACTATTACTATAAACGGGTCCTTAAAATAACGGAGATATTTGATATTTTCGAATTGAGGTTGTATATTTAAACCAGAATTTGTTTGATTTTTATTATCTGTATGAATGGGAGGAGGTTTTTCCCCTCCATCACTATCTACCCCCATCAATTAATCTTAATATAGTTCACTGATAAATAAAAATAATATAATATCTTTAAATAAAAAGAAAAAAGAAAAAAATAAAATAAATATATGTACAGTTGAATAATGAAAAGGAAAGGACTGGCCTTATTTATCTGAAGCTGCAGAGGATTACTGGAGCGATGTTAACACTACCGCAGTAAACACGCAACAGTGATGCATTTTTGTAAGTTAATGGACGAATTCGATAGTGAGGAAAAATGTATTAGATTTTTTCAGGAACATTCAGGAATTTTGACGGACTTAAAAGAATGTCCAAATGGACTTCAAATGTGTTTATCATTCAAGCCCAGTATTTGAGTTGGTATTAGACAAGGGACAGGTTTTGAGGTCTAAGTTAGCTAAATGCTAAATTTAGAGGTGAGAGGTAGTCAACTGTAATTCTTTAAGATAGGTTAAATGATCGATTTTCAGTTAAAAAAAAACAAAAAAGTTTTAACTCAAAATCCTGAAAATCATTCAACCTATCGTAAATGCTAAATTATTCTTTATTTTTTTGGAGTTTGGCCTAGGCCATCGTAGAGTGAAGATCGGCTCTGTGTTCTTTAGTTTGAAGAATAGTTTAACAAGTTCCAATCAAATGAAAATTTATATCAGTTGTGCATAAAGTGCCGAAATTGATAGTTTTAAAGTTTCATCAAAAAACAGTGAGTGGAACATCAAATAATTAAGTTAAATAGTCATTATGAAATCAGAACAGGCAGTGACCGGAGAACCCCCACTAGTCTGCATGAAAGGACTATAGTCAGCAGTAAATATTTACAAGGTGAGTTTGATATCTATATCAAGTAAATAATTTATCATCTCCTGGCGTGGGTATACTACAATCTAGTGCTTGGCAAGAAAAAAAAAAAAAAAAAAAAAAAAAGAAAAAAAAAAAAAAAAAAAAAAAAAAAAAAATACTCATAGTTTACAATTATGGCTATTAGTAATGAGGACATCATGGTTGCAATCAACAAAAATACGCAGGAAACAATGCAACTCAAAACTGCACTCGAGATTATCGCCACTACCCTTAAAGGGGTACTTGATGAAGTATCAAATGTAAAAATAAAATATGTAAACCTAGAAAAAAGAAACATTGAGCTAGAAAATTAAATTAAGACCTTAAAACGCCAAGCTCGAAATAATAACTTTATTATTCACAAAGTTCCAGAAGAAGCAGATAGAAACACAGAAAACGTCTTGAATACGGTTGAGAAAATTTGCGGAAAACTCAATTTATCCCTACCTACTGGCGCTGTCAATAATTGCTTCAGGCTAGGGAAGGGAACGAATGATCGGCCAATCCTAGTATCGCTAACCTGCAAGTTATTAAAGAATGAAGTAATGAAGCGTAAAGAGGGCTTTGCCAAGATAAACACACCCATCCGTCACGACAGGACGCCTGAAGATAGTAACACTGTTTAGTTACAAGATTTGAGCTTGTAAATAATAACTAATGCCTAATGGATGAAGGCCAACCTCCGGCAAATGGTTCTCAGTGTAACCAAGCCGTAAATATTTTTGTTGAGTATTAATATGTCTATTGTATTTATCATTATTTGTATATAGCTCAATAAAAATTCATTCATTCATTCATTCATTCATTCATATTCTTTATTTTTAAAACAGATGAATTTTCATTTTTTTAGATTACATCAGGGATCCTTCAGTTATATTCGACTTATCACTGTCGAACAGATCCGATACCTAGGACTTCATAAGTTAAATAGACAAACGGCTGACGCGGAAGCTCACAATGCGACTAAAAACACAAGAAACCGGCCGCATATTTCGACTAGTGGGTGATTCTCATTTAATTTGACCATTTAACTTTTTTAGAAATTGATTTTTGGGTTTAAAAAAATTCAGCTTATGAATAAAATTTGATCTGAATATCATCAATAAGATGTTCAAGAAAACAAAGGTAAACAAAGTTTTTCAGTTCGTTCGGTATTAGTATTTTTTATTATTTTTTCAACTCAAAAATGAGTTTAGTCAGGAGCGTCTCTGTATTTTTATTTCCGTGAAACCGATACGTGCATTTAAGTATTTGGCATTTTCCAAGGTGCGCTCTTTCAATGACTTCTAGGACTGTGTAAAACAAACCAACAAACAAACAGTCACAGATGACTATATCCAAACTCTAAAAATAGTGTTCAAAGAGGTCCTGTAAACACGTAAATATGTGTTAAACTTATGTTTAAAAAATAAATAATCTACAATTTAAACACATTTATTCTTTACTTCAATCCTCACCTACATATGCCCGTAACGCACCTACAACGCTCTATACGATACTAAATATACGGCAATTTAATTAAGTTCGGTTTAAGTTGGCTGGAGTGCGAAAGCTTCGCACGAGTAAACTAGTATTTACTTATTGTATTGATATTATACAGTTGTAAATTTCAATAAATAAACTTTAAAAAAAAACTTGGGTAACAGCAGGTGGTCATTAAGTGAACAAGACCTGAATTTGTATTCATCACGTCTAAAAAGCACTAGTGACAAACTATCCATATTACATAAAATTTTGTTATTTACAAAAAATAATAATTGAAACGCCAAACGAACAATAAAAGCTCAAATTATGGTGTCACCTGTGGTGTGGTTAGCATGGAAAATACAAAAAATCGCGGGTTCGGGTCCCACGGTGCCCATAGGGTTATTTTAATGGGAGTAACAAATCCTTGGCCATGACGTCCCTCAGATAGAACGTAAAATGGAGGTCCCGAGTTCGATGTCAGGTACTCGTTAAAGATCCCTATCCTAATTATACCTGGATAGGCAAAATTTAGGACTCCCACTGTGGCATCGTCCGATTAGCCTTAGTGGCATAAAGTGACGTTAAAAGAAACAACAGCAACAAATCTCAAAATGACAAAAAGTAATCAGTTAGTTATTGATTGAAGGACACTTTTTACCTCTGTCAACCGTTAAATTTGATTTTCTTGAGCACAGTCAAGACAATTAAAGCCGCGTATCTCGCGGATACAATGCGAATACTGTAGTTGCTTCGAGGGCGGGATCGATCGAATATAGTTTCCTGTTCCTTTACCGACTCCAAAGGCACCGAGAGTCTTAGTTTAATTGGTGAACGGGGGGGGGGGGGGGGGGGGGGGTAACCGACAGGGTGCCTTGAATATGTAATGAGCTAACTGATTAATTAGTAGCTGAGCAATGTACAAAGGTAAAGGGCCTTATACGTGGACAGGTGTGTTCTATATACCTTCAAAGGTAGCATGCACTTCTATCTCAGGTTCAATATCTAACTGCAATTGAATTAAGCACAGCTCGGCTTTTAGTAATTTATTGGGAAAAGTTTAAACTAAACCTATTGATATTTCAAACTGTAATATAAGATAATAAATATCTAGTAAAGTGAAGAAGAAAAAAAAAAAAAAAAAAAAACACATGAATAAAGTTGTCGAGAAACTGTCCATGGGTAGATCCCTGATAATAATCTAAATTAAAAGGTCCCAAGGCCATCTTCTTTTCAGACACCTCGGTGGATTATCAGGAACAGAGGGGGAAGCTAGAACGGAGGTCAGAGGGTTGGGATATACTGGGAGTTTATTGTGAAAGTATTGGTATCTGGACTTAGTTAATATATGGAATGTCAATGTCTATATGGATATATATATGTCTTATTCTTGTCTTATAAAAAGGTCTTTGGGTGATTGATGGTGAGTTTTGAGCGTTTGTACGGCACTTATTACGGAATAGCAGGTAATGACGAGCAGTTTCCTGTCGTTTCAATCTTTTATGAGGATTCCAAGTTAAACGTTTGTCCAGTTTGAGTCCTAAGTAGCAGATCTGTTCAGCAGGGAATAGTTTAGGATTGTTTGTTTATCAATTTATGCCATTAAGGCTAATCGGACGATGCTACAGTGGAGTCATAACTTTAGCCTATCCAGGTATAATCAGGATAGTGATCTTTAACGAGTACCTGACATCGAACAAGCTCGCGACCTCCATTTAAAGTCTTATCCGAGGGAAGGCATAGCCAAGAATTTTTTACTCCTATTTAAAAATCCTAGGACCACCGCGTGACGCGAACTACCCATGACCTTTAGTATTGAAGGTCGCCACGCTAATCACTACACCACAGGTAACCCGAGTTTAGAATTATCATATGCTACACCCCAGTTAGCATATGTGGATATCACAGTGTTAGGATGGGTTGAGATTTAGGAACGCGTTGTTGGATATAACATCTGTCTCATTCTCCCTTTTGTATTTACACATTTCAATCTTACATTTACTAATTGTAAAAGCTAAGAGCCTAATTTTTAGTTATAAGCATCGATTTTAAGAAAACAACAGCTCCATAAAATCGATGTTTCGGTCAAAAAATTGAGGTTTTAGAAATACAGTTCCATAAAAACGATGTTTCTATCAAAGTATCGATGTTTTAGAAACATCGACATCGATGTCGCATCTCTAATTGAAATGGGAGCTTTCTAACACACCCGCCGAACAGCTCTTATTTCAGGAACATGGTTAGAAGCAAGTTTTGGGAACAAGTGGGTTAGAATGAGTTGGGAGTTAGTTCATTGAGAAAGGATTGATATCCAGATTTGAACCCAATCTATGTTATAAGGAACATGACAAGTTTTACATCGAAACAAATTGGAGGAGGTAAAATTTGGAGAGGAACACGTTTTATGGCATTGCTGCATATAGAACTGAACATATTAATAAAAAAGTATGTCATCTAAAGCGACGAGTTAATATATTCCTATGAAGAAGAACCAATAAGAAAAAAAGACAGGAAACAGGCTCATCCAACCCAGGAAATATGCTGCGGAAATGACTTTTCTGAGGGGAAAACCCACAGGTAGGAGCAGTGGAAAACATCTTACATTGGTCCAGGAAAAGACAATTACAAGAAATCATTAGGCCTACCAAATCCTCGAGTGAGCAAAACTCAAAATTATGATTACATGGATACCTTCTTAGTGGTCTCGATTCACCTAACAGTAAAATGTGCATCAAAATAACTCAAAGTGTAAAATCACTGTTACTACATTGTTCCCAATCTAATGATGCATGAAAAATGTTGGAGAAGCATGAAGGATGAGGAATAATTGTGAATGCATTTGAACATATTTCTTTCTTTATATAAGTTTGATCAAGGCAGATCCTAAACAATCCTAAATATTTTAATTTATGCTACATAATATTCACTCTTAGATCTATAAATTATAATGTTTATGTCTAGAGTTTTAATTATTTCTTCCATAGTGGTTTTGTATAGATCTTCTTATATAAGGGAAGATTTATTTAAGGTCCGGTTTTTATTTATTGTCCTATTATTTGTTGCTTCTATGTTATTATTAATTATCAGACCTAATCTTGTTAGAATTCTTTTAGGTTGAGATGGTTTGGGTTTAGTCTCTTATTGTCTGGTGATTTATTATCAGAATTATAAGTCTTATAATGCGGGTATATTGACAATTTTAAGTAATCGAATTGGTGATGTTGCTATTTTAATTAGTATTTCTTGATTAATGAATATAGGGGATTGGAATTATATTTATTATTTAAGTTTTTTTGATTATAAAGTATCTAGTTGATTATTATGTTTGTTAGTTTTGGCCTCTTTTACTAAGAGAGCTCAGATTCCATTTTCTTCTTGATTACCTGCTGCTATGGCGGCTCCTACTCCTGTATCTGCCTTGGTTCATTCTTCTACTTTAGTTACAGCAGGGGTTTATCTTATAATTCGTTTTAGTGAAATGTTGAGTTTTTATTATTTAGGTTGATTCTTATTAATTTCTTGTTTAACTATATTTATGTCTGGATTAGCAGCAAATTTTGAGTTTGATTTAAAAAAGATTATTGCTCTTTCTACTTTGAGTCAGCAAGGTCTTATAATAAGAATTCTTTTTATGGGTTATGGGACTTTTTCTTATTTTCATATATTGACCCATGCTTTTTTCAAGACATTAATATTTCTTTGTGCTGGTTTGATTATTCATTGTATAAATGATTCGCTGGATATTCGTCATATAGGTGGTTTAGTTAAATGTCTTCCTTTTACTTGTTCTTGTTTTTGTATCTCTAATTTATCTTTATGTGGTTTTCCTTTTTGTCTGGGTTTTATAGAAAAGATTTGATTTTAGAGCAGATGGGGTTTGGGTACTTTAATCTTTATATTTTTATTTTATTTTATTTGTCTATTGGGTTGTTTTACATGAAATGTCCGTTTTCGAGGTAAAGGGATTTTAGTAAAAATACAATATTACTTTCCCTATGCAATGTAAGTGTCTGGAAAAGGTAGGTGCACTTGCATTTAGTTGAGCTGAGAGTTCTCCAACTGTTTTGGTAGTGGTTTCGTTCTACAGTATCTTTGGGGCCCTAGTTTTCAATTACAGAAGGTCTTCCTCGGGGCTGTCTTACCAAGTCGGTATCCCCAACCGAAAACTTGGCAAACCAACGGCGAATGGTTCGTTCATTTACACTCCTTTCCAAACGCTTTACAGATGTTTCTAGCAGCCTCATGTGCCGAATGACCGAGTTTAAACTCATAAAAAAATATTACACGAAAATCGCGTGATCCATGTTCATAATTGGAGATAAACTAAAATGTGTGTAATTGATTGGGAAGCTAATGTTTATAAAAGAAAAGTAGAGGATTAGAAACTGCTTAATTATAATATGTAAACATTTGGAAGTAAAAAACAATGATCCGTAAAATCCTCTGTGAATTTCAAAAATTATAAAATCGGACATTTCATGCGGAACAACCCAATACATTGACGACTTGGAGGAAATTATTTCTCGTGATTCAGATAAATCAAGGAGTATCCCTACTTGAAATCATTGGGAAATAAATTCCAAAAAAATCGAAATTGTTTGTTTGTTTGCTCAACGTCATTTTATGCTACTTAGGCTTATCCGACGAGCTACAGTGGGAGTCCTAAATTTTGCCTAGTATTAGTAAGTATGGGGATCCTTAACGAGTACATGACATCGGACAGGCTCGGGACCTCCATTTTACGTCCTATCCGAGGGACGGCATAGCCAAGGATTTCTTCCTCCCATTAAAAAATCCTAGGGCCACCTAAGAACGCGAACCCGCTACCTTTAGGATTGTAGGCTGCTGTGCTAACCACAGGTTACCCCCAAAAAAAAGAGAAATTCATCAAGAAATTACATCTTGAACAATTCTTGTTATTTATTAGATTATTGGAAAACTCAGTATGCAATTTGGCTCCAATACTACAGCTCTTTAACAGATTTTAGTCGTTTTAAACAGTTTTTTTATATCTTCCATTCGATATATTTAATTTACTACGAATGTTTCTTTTTTATTATATATTGTATTGAAATACTATACTCACTGTTCCTTTGTTCACATTTATTTATAATTCTACTGCAATATAACTTTTTATAATTACTATATAATATATTTATTTCCCATTTCCTGGAATCATATCACTAAAAAATTGATTTGATAGATTTTAATTAGATTTTTTTTAAACACATTTTATAGATCATTGTTATGGCTGTAGTATTTGATAGTAAGATTGATAACACCTTGTTATATATTTATTTGACAGTTTATAACTCACAGGAAGACTTGATAAAGTTGACTATCAAAATTCACATCTTCCATTTTAATATGTATATATTTTACAATTCATTACAACATTCACAACGTTTCGAGGTTTTAATACCTCATCTTCAGGTATACTGCAACAATTCTTTGCATAATATTTACAATTTGATAAAATTAATTTACAATGAATACAAAATTGGAACCACATACAATTTAAAAACCATATATTACATTATATATAAAATAACAGACACGGTCAATAATACAAATAACAGAAAAACTATAGAAGCCATATACATCACTAAAAACTATAATAAAACAGTTAATTTTAAAACAGACATCAAAAGCATAGGTTGACATTACATGGACATAATTAAAAAATTAAAAAAATTGATGATATATACATATAAATAGATGTGTTTTGTTGTTGTTTTGTGTGTGTGTGTGTGTATGTGTGTGTGTGTGTGTATGTGTGTGTGTGTGTGTGTGTGTGTGTGTGTGTGTGTGTGTGTGTGTGTGTGTGTGTGTGTGTGTGTGTGTGAGTGTGTGTGTGTGTGTTTGTGTGTGCATGAATATGTTGTGTATCTATATATCATAAAATAATAATAATTAGAACAAATATGTGAAAAAGCATTAACAATATGAAGTAGCTACAGCCTAGTCAGTAACAGTGAGGTGGCCTAGGAGAGAGGTGTAATTGACAAATTTATCTATTGACGAGATTTTTAAGAAATCGATTTATTGTTTAACTAGAATATTGCTAATTGGGATTAGCAAAGAGGTAAGAAAAAGCAAATGTATATAATGAATATACAATGTAATATATGTTTTTTAAATTAAATGTGGTTCCAATTTTGTAATCATTGTAAATTAATTTTGTCGAATTGTAAATATTATGTAAAAAAAATTGTTACAGTACACCTGAAGATGTGGCATTAAAGCCTCGAAACGTTGTGAATTTTGTAATGAATTGAAAAAGATATATATACAGTAAAACCTCCATTATCCGGGGTAATGATGGGTATAGGGGTCCACGGATAATCGAAAACCCCGGATAATTGAATTAAAACATTTTATCGACTTAATGTGATAGAAAAAAAGGTTAAAAATCACTTGTAAGGTATAATCACTTTTATTACCAAACGAACATTTTATATTCATTAAATTATAATATATAAAAATAACAAAAAAAGTAAATGTATGTTTTTATATTACGGGCCGACGACGATACGAAGTCGAAAATGTCTTTTTTCTTCTTCAAAATATCCCATACAGTTAGTTCGCCAATTCCTAGTTCAGCGCACAATTTTTTAACACTTTCACCCTTTTCTAATCTGTTTATAATAGTTAATTTCCCTTCAAGCTTTAAAACGACACGTTTTCTTTTTTCCGACATTTTGCTACTTCGTATGTATTTAAATCGAGACTAAATCACAACTGACAATATTTTGTTTTTTACCCAAACAGTCCAGAATCCAGAAACAGTCCTGGAAAGACTTGAAAGCAATACCGTTCCTAGATTATGAATTGGAGTATCAGATCCGGAAATATCTCATAATACAATACTCGCTTTCTGTTTTTTTCCATTCAATGCTTTATTTCATAATAGATAGTTAACCATTGTGTAATCGTTAAATATTTACTATACATTTTTTTAAATATTATACATACAAAATAAATGGCATACAAATTAAAAAAAAGGCTTATTAAAAACAACAAAATTGGCTCCTCGGCACCCCGGTTAATTAATTGGGTCCCCGGTTAATCGAGGCCCGGATAATGGAGGTCCTACTGTATATCAAAATGGAAGAATTTTCACTTTTTACATCAAAATGGAAGAAAATTGGAATTGTTATTTATTGTAACACTTATGTGGGTAACAAATATTTATTTAACAGAGATATACAGCTGTTACAATGCCAACGAATTATTACAACTTAAACAATTGAGCAGGTTAAAAAATGATAACTTTATCACACACAATCATATGACTTGAGCAACACAGTCAAGACACAGACTTCAACTAACTCATTCAGTCTCTGCCCCTTCCCTTATATATATCGTAAATAGTGGGGCCTGGAATCTTCTAGAACAATGTCGGCAATTCTCCGTCATCACGGAATGATCTAGACAAAAACAGTTCGTTCCAACCGCTTATTTTGTTCCAACAAGCGGTCCGGGAGGTTACGCCATATGTTTTGTTTATTTACTTATCGGTTTAACGTTACATTATTTTCTTACGTTCATGATACTTATCTATACCACCGATAAAAATAAACGGTGAACATCGAGTATCGAAAGGATATAAACCCTTTTAGGAGATATCGTGAGGGATCCGTACACAATGAAAGAAGTTTAGATAAAAGACGCTATCGACTGACATAGGACCATACGTTCTCGTCAGATACGGCTTTATCTACTACACTGATTTACTTTTTGTTTCCTATTCAGAATGCGGCGTATAGTCCATCCATCGGGATATTTCGGGAAATCGTTCAGACTCCCTCAATACCCTTCGGAAAATGCATCTCATCTGTACAGGGCTCTACAGCACATTTAGAAGAACACTGCCATTTTTATATTAATAAAGCAAAATTTTAGTTTTTTTTCTTTTTTGCTTTTTCTTTAAAAAAAATCTATAATTTTTAATCAAAAATCTAATAATAAGCAAAAAAAAAAAAAGTGGTGCAATGCGCGAAATACACAACTTTCACTTACCAACTTACATTGATTAGAAATTGACCTGCTTTTTTTTAAAGCCATTTCTCAAAGTCACACATTTTTCTACATTCATTTACTTATTTTTGTTTGTACTTGCTCTTTAAAGTACACTCATTTTTTTTATTATTAAATAAAACTTTTTACTTATGATAATTTGGCAATGCAAGCATAATACTCCATCGCGTCTGATTTTATGTAGTTAATGTTAATGTAGTTACAATAAAACAAAAAATTTTAATTAAATTAACAGAACGACGTTTATTATAAATAATGGTCTAGTATTAAAGGTGTATTGCGCATGCGTGGGTTCAACATGGTGTTTTATGAGTTGACGGAATATTTTTCTTTTTTTCTCCTGTATATCTTTACTTGATTTTTTTTTCGTATTTCTTATTTAGCATTTCTTATTCTTAGGCGTAACGCGAGAACAGTTAATTGCTCCTTATAAACAAAAAAAAAAGGTACTTTATAAGAAAACAAAAAACGCACCTCCCCATTTAGGCCCCCTCAGAAGATTTTATTAATAAAAAAGCTTACCTGATGTTAAAGAACACCTAATTTTCATTAAACATGACGAATTTGATCAAAATCATTAAAGCCGTTTTTGAGGTTATAAAAAAAGGTAAAAAATGGAAAAAAAAAAAAAAATGAAACAAAACCCCCTTCGTTTGACCAATTTTGATAAAATATTGGCTGTCATATCTTTGGCATATATATACATCTAATACCCAGTTTGATCACAATCGTTAACGCCGTTTATGAGTAAATAAAAAAATACGTGAAAATGATACAAAATTTATTAAGTAAAGTACCCCCTCCGTTTGACCAATTTTGATCAAATTTTTACTGTCACATCGCGGGCATATACCTACACTAAATACCCAATTTCAGGTTTTGCACGGCTTATAGTTTTTGAGCTAGTCTGTTCACACACACAGACCATTTCGCGGGACTTGGTTATTTGGACTCAGGGTACACCAAAACGTGTATTTCCGTTGAAAGCCGGAAGTCAAAATTTTTTAAATTCGCAATACTTCCCCTTACTATATATTTCATAGAGTTGAGAAGTAGCAATGATGATCAAAACAAATTCTTCTCTTGTGAAATTTCATATCGAGCCCAATGGTATTCATAAGTTTTTAAAACAATACTATTTCAACTTCTCTACAGGGACAGATGTTCGGCAGAAGTGGATCATTCCGGTTATTTGCCATCGTTGACATTTTTAAAAATGAAATGTTTTAAAATTATATAAATTTATTCCATTTCAATTCACTACTTATCTCACAAACCTTTTTATTTTCGGTTAGAGGACAGGGTGATTGGGAAGTATTGTATTTCCTTCTCAGGAACCAGGATTTCCTCGGCATGTGACCGTGAAAGCCACAGAAGCGTGGAATTGAAAAAAAGGCGGAAATCTTGGCAGATTCAGAAATGGAGGAAGCCAAAAAAGGTTTTTTATTTTTCCGTTCTCTTTTAATGAAACCGACTACTTTGGTTACCTGCTTCAATATATTAAGGGAGGTTGAACTGGAAGAAAGGTCTTACAAAAATGTTTCTATGAATCTTCGGTATTTTCTAAACTTCTGGATCTAATGGGACCATCACAGTAGTCGGCGCTTAAGTTGTACTCCAAATATAGTTTTTTAACTAATAATCTAATAACTTATTATCTGCTGACTGCTTGGAATGGGCTTATAGGATTCGTAATCACAGAAACCATCAAAAACGATGCATGACTCGACAAAGTTGCAGCAAAATTAATTGTTCATTCACCATCGTTCATTCAACACCCTATAAAGTATATAGGGTTCCTTATTTGGGCAGACACTGCAGATCTCGAATCTTAATATTGATACAATGTTAAAATTTTCAAGAAAGTTCTAATTTTGTTCTATATTTCCTTTAATTTTAAAGTTTTTCTGTTATTGAAACTGCCATACAACTACCGGAGCGAAGCCGGGCACACTAGCTACTATGTTTATAAAACAGTTGACTGGTAGGTAATGATATTAATATTCATAATACAAATCTGACACTTTCTTAGCTTGATATTTACGAAATTTCGGTTACATTGGTGCATATAAGAAACAACCTAACAATACTTTTACTTCTATTTGTTTCACTCGACAATATATCACAGTTAGTCGATTGAAATTCGAAAGCTAATATTTGTAACTATTCACTAAAATATTCAAAAATTAATCCATTATACGGCTAGATCTATCATCTAAAGATCATTAAAAACTTACATTAATGAATTTCGGGCATAAAATTCAATAAAGGTTTCAATTATGAAAATTAGGCAGTAATAAAAACGGTGTTATCATTTTTGTTTTCATTATCCTTTCATTTTCTATAAATACTAAACTCAAATTGTTTATAAAAAAATGTTCTTCGAAATTCGATAGTAAATTTTCAATGAGATCATTTTAATGGGAATTTATTTGTTTTATTAAAACCTCTTTTTTATTGAATAAATAACTACATAAAGTTTATGATTTTAGTGCTTAGTGTCTCACAAGTGATAGTGTAAAAAAAAAATAATAATAATAAAGTTAAGTTAACCCTAGGATGTCCAAGGTTTTTCGCCATCTTAATTTGGCCAACGGGGGGGGGGGGGACTCCGGGAACCCACACATTTGTATGACCTATCAATGGCCATATTTTACTCAAACTTCCTTACAAAATGTCATTGTTTGTTTGAGGAATGTCTTTATTTCATTAACATTCTTAAAATTGTTTAAATGATTAATTTTTTTTTTTTTTTTTTTTTTTAATGTATCTATTTGCTTATCTTTAAAACGGTTTAAATAACAGATGATAAGAAGAAAATTGTTTTTTATACATTATTACATATAAACAAATAAAAACTATTTCTACAATGTTGAATATAATTATTTTTTACGAATGTTTATTGCAACAGTTCTTTTTACTAAGTCTACAGGTTGGCTTACTTTTTGATATATTATTGTATTTCTGTCGTTTTGAGTAGGCTTCCTTTAAACACATGTAGCATCGTATCTTCCCCAATAGCATACTTGTGATCGTTTAATCAGATGACATCAAATGTCCCAAAGTTTATTACATAGCGTTCAGTGTGTGTCTCTGAAGTGCGCTGAGGTTCTGGCTCCTTTCTTGAATACAGGGCTTTACAAGTGAGTCAGCAAGCTCATAAAGAAATAATTTTCTTCTGTTTGAATTATTTTGTTTCCACGTTGGCTGGCCCATAGTAGGGTCCTCAGTGTCCCTCGGACCATTGAAATTTATTGACTACGGCATAAAAAAAAATATATATATTCCTTTTTTCCCCAGTTTCATTTCACAGAGAAAGAGAGGTAATCGATTGCCGTGACAAATTAAAAATTTATTTTTAACGTTTATATAAATTTTTCCTGAAATAATAAAGAAAAAAAATCATCTTGAGCCAAGCTCTAAAATGATTTTTTAGACTACTAAAAAAAAAAAAATAGTTCATTTAGCCCTAGAAAAACCTTTGAGTCCTTTTAAGCTTCCTGGAATTATCCAGTCGGTGCTGACTTTGAAGAAAGGAAATAGAGGAAGCTGGATAGAAAACAACACAAAGCCCTTTCAGAAAATTGCTCTCTAATTTTTCCGTAAGGCTTACAAAGGGCGCACTGGGCGAGGACTCTTGGCTTTGCTAGATTATTAAGCTGGCGCACCTCTGGAAAAATCCAAGGTGTTGTTCCCGTTTACGACCCTATAATCTTGGATCTACGCTGAGCATAATGACTAATAATGATGATGATCCTAAAGTTGCGTGAAAATAGCCTCTAATTTTTGAAACTTATAATAATATAAAATTTCCCTACAAACACAAATTGAACAAAATTCTTATAAATTACCGAACAATAACCCAGTTTTTGTGAATATTGTTTGACTAACAAGGGGACCACGTCAAATTTCCCTCTCTGATTTTGATAAATCTTTTTTTTTTTTGGTGATTCTGCATCGAAAATAAGTCGACACGTGTCCGGCCGTTCCATTGAATGGGCCATCTGGACCGAGAAATTAAACATTTTACGTTCAAAAATCGTTAAAATTGGCTTTCACAAAACAGTCATTGCTCCTTTTTACCTGAACCTATTTTAATGAAACTTTCAGGGATTCTTCTACTTGAAAATATATTAGACACGCGTATCTGAATTTGTCGCAATTCACCCTAGTAAGGCCAGAGAATCACATCAAATTTGAGGCTTGTTGAGGCTTTCGTTAGTAAATTTAAGCTGCTAAAAACAGCAAAGGATGCAGTGGAGTCTTAAACTACATAACAATAAATTATTATCTTTCAAAAAGATAATATTACATTACCTATTACATTACCTTTACATTACCTATATATGAAATATATAGTAAGTGGAAGTATTGCGATCGTGAAAAATTTCGACTTCCGGTTTTCAACGGAAATACACGTTTTGGGACCCCCTGAGTCGAAATAACCAAGTCCCACGAAATGGTCTGGGTGTGTGTGTGTGAACAGACTAGCTCAAAAACTATAAACCGTGGGAACCTGAAATTGGGTATTTAGTGTAGGTATATGCCCGCGATGTGACAGCAAAAATTTCATCAAAATTGCTCAAAGGGAGGGGGTACTTTATTTAATAACTTTTTACGTTTTTTTCGATTTTCTCAAAAACGGCTCTAACGATTTTGATTAAACTGGGTATGCCCGAGATATGACTGTAAAAATTTCATCAAAATTGATTAACCGGAGGGGGGACTTTACTTAATAAATTTTGTATCATTTTCACGTGTTTTTTTTATTTACTCAAAAACGGCTTTAACAATTTTGAAGAAACTGGGTATTTGAGTATGTATATGCCCGAGATACGACTGTAAAAATTTCATCAAAATTGATCAACCGGAGGGGGGACTTAACTTAATAAATTTTTTACCAATTTCACGTGTACATATTTTTTATTTTCTCAAAAACGGCTTTAACGATTTTAAAGAAACTGGGTATTTGATGTATGTATATACCAAATATGTAAAAGCCAACATTTCAATAAAATTGGTCCAACTGAGGGAGTACTTTATTTCATGACTTTTTTCCAATTTTTACCTTTTTCTCGATTATCTCAAAAACGGCTTTAACTATTTTTACCAAATTCGTCATGTTTAATGAAAATTAGGTTTTCTTTAATATCAGGTAAGCTTTATTATTATTAAAATGTTCTGAGGGGGCTTTTTTTTTGGGGGGTGGGGCCTTTTTGATTTGTTTGTTTCTTTCTTATAAAGAACCTTTGTTTTTGTTTACATGGAGAAATTAACTGTCTCTCGTTACGCCTAAAAATAAGAAATGGCTAAATATGAGATATGATAAAAATAAAGAAAACATAAAGAGGAGAAAAAAAGGGAAAATATTCAGACAACTCATAAAACTCGTTGAGCCCACGCATGCGGAGTACGCCTTTAATGACAGACCATTGTTCATAATTAAAGCCGTTCTGTTAATTTGGAAAGTGGCAATTAACAAAACGCATTAATTTCTAATCTAAGTAAGTTGGTAAGTGAAAGTTGTGTGTTGCGAGCACGCACCAGATTTCCATGGTGAAAATCACATAGGTGACTGTTGTTAGAAAATCTCGTTTATCCGCAATTTTAAGGCGATTTTATTTTTCAAGTTTTTTCAATTTATTTTTATGTATTTTAAGACTCCACTGCATGCTTTGTTGGTTTTAGCAGCTTAAATTTACTAACTTAAGCCTTAACTTTGATGTGACGCTCAGGGCTTACTAGGGTGAATTGTGACAAATCACGATACACGTTTCTAATATATATATTTAAGTAGAAGAATCCCTGAAAGTTTCATTAAAATTGGTTCAGATAGAATGAAGCAATGACTGTTTTGTGAAAGCCAATTTTAACGATTTTTGGACCAAAAATATTTAATTTCTCAGTCCAGATGGCCCATTCAAAGGAACGGCCGGACAAGTGTCGACTTATTTTCGATGTAGAATCACCAAAAAAATGTCATCAAAATCGGAGAGGGAAATGTGACGTGTTCCCCTTGTAAGTTTTCGTAATTAACCTATTGCTAGTACTCGTTAACCCAACCAGATCCAAAAACTTCTATGTACCATGGATGCTTCCATGATAGGGTAAAGTGAAATAATTTAGAAGTGTGGGATGGTCAACTGTTTTCTTTTAGATTAGGATGACTGATAATCAGGATTTTTCGTCAAATTTTCTTTATTTATCTTCGTCATGGCAGAGTACCTAAGCTGGTAGATGAGATTAATATAATATAACATAGGTCCAAAATAACATTTATTTTTCAGATCTGTCGAATGATTCAGCGAATCATGAACAACGTATTTAAAGTAGGAATATGTGTGGGAGAAAATAATTTAAGTTAAGGAAATCTCTTAATGCAAAAGTAGAAATGTTTTTTTCACTTTTAATTTGTGGATGTTTCGAGTTTCTCAAACGAACATCTCAATTGCTCTTAGCTTAACACATGTCTTATCTCTAGCTTTAATGGCAGCAGTTTTGCACGTTGAAAAGCATTATGGGCCAGGAAAAAAAAATTTGAAACTTGCAACAACTGTTAACTATCTGGTAACGGAACATCAGAGAGGCAGTGATACAGTCAGCCTGGCATTGACTCAAAAAACGTTTCAACTTCGTGTAATCAGATCATAAAGGTCAGCATCAACTAAAAATACTGTCGGTTCTAGGAGACCCGTTTTAAAATTATATCCGTTATTCGCAGTAGGTTGTTGTCACACAGTCGTTCCAATGTACCAAAGCTATTGATATCCACATTTCATTGTGTTAGGGTTGAGGGAACAGAGTACTTAAAAATTAAGTCAGAATAGTGTTGATGCCGTTGATAAAAAAAAAAAAAATAAATAAAATAAAATAACTAAATAAAGCTTTCACTTAAGAACTTAGATTAGAAATAAACTTGTTTTGATAAATATGTGAACCCCATTCCTCCAATTCAGAAAGTTTACCATAATCAATGTTTTCACTTGTGATAATTTAGCAATGCAAGCATATTGCTTAACGTTAAACGTTTGTTTGTTTAACGTCCATTTTCATGCTACTTAGGCTAATCGGACACAGTGGGAGTCCAAAATTTTGCCTATCCAGGTATAATTAGGATAGGAATCTTTAACGAGTACCTGACATCGTACAGGCTCGAGACCTCCATTTTACGTCCTATCTGAGGGACGGTATAGCTAAGGAATTTTTACTCCCATAAAAAATCCTAGGGCCACCGCTGGAATCGAACCCGCGACCTTTAGAATTGTAGGAAAACTTCATTTAGTTACTATGGAAACAAATAATTTCCTATTAATATGTATACTTAAAAACACGTTGACAACACATTCCCATGAACAGAACGCCTTTACTTATAAACAGTGGTTTGGCGTACTGCGCATGCGTGGGCGCAAAGGGTTTTATGGGTTGTCGGAATATATTTTTTTTCTCCTGTAAACTTTGACTCGATTTTTTTCATATTTCATATTTAGCCATATCTTATTTTTCGGCATAAGTAGAGACAGTTAATTTCTCCTTATAAACAAAAAAAAAAATAGATATTTTATTGTTAAACAAAAAGTTCCCTTTCCTATTTGAGCCAACTCGTACGTACCTGACATTAAAGAATACTTGATTTTCATTGAACATGACAAGTTTGATCAAAATCGTTTTTGAGGAAATCGAAAAAAACGTGAACTATAAACAAATTTATTAAATAAAGTGCCCCCTCCGTTCGACCAAATGTGATGAAACTGCTGCCACATCCGGGGAATGTACATACAAGACGTGTATTTCCGTTGAAAACCGGAAGTCGAAATTTTTCATTATCGCAATACTTTCTCTTACTATACATGTATTTCATATATAGGTAAGTGAATGTAAAAACAGGAAAAAAACAAATCATTAAACTCATTGATCAACTTTAATTGTAGACATCTACATTTTATAGAATCTCAGAAAATAGTGGGTGGTATTCGTATCCTCTTGAAATTTTGCTTTTCGAAATTTCATGCTTTCCTGTTTAAGCCAAGGTAGCTTTCAATAAACAATACCTAAGATTTGGTTTTTAATTTTTCAACTTTCGAGAAATAATGGACTAAGACGTATGGAATCTAAATTGGTTCATGATATCATTGCATAAAATATTTTTAGTGTTAAGGCAAAATATAAACAAAAGTAAAAAATAGTTTGCTCTCTATTTCAGTCCACATGTTAATAAATTCAGGCTGCTCGTTAATTCTTGAGACGACATTGGTTTAATGCTCCATTATACAACTTCAAGTGTCGTCACATCAAGATATTTTTATAAATTATTTTAAATAGAGGAAGGATGTATTAGTGTAAAGGATAAAGTTTTTTTTTTTTTTTTATCTCTTCATTTATATTTAATAAAATATATTTCTTATAATATTAATTCGCCCTGATTCCTGAAGTCTTTTGCCAAATTCATTACGCATGCCCGTTCTGTAGCTGAGCCAAATCAGGATTATTTATAAATATGCTTGACCTGGGAATCAAAGGAATATATAAACGGAAAATTTAAATTAAAAAAATAAAAGCCCTAATTTTGATTTATATCTTAGTTTTAAAAATAATTTTAAAATCATTATAACGATCTATTTCAAGCATAATTATTAATAATGTATAGATTCAAAAATTGGTCTAAACAAAAAAAGAGCCATATGTATTACTAAGGTAACTAATTACATTTGATATCAATCTTCAACAAATTTTAGAAGGCATATTACCATATTTAAAATTCATTTCATTTTATCGGTACTATGTATTTGTTTGTTCATTTAACGGCACTTTATGCTACTATGGCTAATCAGACGATGCTACAGTGGGAGTCCTAAATTTTGCCAGATATAATAAGGATAAGGGATTTTTCTTGAGTACCTGATATCGTACAGGCTGAGGACCTCCATTTAAGTTCTATCCTAAAGACCGATTGACGGGCTACGAACCTTGTGTTAACAATAAAGTATTCCTGTAGCTCTGAAATCCTCGCAAACACTAACCCTGAAAATCAAGTGTAAAATAATACAAATTGAAACAAAGAGATGGTGATGACTAAAGCTCGGAATTCCGTGCAGTAAAAATTCAAAAACGTGCGAAAGACCTGCATTAAAAAATTCAAAACGTGCAATTACTTGCAATAAAAATGTATTGCTTGAAAATGAGGCATTAAATTATTGGGCTAATTTGAAAAAATAGCTACTTTGAAAAAAATAAGTAGGGGACAGTAAATTGAAATAGAAATCTTTTTTTTTTTTTTTACTAATTATTTTTATAATATTGGTTTTAGTATACATTTTTGGTGAAATCACTGAATTTTGAATCTTTTGTCTAATACTATTGATAGATTTTGAAAAATTTCCGGAAAAAAATCAGAACATAAAATATTTACTGAAAATATTAATCAAAGCAAGATGTGGAATACAGAGTAAAATACTCGCGTGTGAAATTTATATAAATAGGGGATAGGAAGATCTTAAAAAAGGAAAGATACTAATCAAATTTTGGAATCACTGGATGCAATATCCGGTGCGTAGGCTCCTTTTTAAATCTCTCTGGTGACACGCACTACCCCTGTTACTGTTATAAGAAAATTAGGTTTAAAAAAATTAGGTACTTACTTGTGCTACAGTAGGTATCAATTTGTGATTTCATTCAATTTTTTTCACAAGATTTATAAAACACAACACAACCATCCCTATTGAGTTCTGGATATTTTTCAATCCATCCCGCAGTTTTTGAAGACACACTTGCTCCAATTTTTGGCATTTTCAGTAACAATATCCTTGACAGAGCTAGTTTGATACTGACAGAGCTATGAGAATTGAGAAACAAAATGTTAACATCCAGGAATCACTGAACCCTCAGTTCTTGGAAATTGGAGGTTTGTGTTAGTTTACTTCTCCCAAGACCCCTTTATTTTTTTTTTCCTATGATATTCACATTTATTTTTCCATTATTGTTTTTATGTGTATTTAAGAAAATTACAATTTGTAATTGAAAAGCGAATTAAAAAACCTAGGTTACTATGCCATTGATTGATTATACTCGTATCCCGTTTTAAAAGACATTTAATGATAAAAAATTTTATGTACAATTTTTATATCATACAGTTATAAAAATTTAAGAACCTCGGAAAAAGAAAATCATTTCGCAGTGTCTATGTTGTCAGCAATACGGGCACACCAAAACTTACTGTAATCACGCTCCGAAATGCGTAAGGTGCGGTGGAGGCCAATATAGTTCTGAATGCACGAAGCCGCGAGAAACAGCAGCAAAGTGTGCCTATTGTGGAGGGTCACATCCAGCTTGCTACAGAGGATGCCCAACTTTAAAAAAAATTAAAGTAGCCATAAATCAAAGAAGACATCCGCATAATCAACGGGAAGTGGAAATTAATTCTCCTCCGGATATAAAAGAGTTTCCACCCCTTTTACAAAACAAGAAACCTAATTCTGCTCCCCCAAAAGAAGAATCGAAACACCATCAGCCTCAAAAACCAGTCCCTAAAAGAATACCAGCTCCTAGAAGAGATTCTTCAAAAACGAGTAAGGACTGTATGCAGCCAGTACCACCCACTGTAACTGATTCACCAGCTGATCTCTCTAAGTTAGTTAGTGGGTTGAATAGCCTTATTCAGCCCCTGTATAGTATCCTACAACAACTGTCACAGGTTATCCAAACATTATGCCCTGGCATGCCAACATGCCCGATAAACCTATAGAAGACTGAAAGGGAGCTGGTGAACTCCCTGCCTAAGTGCAAATCACGACAGGAAGAGATGCCGCTGGGTATCACCCTTCCCCAAGCCTATCAAGCCATGTTCTTCTACGTGTTTAGTTATCAGATTCGCTGATTGTCTTTTTCTTTTAAGACAGGTGCAAATGTAAAAATGAAGTTAAAAAAAAAATTGTAATATATTTTTTTCCTTCAAAATATCAAATGATGCGATTTCATTCAATAAAACTTCAAAACGTGCAATGTCGTGCAGTAAACCCCGAAACGTGCAATTTCGTGCATTATAAAACCATCCCATTAGGCTTGATTCGGATAAGTAACTAGAGTTCGCTCTATTTTGACTTTCCAAAAAAAAAGATGCAATTGCAAGGGAATCCGAGCTCTAGTGATGACGAACTTATTTCACAAAAAAACAGTTCTGCTGAAATGGATTTAGTGAATTTCATCTCCTTGCGGTTGCACTGAACCAAATTAACTATTTCATTTAAAGTGAAGTGATAAAGGATCAAAGAAACATTCGTTTTAAATCCCTAAAGAATTCCTGTGTACATTTCTTTTATTTCCACCAGCAGGAGGAAGTGTATGCCCGTTCGTTTATAGTTATTTGATAACAAATCTGGTGCGTGCTCGCAACACACAACTTTCACTTACCAGCTTACTTAGATTAGAAATTAATGCGTTTTGTTAATTGCCACTTCTCAAATGAACAGAAGGCCTTTAATTATGAACAATGGTCTGTCATTAAAGGTGTACTCCGCATGGTTGGGCTCAACGAGTTTTATGAGTTGACTGAATATTTTTCTTTTTTCTTCTCTTTATGTTTTCTTTATTTTTATCCTATCTCGTATTTAGCCATTTCTTATTTAAAGGCGTAACGAAAGACAGTTAATTTCTCCGTATAAACAAAAACAAAGGTACTTTATAGGAAACAAACAAACAAAAAAGGTCCCAACCCCCCAAAAAAAAGCCCCCTCAGAACATTTTAATATTGATAAAGCTTACCTGATATTAAATAACACCTAATTTTCATTAAACATGACGAATTTGATAAAAATCTGTAAGTCTTTTTTGAGTAAATAAAAAAAACATGTGAAAATGATACAAAATTTATTAAGTAAAGTCCCCCCTGCGGTTCATCAATTTTGATGAAATTTTTACAGTCATATCTCGGGCACATAAATAGATCAAATACTCAGTTTAATCAAAACCGTTTGAGCCGTTTTTGAGAAAATCGGAAAAAACATAAAAAGTTATTAAATATAGTACCCCCTCCCTTTGAGCAATTTTGATGAAATTTTTGCTGTCACATCGCGGGCATATATATACTCTAAATACCCAATTTCAGATTCGCACGGTTTATAGTTTTTGAGCTAGTCTGTTCACACACACACACACAAACACACACCATTTCGTGGGACTTGGTTAATTGGACTCAGGGGACCCCAAAACGTGTATTTCCGTTAAAAACCGGAAGTCGAAATTTTTCACGATCGCAATACTTCCACTTACTATATATTTCATATATAGGTAAGTGAAAGTAAAAAATTTAGAATCTTGCTTACAGAATTGTAATTATGACATCAGCAATGTACAATATAATG
Organism: Aelia acuminata; assembly: GCA_911387785.2. Classification (NCBI taxonomy): domain Eukaryota; kingdom Metazoa; phylum Arthropoda; class Insecta; order Hemiptera; family Pentatomidae; genus Aelia; species Aelia acuminata. The sequence goes on from OU426979.1 coordinate 170,262,325, forward strand.
AAAATGTATCGGTATTTTAAACGAGGGATTATAAACTTTGAGAAACATCTGTATTAACTCTAATCAAGAGACAAGAAGGTTCATTAGAATATGTTAAAACTTTAATGGGTTCTTCTAGTATTACTGGAAACACTAGACACGTAGAGGTGTGAATTTCCTAACTCGATTCTAAATACATAATTATTTCATGCGACACTAGGAGATTATTCCATTTAAAGTTTTGTGTTTTAGTAATGTATTACTCAAGATCCACTTCGACAAAGGTCACAGTTATGTATACCTAAAGTAAGTACATTCTTTCTTTATACAGTAGATATTTGTTCTGTAAAATGTAATTCAATTATCAGATTCAGGGAGAAATTTCTGTTTAACTATATTTCCTCAAAATAAAATAAGTTACCAATATTTAGTTTTTACTTCCACTTACCTATATATGAAAGTAAGGGAAAGTATGGGAACCGTTAAAAATTGTCAATTCTAGTTTTCAATGGAAATAAACGTTTTTGTATATATATTTTTGGAGTCCGTATAACCAGGTCTAGCAGAATAATATGTATGTAAATTTGATTTTTATTTTATGTAGAGAAATTAGCTATCTTTAATTATGCTCAATTACAATAGTAAAAATCTAATTATGAGATATGAAATAATTCTAGGAACATATGCAGGAGAAAAAACGGAAAATATATCTTCCATATTAAAATTTCATTGTACAATGAACTGACTTCAATAATAATTCATCCTTAAACTTATAATTAATTTTGATCATAGATTCAAGCAGCACTAAAGGTATATTTAGATATATTAAGAACACTCCATGTTCTTTAACGTTGGGCTTGAAGTCACATCGAGGAGATAACAGTTTCGCAATGCGAGGGTAAGCGCTAATAGGAAAACTGATAACTTTCTGGTTACATATTACATTAACTCCGTTATCTAAGACTAACTTTTATTGGTTGTTAAATAGTTCCAGTTCCAGAAAGCTTTTAAGTAACTGTAGGTAAGCGGTTACCACGGATGCCATATATTAATTATTTGATAAAAGAGGTGTTATCAGGCCTACATTGAAATTATCCTAAAATATTGAAGACAAAAATATTTTAAGCTGAGGTATTATCAGTTCGCACTTAATATCTTCAATTTTTCATGCTTAATCGATTTACGCTGTGGTTTAAAATACAAATTTTCTCCATTATTTTACATCAATTATTGATTGCTAGCATTTATAATAGCTGAGGTATGACCTTAAAAAATTAGAAGAAAAAATAGTTTAGCATTTGTACTTTTGGAAGAACAGTTTAAAATTGAGCATTTATCCGTGGTTTTACTATCTATCTATCTATACAAAAATTCAATACACAGCAGAATTTCCTACAGAAATGAACTGAATAGTTTTAAAAAAAAATTAAACTAAAAAGATAACTTGATACCTAAGTAACACAAACCATATATAGTTAACACGTTAGGTGCGGATCGGTCCCCGGGGTTCCATGTCTTACATTCCCCTCTTTAACAGCCGAGTTTCACACGAAAATGTCCGAACACTTCAAACACTCAATTTAGTTTTTAGTGCAAAAACCGTTGCTAACATTTTTTTTAGAATCGGAGTCCGAGGTCCGATACCGGCCCTGAGTAATAAAACAAGACTACTGGACGGCATCACCCTTCCGATAATATTGCAATGACTACCTTTATGGTTATCTTTAATTTTATGTGTTTGATTTCATACTATGTAGTTCTATTTAATTTCTTTGACATTCTTTAATTATTGCATAAATATGAAGAAGGAAACAATAATTTTTTTTATTACTTCTTACTAAGTCTGTAATCTGTATAAATAAAGTTGAAATTCTCTTTGTTTGTTTGTTTGTTTATTTGTTCTTTATAGAAATCCATACCGTTTGTCCTAAATTCTCGAAATTTCGCTCAGTGGTTCTTTGATACCAGGTGCAAACACCTGTCCATATTAAAATTGCGTAACTTCAGCCGATCTTCAGCTGATATTCTTTATTCTCCAAATTTCGCTAAGCGTTTCTTTCAGACCCGGTGCGAACACCTGTTCATATTAAAATTGCATAACTTCAGTCGATCCTCAGCTGATATTCTTTATTGTTTTAAAAATCATAATGATCTCACTTTACAATGTTTTTTTACGAAATCGACCGTTTCTTTAGAACAATTAAATTCCCCGTGATAAACCGGGATATACAGCTCTAATCTATGTATATAAAGATCAAATTCTGTTTGTTATTTATAGAAATCCGTTTGTCCTAAATTCTCCAAATTTCGTTCAGTGGTTCTTTCATATCAGGTGTGAACACCAGTCCATATTAAAATTGCGTAACTTCAGCCGATCTTCAGCTGATATTCTTTATTCTCCAAATTTCGCTAAGCGTTTCTTTCAGATCCGGTGCGAACACCTGTTCATATTAAAATTGCATAACTTCAGTCGATCCTCAGCTGATATTCTTTATTGTTATAAAAATCATAATGATCTCACTTTACAATGTTTTTTTACGAAATCGACCGTTTCTTTAGAAAAATTAAATTCCCCGTGATAAACCGGGATATACAGGTATAATCTATGCATATAAAGGTGAAACTCAGTTTATTCTTTATACAAATCCTTACCGTTTGTCCTAAATTCTCCAAATTTCGCTCAGTGGTTCTTTCAGACCAGGTGCGAACACCTGTCAATATTAAAATTGCATAACTTCGGCCGATCTCTGGGTATATTCTTTATTGTTATAATAATCGTTTTGATCTCGCTTTACATTGGTTTTTACAAAATCGACCATTTGAGTCGATAAAAGTCTCAGTTTATAGATTTAAAAATTGAAATTTTCCGGGTGAGACCGGGATATACAGCTAGTTACAAATAAGACTTACTGATATTTGCTTTATTTATTTTATATAAACTTATTTATTTAAACAGATTTTTTTTAAATCATAGAGTGAGTCGTTGTAAAGCAGTAAAAGACTCCAAAAAATAGTTTTAACATTTCAAAACTTATCAATACGGATGGTAATTCAAAATTCCAGCAGTTATATGCTATTTTCGATAAAGTATGGCGTAAATCCGGTATCGAACCCCGGGGGCCTGTCCTGCGCTTATTGTGCCTCTAGTTCCAACCCTTACCTAGAGATAATGCGCTTGAGACGCTCATTTAATTCACTTTTCAGTCAAAAGGTAACGCTTTCTTCAGAGCATTCCAATCGGACCCCGACGCCCGACATGGTCTGTGGCTCTTCCCAGCAGTTGGACCCCTGGGATCGATACCGTTCAATACAGGATACCCCTAAAATACGCCACACCTAACGTGTTAAATAGTGTTCGTTAGAATATTACTATATGTTAAAAAAAATAAAATAGTAGATATTGTAGGTACATTTTGTTGAAGTATAGATATAATATATATAAGTTGACAACTTATAGAAATTTTTTTTTAACTCATGAAACTTTAGTCATAACCTCATAACGTAGTTTGTAGTAAGTGCTTCATAACACCGTCATTAAAAGAAAACAAGACTCTTGGCAGTGTTGAAAAGGAGGAGGGTGCAAATAATTTTTTCTTCAAATAGATCTCCAGTAATGCATTGCTTAAGTTGGCTTCTGATTCAATAAGACCATTCCCAAAATTTGAAAAGTTATTAGACTGATTATAGGTGAAAACTCATATATTGTAGCGGGAAAACTCACATTTATGTTTACAAAATGATAATCAGATCCCTCCCTGTGGAAGGCATGTCCCATGTAAACTTCACATTCATAAACTTCACCAAAACCTGTCGCTATCGGTAAGTACAAAGGATCAGTGAAGAGATTAGATTGAATGAATGGGATGGCAGCCATAGCGCTGCGGAAGCCCGTGTTCGAGTCCCAATCATGGTCAAACTTACTTGTTTCTTTAAAACAACATATAGAATGAAATTATTTTTATGCAAAAGAGGCATTAGAATATGGAAGGTTATTGTAACCATAATTCTTGTGATAGTGTAAATAATACCTCATTTTCTTTTATATTCAGAATCATCATGTTTTCCTCTGTATTTCTTATTGCATGTGCTATTATTTTTAAGTAAAATTTTATATAAAACTTTTACATGTATATTACTTATTTAATTTTTATTGATCTCTTTATATTGGCTGAGTGCCCCAAGGGTGGTCGTCTGACCCTAACGCCAATCTGTTGTATGAATAAAAAAATCTGCTAATGATTATCCAAAAAAATAATAAACAATTACATCATAGTGGTATAGCGTATCATCTTCGGAACCTACTTATCAAGTTCTAACAATATTAGGATCATTGAAATCCTATGATAATGATGTAATTATGTTATAAAACAAATCAAGATATAGATACACTATAGTATGAAATACATAACGGAAGCAATAACTTCCTCAATTATTGACGTAGCAACAAAAGGCTTTTGAAACTTGATATTAAGCTCTTTATGAGGGAAATATACGAAGAGGAAGAAAACACACTCAAGTTAATATTCGCCCTTAACTTGATCCTAAAAGTTGAGTATAAATCTCTCGTACAAGGAGTTTGTTATTTCTTATAGCATCATAATATAAGTGGCAGTCATAATATATGCTTTCTCTATAATGCTATACTAATATGCTTTCACACGCCGTTATTATTTATTAAACTCAAGATATAAAATAAAGATTAGATTAGATTGAGATTTTATTTGGACGGTCAACTGCTCAGTTATTACGTACTTTTGATTTTTAAACTTAAACTATTTTAATGTTTGTGTTTTTATTCTTGTTACTCTTTGGCTTTTTTTTTTTTTTATAGTTTTCCCTATTGCTATTAAGTGAAATGTATATAATTATTTTACATGTAGTGGTAATTATTTTTATTATTATTATTCTTTCTTTTTGTTATTATTCTTTCTTTCTTTTTTTACAGCTTATTGTGAACGCCTATAGGTTAGGTTAGGTTGTTAGATTTGGGCGATCAACAACGCGATTATTACACCCTTCCATTACTCTATTATACTATAGCAAATTGCACTCTTATCCTTTTTAATATTTACTGTTTATTTATATATTATAATAGTATTTTAATTTTTAATGAATTATATTTTTTCAAATATGAGGATCTCTGTGAGGAGATTTATTATGTTATCCGCAGCTTTGGTAGAATCATTTAATGCCTGTGAAGTGTTACGTGGAATATTAAGTTTTGTAAATTGTTCTACGTATCTGCTACAGTCTTCTATAATATGTTTTATCGAAAGGGGTGTTTTACAGGTTTCGCATCTTGGTTGAGCTTCTTTTGTTATGAGGTGAACAAGGGTGAGGTTCGTATGACCTATCCGAAGCCTTGTCAGTGCTACCTCTTCTCTTCGGTTCCCTCGAAGTGAGCTAATCCAGTTTCTAGTTGTAGGCTTAATGGATTTAAGCTCATTAGAGAGATGGACTTCAGACCACATGGATTGCCAATAACTCTTTATTCTCTTTTTGAGCCATGTTCTTATATCATTTGCCTCATATATTTCCTAGTAAACGCTTGTACATTTAGTCATTTCTAACAAGGCATCTACTGCCTCCGATGAATCTCTTAACGCTTCAGCTGCATTACGAGGAATTCTCAGTTTATTTAATTGATGAGAGGTAGAAGGGCATTCTTCTATAATGTGCTACATTGTCAGAGGCATTTGACAGTGCTCAAATTCAGGTTGCGATTCTTTTGTGATAAGGTGTGCATGAGTCATGTTGGTGTGGCCTATTCTAATTCTTGATATCACGACTTCTTCTCTTTGATTGCACCAGAAAGCTTCCAGTTTTTTGTAGTTGGTTTGATAGATCTCAGTTTATTGGTAAGTGGTACTTCATTCCACGTTGACTCCCAACTGTTGAGGACTCTTCTTTTTAACCAACTACTAATGTCGAGAGGATCATATATTAACAGAGGAGGTCCGTTCATATTTGCTGCTTCTTTGGCGGACTTATCTGCTGCTTCATTTCCAGGGATAACCTGTAAAAGGAATTTTACAGTTATGTTTATGTCTTGTAATATATTGACGTAGATGCGAAGTTTCTGTAGTGTTTGCCTTGGTTTATTGGGTTTTTGTAAACTCTGCTGGGACGACACATAGTGGTAAAATTTTGTCATTTAACGGCCAAAACTCCTGACTAAATGACGATAATCGAATAATTCTTTTATCATTAAGGGGCATGGGATTCCCTTTATTAGTGAGAATAAACAAAATAAAAATAACATTGCTCGAAGTATTTCAAATTAATTTTTATGTGCATCCATTCTTCACTTATTTAAATCTCTCGGTCCCACCTGATCCACTTCCGGCTATTGTAGTAGAATAGGTAAGTAACCTTTACAGGACAGATTATAACTCAAAAAATTAAGCATAGTAATATTGAGGTAGTTACTCAATGACCTGCATCGCTCTTTATAAAATAAAAATCTGGTGCGTGCGCGCAACATACAACTTTCGCTAACCAACGTACTTGGATTAGAAATTGATGTGTTTTGTTAATTGCCACTTATCAAAATCACACATTTTTTCACATTCACTTCTAATTTTTATATTTATTTGCTCTATAAAAACTCTATTTTTTTTAATTATTAAATATAAGTTTTTACTTGTGATAATTCGGCATTGCTAGCATAATACTCCAAGACGTCTAATTTTATAATTCTCTATGTAGTTGTTGAAAACTTCAGTTAATTACCATTAAACATACAATTTCCATTAAATGAACAGACCGGCTTTAATTATGAACAATGGTCTGTCATTAAAGGCGTATTCCGCATGCGTGGGCTCAACGTGTTTTATGAGTCGACGGAACATTTTTCTTTTTTTCTCCAATATATGTTTACTTGATTATCTACATACGTATCCATTACTTATTTTTAGGCGTAACGAGGGACAGTTAATTTCTCCATATAAAGAAAATCAAAGGTACTTTACAGGAAAACAAAAAAGGCCCCTTCCCCATTTAATCCCCCTCAGAAAATTTTAATAATGATAAAGCTTACCTTATATTAAAGAACACCTAATTTTCATTATACATGACCAATTTGATCAAAATCATTAAAGCCGATTTTGAGATAATCGAAAAAAAAGGTAAAAATTGGAAAAAAAATTATGAAATAAATTGCCCCCACCGTTTGGCCAATTTTGATGAAATGTTGACTGCCACATCTTTGGCATATACATACATCAAATACCCAGTTTGATCAAAATCGTTAAAGCCGTTTTTGAGTAAATGAAAAAAATCACGTGAAAATGATACAAAATTTATTAAGTGAAGTACCCCCTCCAGTTCATCAATTTTTAAGAAATTTTTGCAGTCATATCTCGGGCCTATTAATACATCAAATACTCAGTTTAATCAAAATCGTTATAGCAGAATATGAAATTTGAGAAAATCGAAAAAAAAAAACGTAAAAAGTTATAAAATTAAGTACTCCCTCCGTTCAACCAATTTTGATAAAACTTTTGCTGTCACATCGCAGGTATATACATACACCAAATACCCAATTTCATGTTTGTGCGGTATATAGTTTTGGAGCTAGTCTGTTCACACACACTGAGACCATTTAACGGTACTTGGTTATTTGGACTCAGGAGACCCCAAAACGTGTATTTCCGTTGAAAACCGGAAGTCGAAATTTTCACGATCGCAATACTTTCCCTTACTATATATTTCATATTGTATTTGTTAGTAAGAAAAATAACATAAAAAAGTATTCACCCCCACGATATTCTGGGATATATTCATGAACTTGGATATTTGAACTGGCTGTCATTTAAGCACGCTACCCCTGAATGCCGGTTCAAAAACGGAGCGCTATTTCTGATAAAGGCTAGTGTCATTGTCAGGCGTCTCCGATAACCACGTCCGTAAAATATACCCTGCACTATTATTAGTTCCCTTAGCTTTTGCTTTAAAAAATATCTTCTTAATTATGTAGATAACATCATTATATGAGCTCATATTATTGATATTGGACAAAGTAAAAAAAATATAAATCTGGTGCGATGAGCCCAACAAAAGATTTTACTTACCAATCTAGTTTGATTTGAAATAGAAGTGTTTTGATAAAAATGTAAACCCCATTCCTCTGTTATAGTATATTATAATTTATATTGCAAAACTGGAAAGTTCTCAGTATACTGAAAACAAAATAGAAACAAAATCCTAATTCATCAACAGTCAAGTTTTTTTTATTGCTTGTTTATTTTTTAATGTTAATTGCTTTTTGTAAATATCAAGATATTAGATATTATATATACAAATATTAGACTCACCCTTAGATTTTGTAAAATAAATAAGTAACAACCTTATATTTATTGGACAACATAACAACTATAATTTTATTTTTAATTTATTTATAACTAGCTCTAATATCTCGGTTTCACCAACGGAATTTTGAAAACAATGAGAAAAGCCGTGGGTTCAGAAAAGTTCGTTAGGACAGAAATGAGATTTTTTTTTACTCCAACGGTTGATTTCGTAAAAATCTTATGTAAAGCGAGATCATAACGATTTTTATAACAATAAAGAATATACCCAGAGATTGGCTGTTATGCAATTTTAATTTGGACAGGTGTTCGCACCTGTTATGAAAGAACCACTGAGCGAAATTCGGAGAATTTAGGACAAACGGTATAAAAACAAACTAACAGAATTTCATCTTTATTTATATAGATTGTATTCCAAACAATCATATAATTTTTGAAATGTTAACTCTTGAATTACAATTATTTTTTCAAACTTGAAGATTGTGAATTAAATACAAGTGAGTCTAAACTTTTGACCGGTACTGTATATATATGGTATATATATATATATATTGATGTTGAATCGATAGTTGTATTTACGTCTCGTAGTAAAGGTTGTCTCTCATGCTTTTCTGGAAACTGAGAATGATTACTGTTCCTCTAAAACCAGTTTATATTGCATTCAGAAATCTATTATAGAACTAAAATTTAAAAACTAAAATACAATTAATTAAAGTTTATCATGTAGGTATCGTATTATTTCACACCGTAAGCTTTAAGTAATTTTAGTATCAAGCATCTACTCTCCAAAGTATATAAAATAAAAGTTTTAATTTGTGTTAATAAGCAAATGCAATCGTAATAATTCATCCCGCCTGATTTTAAAGTTTTCCATTTATTTCTTGAAAAGTAAAAGTAATGTAAAAATTTGTTATTGAAAAGTTAGTAATATTTTTAATTGCATCCTCTTTGCTGAACAGAAAACCTGTGAGCCGTATGTCCAAATAGGTTTAAGTAAATAGGTGTAGATGTAGTAAGTGAGGTTTAATTTGTCTTTAAACCTCAAATGAAGCATGACTAAAAAAAAAAAAAATCATTGAAATAACAGTGTTGTTTAAATATTCGTGGAGGGTGGGGATAAAAAAAAAAAAAAAAAAAAAAAAAAAAGGCCCCAAAGAGATTTTTTAATATTCGGAGCAGCCCCTTGAGAAGTTTATCAAGTCACACCTCTCCAGCCTCACCCCTCCCCTTGTTATTAAAGTACGTTTTTATAATGCCAACCAACTCTCGCCCTGATAACTCAATCTTTTCTACTGAGCTTATAATAATAATATTATTTTATGAAACCAAACAGGTTGTATTTTTGACTCATATTAGTCCAAATTCATATGCTTATATTTGTATATATCCTTAAGTTATGGAGTATCTGTATTGCAAAACTTGGAAGTTCTTAGTAATTTTCGATTTATTAATGCTTATTTCTTTTTTTAAAGGACCTAATTTCGACAACAGCCGAGTTTTTTTTACTAATTGTTTGTTTTTTACGGCGATTTGCTTTTTGAAGATGAATCGATTGAAGCTGTATTTACGTGTCATTGTAGAGTTTGTCTCTTATGTCTTTCTGGAAATCGGGAACGATTATTAAAATTACTTAATATTGCATTCAGAAATTTATTATGGAATTAAAGTTTCTAAAATAAAATATAATTAATGAAAGATTATCTTATACCATATTTTTGTATTTTGTATGTATTTTATTCTCTAAAGTAAAATACATTTGTTTTGTTAAATAAAAGTTTTATTTTCATAATACGGTAAATAAAATCTTTCAATTTTTTTAATCAAAATAGTACCAGTCGTTTTTGAGTAAATAAAAAAGTCTCGTGAAAATTAGACAACTTTATTAAGTAAAGTGCCCCCTCCGTTTGACCAATTTTCATAAGATTTCGGCTGTCGCTTCGCGGGCATATACATAAATCCGATACCGGGTTTAATCAAAATCCTTTTTTTGAGCCATTTTTGAGAAAATCGTAAAGAAGACCTAAAAATTAGAAAAAAAATCTTTAAATAAAGTACCACCTCCTTTTGGCCTATTTTGATGGAGATTTTGCTGTCTAATCGCGGGCATATACATACACTAAATACCTAATTTCAGGTTCGTACGGTTCATAGTTTTTGAGCTAGTCTGTTCACACACACACAGACCATTTTGCAGGACTTAGTTATTTGGACTCAGGGGACCTCAAAACGTGTATTTCCGTTGAAAACCGGAAGTCGAAATTTTTCACGATCGCTATACTTTAACTTACTATATATTTCAAATATAGGTATGTGGAAGAAAAAATAATAGTAATAATAATTAATCCGAAATTACTGAGGAAAATAAAATTTCGCAATAATTATAATACTCTATAATTTAAAGAGAATAACAAATAAAAATAAGTAAATAAATATGGAAAAAGCTATTTCTTCTATGAAGTTGCTAAATGGCGTTTACAGATCAATCAAAACACGTCGATTTGCACTGTACGTAAGTTGGTATGTGAAAGTTTTTTGGTGCGCGTATCGCACCAGATTTCATTTTTTTTTTTAATAAGTGTAATAAATAAGTCTTTAAACCTTTTCCTTGAAGTCTTTCAAACGTAGCTAAGGTCTGAAAATGGCTGGCAAGCGCATGCAGAAAGCTCTGCAGATCTTTGGGTTGCTATGTATCAAATAAATTATTTTATTTATACATAGGGAAAAAAGGATTTAAATAAAAATTACTGTTAAATGCCTAGAGTCCCTATATATATTTTTTTTTCCACTAGTAAATAAATCCATATTCGCATTAATAAAAAAAAAAAAGTATTCGTTACCGCAATTGAATCAGGAATTATAGACTTTAGGAAACGGAATCGTGCATTTGTGAAGTTAGGAATGTCTAAGTCAATGAAAAGGAGGGATTAAATACATAAGTACATTATAGGGATTGGATTTATAATTACATTTTCAATGAGGGATTACAAACTTTGGGAAACATGTAGTTTCTGAATTAAATATAAGGGATATGAGACCAGAGCGTTCATTTGAATGTGTTAAAAACTTTAATGGAATCGTCTTGTATTATTGGAAACACTTGAGACGTAGAGGTGTGAATTTTCCAACTTGCTACTAAATACATAATTGTTTCGTGCGACACTAGGAAATTATTCCATTTAATGTTTTGTGTTTTAGTAATGTAATACTCAAGATCCACTTCGACACAGGTTACACTTTTACATTCTCTAAGTGTATATTTATGTATAAAAAGTAGAGCCTAGTTTTTTATGGGCGGGTAATATGTATGTATATTACCCGTGATAGGTAGGTAAATATTATAGATGTAAATACAGAAACCATAACCTGCAGCATCTGGAAATGCATTGTGACAGCGATTTGCTTGATTTAGTTTTTATACGAGCGATAAACATCATAATAGGTAGATAACTATAAAATAAAGAAACGTTTTATAGATTTTTAAAATTCACGTCAAGGGTAATAAATAAATTTCGCAAAAGAAAATAAATTTAGGTATGTTGTAAGAGCAAAAATTGAACTAGTGGCAAATAAATACATCACTAGTTAACATTGGAATAATTTAAGAAACTTCTGTATTATATTATACAATTATACAATTGTACATATTATACAATTTTTTTTTAGTGAGTACAATACCAGCAATATTATTTCCTCTTCAATAACATGTAGAAAATGTATATAATACTTTCACGAAATTGTAATGTTTACTGCTTACTATTCTAAACTACACTGTATAATGTCAAATATACAATAAATATTTTTTATTTTTCAGGTGTGTATAACGACCTTCTCCAGGTTGAAAGGATAAATTTAAAGAGGTAATTTGTCCCAACAAAACCAATCATATTTTTAAATTAGTAGTTTTAAACTGATACATATAAATAGTGATGAATTTTTAATATTTTGACTATAAAATGGAAACAAAATGTTATTATAACTGATAACCTAAAAAGTTCATCTCTTTGGGCTTGTCAATTCGGCTCGATACATGGTTTTCTATAGCCTCTACAATCACAGGTCAAAGTGTATTTTCTTCCAAGGAATCATCGGTTTCCGTAACTTTCTTTCTACGTTTATTTACTATTGTAGCATACAATACAAGTTTTGAGTGACATAAAAATCAAAAATATTTTTATCACTTATGCAAATGTTTTTATTTATTTTATTTTTTGGTCAGTTCAGATAAGTTAGCAATCTTTCAGTGTGTAAATCAAGGGAATTCATTATTATTAACATTATTTTATACAAATATGAAATGTAGGGGAGATGTGGGTAAAGGTGGTAAGGGCATGAGCTCACAAGAGTATCTCTTTATAAAGCGGAGTTGACAAGGCCACGCTCATGTACCAAGCAGTAGTGACTTAGAGAAATTAGCATCGTAAATTAATTGAAAGGACTTTAGTAGAAATATATCTTGGTAAATTTCATAAATATAAAATTTGAGTAGTTATTCCGAAGCCGAGATGGCCGAGGGGACCAAATCGCTAACAATAGGTAATCAAAGTTAAGCCCAAGTCTTCCCTCCGTGTCTATGAACCCCGTCATCCTACTGGAGGCGACTCAAACCGACCAGGTGTAAGAGTGATAAACCTTACCCGTTTATCTATCAGTCAGTAACTGCCCGCTGGTTCGATGCAATGACGCAGGCTTCAGAGAAATGGGTCATCAAGACCTGCTGACTCCAAGCTGCCATAATCCTTGGATCCAGAACAATTTGTAGGGTGGCGGAATGGACAAGAAAAATGGACAAACGCATTCAAAAATACAACATATGATTGGGAACCCGAAAAAAGCAGGTTCGAGAACCGGAGCCAGGAGAAATTTAATAGTACTCGACATTAATTCCCCGTATAGCCTAAGCAGCGAGGAAGGGGTGGACGAAAAAAGTAAGTTATTCTGAATTAATTTATAAATATCATGCCACGTCAGCGTGAAGTTGGTTACAACTCAAAATATTTCAAAATAACCTAAAATGCCAGAATATAGTTACAATAGTATTAATAGTTCCGTTCGCGTAAGGTGCAATTTACCATATCCCTAAATGGGGAGGGTGATCTTGTAACGCAGGTAGTACAGTTAGTACCGGTGATAGACTATTTGTGATCAAAGACTATTTCCCCCTTGTCGCTGCTTTTAGGTACATAGTAAAATGTAGTATGCAGTTGAAACTTCATCTGAGATTATCCAAAAAAAAAAAAAAAAGGAAACAGTTTTTCGAGTTTTTACTAGTTCTTTCCAACGTGCGATATACTCGTAAATACTTACTTTGTTGTTAGGGCGTCGTAAGAATCACAAAATTGAACCCTTGAACAACCTTTACATAATGCAACTACGCTGGTTGTGTTAAAGTAACTAATTCGATTGAAGGAATTGCAAAATATAATTCCGAATACCTTTTTTGAAACTATTTATTTGTAAAATTATTAGTAAAAAAAAAAATCAAATTAAATAAATACATATACAACTTCTTATATATATATATATAATAACGACTTTATTGACAAACATTGTGTTCATATGTCGTTTCCAAAAAGAATAGTATTCCATTCGTTCTTGTCCTGCCATTGGCCTTCTCTAAGCCCTCGTGCATCCATCCCTGCATACACCGCCTCCATCCATTGCTTCTTTGGTCGTCCTCTCTTTCTTCTCTCTCCTGGAGTGAACTCAAGCATGCGTTTGGGCCATCGGTCAGCTCGCATCCTCACGACATGCCCATACCAACTGAGCTGTTTGGTTTCTATGGAGTAAAGCATTGTCTTTTCTTGGTTAACTGTCCTTCTTATTTCAGCGTTCGGGACGTGGTCAAGCTTTGAGATCCTGCTACTTCTTCTCCAGAAGTCCATTTCTAAGGCTAGCAGTTTTCTTTCTTCATTCTTTTTTATTGTCCATGTTTCTGAACCGTATAGGACAGTGCCTTCTATAATGGATTTATATATCCGCTTCTTGGTCTTCATTGTCACTTCGTTACTCCACAGTACGGAATTCAAACAACCTATCAGTTTCTTTCCTTTTGTACTTTTTTAAAATATCTTCTTCGCACGTACCGTCTGTAGATATCCATGTACCCAAGTATTTAAATTTCGGGCAGCTATTCAATGTCCAATTCTCTAATTCTAGAAAATTTGTATTGGAATTGAACACCATGTATTCCGTCTTGTCCTTGCTGACCTCCAAGCCCCATTGATCGTATATCTCAATGAGCTTCCGAAGCATGTACTGTGAATCATATTCGTCTTCAGCTATAAGTATTTGGTCATCTGCAAACTGGAGAGTGTAAAGAAATTGATCTCCGATCCTGATGCCTATTTTGGAGCATTTCTTTTTCCATTCTTTAAGAACTTCTTCAATATAAATACAACTTCATTATAAACATAAATATAATTAATAATAATCATCAATTAATAAACGTTGATGATAAAATTAACTATAAAATTCAAGATGTTATTCATTTGATATAACATAAATTTTAATGAGCTCAATCAATGTCATTAATTGCGCAATTAAAAGAAAGAAAACAAAATGTCTAAATACCCTGGGTAAAAGATCAAGCGAAGATGTTGAAATCATTGATGGATTTCGCCAATATTAGTCGATCAACTTGAAAATTCTATGGTGAGTAGGCGTCCATGAATTGAAGCTTGAACTTCAATCCCGTAGTAGATTGTAAGAATGTAAATTCGTGTCGTCGCACAGTGGTCAATAATTGCTTTTTGGCGGACATAAATCTGCCATCTCCACAATTTTACTTACTTTTTGCTTACCCAAAACCAGGTTTCTTGTGTATTAATAGATAGTTTTCGTTAGTATGCAAAACAACATGGAAGGCCTCAATATTTTTCAGAATTTTCTTTTTTAATTTTTTAGTCTGAGGGTGGGCTTTCATACCACCGAGTATCCAAAAGAAAATTCAAATTGTATAGAAGTCATGGGTATTTTAAAAACAACTAAAAATGCAACATTAAACTCGATTTTCTCCTTTTAGAAATAAGATATAAATATACCGATTTCACTGAAAGTTTACATTCTACGGCTAGTATATTACTTATGAGCAACATGAATTTGGTTTGCTTATTAGGGTACAAAAGCAATTTATATACTATTTTTTTTCAATAGAAACCGTTTTTCTCGGTTTCAAAGGGGTGCTCCCCGGAGTTATCACTGGGGTAGTTTCTAGTCTTACTTGTACTACGACCACATAAAAAGATCAGTTAATTTCACTTGCGCCTTTTTTAGAAAAGTATGTTTTGTATATGTTTACAGAAAAATTGGCAATGTTTGGCCCTGTAATCTGCTCTAAATGGTACAGGTACATTTACAAGCTCCTTCTAATATACAACATAAAACGACTACACCTATACGTAAGGTTTTCCCTTATTAATGTATTCTGCGGTTTAAAATTTTGAATCGCCTTATTGAAAACCTTGAGTACCTGTTATAGAATAAGTGGTTTCGAAAGTAAACAGAATTTTGTTTCCCTTTTTCAGTTGATTAGGTGAGATGAAAAAACTACTGAATAGCTGAAATCACATAAATATTTGCTCTTCATTAAACTTAGAACGAATAAATAAAGAATTTCTTTGTAAAAGAAAAACCAACCGATTTATTCTCAGTTAATTAGGTTAGATCTTACCCAATTAACTCAAGGGTAAGATTTTATGAAGTTTCCTGCAAATACTTATTATCTAGAAATAACAATTTTCTACCTATTGTTAATATACTAGCCGTGGAATGTAAACTTTCAGTGAAATCGGTATATTGATATCTTATTTCTAAAAGGAGAAAATCGAGTTTAATGTTGAATTTTTAGTTTTTTTTAAAATACCCATAACTTCTAGACTAGACGAATTTTCTTTTGGATACTCGGTGGTATGAAAGCCCACCCTCAGACTAAAAAATTAAAAAAGAAAATTCTGAAAAATATTGAGTTCTTCCATGTTTTTTTGTATACTAACGAAAACTATCTATTAACACACAAGAAACCTGGTTTTGGGTAAGCAAAAAGAACACTTATACCGAAGCAATCTTAACGGAAATTGTTTCCTTGGTTTTTGAATTTTATTACGAAGGTAATAAAAAAGATCCCATCAATTTATCTGTAAAATTGTGGAAATGGCAGATTTATGTCCAAAAAGCAATTATTGACCACTGTGCGTCGTGCTGATAAACCAAACTGGAGAAAAAAAGGCCTCCAAACAGCCGATAACCGACCGTATGATCGAAAATTTTAAGCGAAATGGATACGATTAATGATTTTGAGAAAATATTAATTTTCGTCATATGAAACAGATTCACAGAAACTGTGTACCAGCCGACGACAAGTTGCCTACTGACTGCTTAGTCCTATTATATTAGTACACAAAAGGTAAACACTAGTGTACTGGCTTCCGTAAACAATATCACGGTTACAACTTCTTCCGGTGCTCAGTAATAACCATAAAAAACAATTTTAAAAAACAATTTCATTAACTTAAAAAATAAATAGTTAAATTTAATTTTATACCTCGATTTATTTATTTGTTTCGAATGTACAATAATAAAAAATTGAATTAAAACTATTTTAATAAAGATAAAGTAATTTTTTTTCCTTAAACAGTAACTGAAACATTTTCGTTTTTTAATTTTAATAACAAATGAACGACCGTAACACTTTGTATTTCATGAAATTTAGCAGTTTAGCGACTAGGATGGGATGGCTAGGAAATAAATATAGAGGTAATAATTTCATATTTCGACATACAATGAGATAGTTACTGACTCAAGGTCTAATTAGAATGGAATTTCCCATTAACACGCTATGTAATAAACTTGAATAGAAATTCAGTAGAGGACAATAAACTTGTATCTATATTCATGAAGTGACAAGTTTCAGAACGAACTTTGAAGATGTAATATTCTTGTTTGTACAATAAGCATAACATAATATCTAAAACGTCTAAAAATCTTATTAATAATTTCTAAACATTTAAAATTGGATCAAAGAATGTGTTTGGTTTGGCTTTGTATATTCACAATAATTTATTTCATGTTACTTATTAATTTTTTTCATTATAATGTATAAAAAAAAATCATATTTGATGAATTTCTTAATCGATTTTCAGCTAATTTTTATTTCATATTTTTTATTTTTTTTTTTTTATTTTGCATTAAATTTATATACTTCTATTTTCATAAGGCGTACGCAGAAATTAAAATTGTAACTTACGAAATTTCTAACGTAACAAGAAAATCAATACATATCAATTATTTTCTTTGTAAAAATTCAAGTTGGTAATAAATACTTTATTATGGTTTCATTTCTTGAGTAAGAAAGAAAAAATATAATATGGCCAAAGATTTTGTTAAATGGGAGACATGAGATGTTCCTCAATAAAATAATACCTAGCTATGGTATACTACTGTGAAAAAAAATCGGGTAAGTCAGTTCCGAATAAATATTTTCAAAATAAGATTCCATAACTTAAAGATTAATTTATTAAAATTTCTCCATTTGATGATACTCCATAAACGAATAATTATTTATTAGTCCTATTTGGGGAAAAAGAAAATCCGATCGTCTTTCCCAAAACACTTGCCATGTACTGCTATTTTAGTTGAGACTATTTAAATCCAGATATATCAACTTTCTATTTTATTTTATTTGGTTTGATTTTGCGTTCCAACGTGCCATATCTTTCGAAATCTTATCCTGCGTCATGCTTTTAGATTTAGTTAAGATCATGTAAATTTGACGATATGAAAGATTTATATTTGATTTTCCAAATGAGTTAGATTTTTAACACGCCGTTGTTTTTTATTATTTCACTAACCCTTTTTGTCATAAATCCCCTTTTATTTTTAAATAAAGAATGTATAAGGTCCAACATTATTTTAAGATGTCAATGAAATGTACACTTCTGAATTTTGAAATTTTCAAATTCACACTAAATTATTGGTGTTTTAAGAATATCATAAAAAATATGCTTTTAAAATGTTTTCTAGGACTCATGTTGATTAAAGGAATAATAATAATAATAATTTTGGGACTGATTTATTTTTCGCTTTTAATGCATAATGCCCCAGAGATACTTCTCTGAAGAATAGGATTCCCGAAGGGAAATAATATTTAAATTTGTATTAAATACATTATTGATTTTTTACATTATTAACAGCGAAATAGCAAGAAATGCAAGAATTCATATTACTTCTGCCCTTGGAGCTGAAGTGTTTGTCCAAAAATTGCTTCATCATTTTAATAAATAACTAGTAGTGCAGACGAATAGGCATATCAAAAAAAGCTATGTGAAAAAGCCAGTATAAATTAAGTGTTACTTTACCAAATAAAAAATGAATAAACATGGAAATCGGACTATTCTCTTTTAGTTACAGGCTATAGAATTCTTTTTTACAACTTTAGGTATAAAATTTTTCATTAAATATCTATTATAATATTCAGAATATAAATAATCCTTTCGTTTCCCTTTAAACAGATGTAAAATCATTATTTTATTTTGAAACGCAAAGGAGAAACTAATTATTTTCGCTTAGTTTTTTTTTAAGTAATTTAAAATGAACAGATGAAAAAATAGATAACCATTACAAAATGAATGAATGGTCAATAAACATTGAGTGAAGCGCACCCTAGCGCTTCCTGGTAGTCTGCAGCTCGAACTAAATCTTTCATTCACTAACCCTTACAGATAGCTAATAATAGAGGCTTAAAGGGCTCTTTAATTTTACACCCTAAATATAAAAACGGAAACCTTCAACGTTAGGGGCTATATGGGTACACGACGACATAAATTTCTTGATCGTATGTGGAGTCGGTTTTGAACCTTATCGACACGCATATTGTACAATTTGCTTTATAATATATATTGATGATTAAAAGTCTATTACGGTATATAAAATAAATAAATAATCCATTCTTTTTCCTTTAAAGTGTTTGGGTTACATTTATATATGATTTATATTTCAAATAGGTTTCACGCTAATAGCATATGCGAATTGATCGAATGGGTTAAATAGAATTGAAATTCAGCAGGCACAACTATTTCTAGCTTAATATCTATAGGATTATATTATTATTGAAATAATAATCCTTTGTAATATCAGGAGGCACTTTCTCTTGTGTTGAATGAAAGCATAAGCATTAAGGAGCAACATTTATGCTCAAGGTAATAAGAAAATTCGTAGGCGAGTTGAGGATTCTACCCAAGCAGAGCCAACGGATGCGAGTTAATACTATATTAAAGGGGTAACCTGTGGTGTAGTAGTTAACATAGCAACCTACAATGGCTAAAGGTCGCGGGGTGGTCCTAGGACTTTTTAAAGGGAGTAAAAAAACCTTGGCTATGCCGTCTGTCGAATGTGCCGTAATATTAAGATACCGAGCCTGTACGATGGCCGGTATTCGGTAAAAATCCCTAATTTAATTATACCCGGACAGGCAAAATTTATGACTCCCACAGTAGCATCATCCCATTAGCCTTAGTGGCATAAAGTGACGTAAAAAAACAAAACAAGTAATACTTATTAAATAGTTTACACGAATCTTTAACCATCGAAGATAGCTAAGATAATAATTCAACTATTATGGAATCTTCAACTTAACTAAGCACTTTTAACGTTAGAGTACAAACCTTCTTAAGTTTTATGACCATCCCAAATAAAATAAAAGCATTTCTATTAAGATAAGATGACTCAGCAACAGCCCTTATCTAGCTGTCTATATGAATATTTAACATGAAATTTTTGAAATTTAATAAGTTTACCGCAACTTACGTTTACATATTATATCACTGGTGTTTGGTCAAAAGGGGTTAAGTCGTCGAATGTGAAGCTTAAACAACGATTTACCAAGCTATTGAAAATCATTATAGGTAAATTCTTTCTGATTTCATTTCTTTATTTCAGAATAATAAATGGAACTATATTCTTTCAACAGAGACTGTAATACATTATGAATAACGAATCAATTATAGTCAATTATGAATTTTAGGAAGAGACAAAAAAAATATTTGAATGAATGATATATAGTCAGAGTTATTTTATTAACCCTTTGCACTCGAACGGCGCCCGAGAGGCGCCATTGCTAATTATGATAATAATGTACCGTAAATTTTGCACGCGTAGTAAATTTTTTTTACTAGGTGTGAGATTATCCCGGTATATATATATATAAATTTTTAAATTAATAAAAAAATTAAAAAAAAAATTGAAATTAATATAAAATTGTAAAAAATAAATATATATTATAAAGCAAAGTGTACAATGCCAAAAAGGCTCAAAAACGACTCCACGTGGGATTAAGGAAGTTATGTCAGCGTGTTGCTATATAACCCCTAACGGAGAAGAAGGTTTCTGTTTTACTCTTAAGGGTGTAAAATTGAAGAGAAAAGGACTGGAATTTTAAGCCTCTCGCACCATGTAATTAGCCTACCAGAGATTGAGATACGAGTTTATGAATGAAAAATTTAGTTCGAGCTCCAGGCTACCAGGAAGCGCTAGGGTGCGTTTCACTCGACGTTTATTGTTCATTCATTCCGTTCAATTTGTAAAGGTTATGGTATTTGTTCAGCAGTTCTTTTTAAATTACTAAAAAATCAAGCGAAAATAATTAGTTTCACCTTTTCTTTCAAAATAAAATAATGATTTTACATATCAATTACAAAACCGACTGGATACCTTACAAAATTAATTTTCTCATAAGAAGGTTAATTGATTAACACATTATATTTAATCAATGTGTAATATATACCTACTTAAGTAAATTTAATGCAATATGAGTGAACATTTTTTAATAATACAGTGAGCGAATAAAAACAGACACAAAACTAAAAAGGAGAGCTGAATTGACTGATTATAAATCGAAAATAAAGTGTTTGAAGTGTTCTTATTGTATGTAATTATGAAAAATGGTTTTATTACTATGTATGATGAGCATTCCAGTTGACAAAATGACTAACTCCAATTACAGCATTTTTTCAATCAGATTTTATCACCCCTCATAGTTCACAATAAAAAGAAATATGATGAAAAAATTGTGCCCTCATGATATTTTGGTTTTCACTTTGTAATAGTAGGTGCAGTGTCCGGCCAAATTACGGGGGGGGGATATCTTAAGGACGATTGAACTGGAAGAAAGGTCTTAAAAAAAAAGTTTCTATTAATTTTCGGTAGTTTCTAAACTTCTGGATCTAATAGGATCATCACAGTAGTCGGCGCTTAAGTTGTAATCGAAATATAGTTTTTTAACTATTAGATTTTTCAACCATAATCTAATAACTTATTATCTACTGACTGCTTGTAATGGTCTTATAGAATTCAGAATCACAGAAACCATCAAAAACGATGCATGTCTCGACAAAGTTGCAGAAAAATTAATTGTTCATTCACCATTTTCAACCCCCTTTAAAGTATATAGGGTTCCTTATTTGGGCGGACTCTGCAGATATCGAATCTTAATATTGATACCATGTTAAAAGTTTCAAGAAAGTGCTAATTTTGTTCTGGATTTTCTTTAATTTTAAAGTTCTTCTGTTATTAAAACTACCACACAACTACCGGAGCGAAGCCGGCCACCCTAGCTAGTATATATATAAAATTAAAAAAAATAAAATTTGAAATTAATATATAAATATAAAAAAAAATATATAATTTTTTTTTTTAATTAGTATAAAATTACTTTTGTAACTATGTGTTCTAGAAGGTTCACAAATATATATAACCCAAATTTCACTAAAATTCCTTACTTGTTTCTGAAATTTTACTGTATAATATTACTTTTTCAGTGGGTACGTTTTGGCGAATAAGTTGCGTCGAGTTGCTGGTAGCTAACGTCCGAGTGCTGAGTGCAAAGCGTTAAAATAATCACAATTACTAATAAAATCACTGGCTCACTTTTCGAAATATACCCTTATTATTTATTATAGAAAATTCTAATGGCAAATTCAATTAAATTTATAATTTCCTACATATCAGTCCTCTATAAAAACTAGTAGCGTATGCCTCTGGTATCTTTTTTCTCTCTTTAGTGATTTCTTCTCTTTTGAAATCGTTGACATCCATTAGCTTTCTTTTTTATTTTTACGAAAAACTTGTGAGTTTCATTGTTTTTTTAATAATTCATCCTACTTCATTCTGAGCATTCCGCGCTTACGTTTGATGTTATTTTATATTTTTAGTTTGTTCTTTTGAATCCATTTTACTTCCTTAACCCATATACTTAGACTCTAGGGGAAAATTTCACTTAAATTATATTGTATGTTGATATACAAACTATTTCCATTGGACCCTTTAAGTTTTTCTACTGTTTTTTTATCAGGAGTGTTGTAAAAAAACATAAAGTGCAAATTTAGAGCATTATTCAGAACTTTAAACATGGAATAGACTTTGATAAATATGCTCTATTAAAGCACGTTTGATCTAATATAAAATCGATTGCTGGCTTAGAGACAATAAATAGATTCGATACATCATTCCGTCCACTATCGACAATGGTCGCTGCACCGGCGGCATTCACAAGTACCCTCCCAAATCGACCATCCCGAGCCAACTGTTGATGAATACGAAAACAGTAAGATGGCCTTATCTTTCCCCACCACCGCCATCGGGGCATGCTGGGAATACAAAGCAAGGGCCTTGGCGAAAATGAGCTGGAAGCGAGAATACTGTTAGCCCAGCTTTTAGCCACGTAATTTCCAGATTTACATTTTTCTTTATCCTGCAAATATTTGTTGGGTTATTAAATTTAAAAGTCTATGTCAAATATTATATTTATATTTTGGGATACTTAAATTTCCTATCGGTAATTGGCTCTTTATGATTTGTTAATAAAGTAATGTCCTCTTATTGAATTCTATTATTATCTCAGCTAACTTAACTTAAGGTAATGAAGGAGGGTTTTATGGAATCAGTAAAAGAACACCGACCCAGACGTTTTTCGTAAAAATAAAACAGATACTATATGTTTAATGATAATCAGGATTTTCAGTTTGAACAATAAATTTATTTTCGAAAGCCAAAGTTTCGATCCAACTTGTGGATCTTCATCAGGGCTAAAAGAAAACAAATATATGATATCTATGCTAGAGGATGACAATAATTGATTACTTTACAGAACTGATAATAATATAAAAGATGGTAAGCATTATACATGGATATTTAAATAAGTGGCTGGTTAGCAAGATAAAATAGAATCTGATATTTACCTTCTGAGTCCAGGTAGATACGAAGACTGAAGGTATAATAAGGGTAGAGGTAGTGGTAGGGGGTAGTTTGCCGACTTGAAAGGTTTATGTCGGGGAAACCCAACGCTTTTGTAGTGAAAGGCTACATGACGACTAAGTGGAAATAAAATATAATAATAATAAGTTTATTTGACAAAATATACAAAATTAGACAATTTATATATAGATACAATAAACAATTGAGGCATGGGAACCGTCTGCCGGTGTTTAGTTAAAAAAGATTGATAATTTTTAAACAAAAAACACTGAAATTAAACAATATTTGAGTAGATAAAAGAAGCATATTAGTAATCCAAATAAAGTTCATCTAAATTACATTTGCAATATTTATAAATAGGAAATTAAATAAAAATTAAAATTATATTAAGCTCCTAGGCGAACTCATTACTGATTAGTTTTCTATAATTCCAAGCATTTTTGTGTTTGTAATAAGAAGAGACCAATTTTTACCGTTAAGTAGTTCAATAATAAATTAAAATGATAAAAGCCTTTCTCCAAAAACTGCAAGGCGATAGGGGGCAAGTATTGGGCATACAGCTAGAAAATGAAAAATTTCCTCTTTAACTCTATAATTGCATAGGGTGCACTCATCCTGAGTGTTGGGTGCTGAGCTATTAAATGGCTTACAGTTCAAATTTAATTCGCCCCTTAGTTTAAATAATAGACGAATCTAGCTGAGACCTATATGAGTGTTTGCACAACCAGTCAAGTCTGCAGGTTTGACATTGAAGTCTAATACTTTATAAATATTATAACGGTGAGTCGCTTCAGCTCTTTCGATCAACTCATGTTTAAAATCCAGCCTCAACGCCTCTAGAAATAAAATATAAAAACTAACAAAATAGATGGTACTGTATACAAATTGTTATGTCTTGACTCAATAATTACACAAAATTGAGTTAATACATAAGGTGACAATACATAAACAATTGAAAAATATACAGAAGGACGTGAAATCAAAACTAGGATTTGATGATGCGGAGGAAGTTAGAATAAGTGGATGAAATTATCTCTTTATCTGTTTTATGATTTACAGGGTTATTTTTTTCCAGATGTATGAAAATGGATTCTGAGAGGAGTCGTTGATTGTCGTTTGGTACAGTAGCTAATATGGAGGGGTTCACCAAGGCAAAGGAATGGTTGTGGGCGATGGCATGTTTTGCTAATTTAGACGTTGACGAATTACGCGTGGAAATACTGTATTTATGTTGGTAAAATTTTTTTTCAAAATGAAAATCCTGATAATCATTTAACCTATCGTAAAGAATAACAGTTGACTATCTCTCACCTCTAAAACAGATACCACATCAAATAACTCTGATGGTTGTCAAGGATTTCTAAGCAGGACAAATTACGAAATATAACAAGAAAAAAAATCGATGAAGTAATTGTTTAAAATTTAATTGTAAACAACTACATTTTATAAAATCTCACAAAATGGTGCATGGTATATATTTCGTACAGGGCTGATATGTAGAATATTATAAATTTTATTGAATACTAGCTTTATACACTGGTTTCAACCAGATTATTTCATTTTTTAAATCTCTAAAATCTATAAAGTGAGACTTTTATCAACTGAAACGGTCCATTTCGTATAAACCAATGTAAAGCGAGATCAAAACGATTTTTTATAACAATAAAGGATGTGCCCAGAGATTGGCTGAAGTTATGCAGTTTTAATATGGACAGGTGTTTCCACCTTTAGGCAGAGCGGGAGCTAAATTCGCTCAGGGCTTGAAAAGCAAAAAAAATATGGCACTTTCTTTAGCCATTAGTGAAAGGGTACGGAAGGACTGGTTTCGAATTAGTCATCTTAAGGTAAACTTATTTTATTTAGCATGGTCGTAAAAATTGAAATAAAAATCTGGTGCGTGCGCGCAACACAACTTTCACTTACCAACTTACTTAGATTAGAGCTTAATGCGTTTTGTTAATTGCCACTTCTCAAATGAACAGAACATCTATAGGTAATAATAACGCATTGGTTTGTCATTAAAGGCGTACGGCGCATGCGTGAGCTCAAGGTGTTTTATGAGTTGACGGATTTCTTTTTTTCTCCTGTATATGTTTACTTGATTTTCTTCATATATCATATTTAGCCATTTCTTATTTTTAGGTGTGATGACAGACAGTTAATTTCTCAATATAAACTAAAACAAAGGTACTTTATAGGAAAACAAAAAAGGCCCCTTCCCCATTTAAGCCCTCTCAGAACATTTTAATAATGATAAAGCTTACCTGGTAATAAGTAACAACTAATTTTCATTAAACATAACGAATTTGATAAAAATCGTTAAAGCCGTTTTTGAGATCATCGATCAAAAAGGTAAAAATTGAAAAAAAATTATGAAATAAAGTGCCCCCTCCGTTTGACCAATTTTGATGAATGTTGACTATCACATCTTTGGCATATATATACATCAAATGCCAAGTTTGATCAAAATCGTTAAAACCGTTTTTGAGTAAATAAAAAAAACTCGTGAAAATGATACAAAATTTATTAAGTAAAGTCCCCCCTCCGGTTGATAAATTTTGATGAAATTTTTACAGTCATGTCTCGGGCATATAAATAGATCAAATACTCAGTTTAATCAAAATCGTTAGAGCCATTTTTGAGAAAATCGAAAAAAACTTAAAAAGTTATTAAATAAAGTACCCCCTCCCTTTGATCAATTTTGATGAAATTTTTACAGTCATACCTGGGGCATATAAATAGATCAAATACTAAGTTTAATCAAAATCGTTAGAGCCGTTTTTGAGAAAATCGAAAAAAAACTTAAAAAGTTATTAAATAAAGTACCCCCTCCCTTTGAGCAAATTTGATGAAATTTTTGCTGTCACATCGCGGGCTTATGCATACTCTAAATACCCAATTTCAGGTTCGCACGGTTTATAGTTTTTGAGCTAGTCTGTTCACACACACACACACACACACACACACACACACACACACACACACACACAGACACACACACACACGACCATTTCGCGGGACTTGGTCATTTGAACTCAGGGCACCCCAAAACGTGTATTTCCGTTGAAAACCGGAAGTCGAAATTTTTCACGATCGCAATACTTCCACTTACTATATATTTCATATATAGGTAAGTGATAGTAAAAAAAATTTACTTTGAGGGAAAAATACTAATCTAACTTAAGGATTGCATAATAATTTACAATTATTATCTTAGTTAACATTTTCGATGGTTGGAGGTTCGCCTAAACTGTTTAATGTAGCATTAACTGGCATCCGTTGACTCTCCTTGGTTAGAATCCTCGCCTCGCCTACGAATGTTCTCATTATCTTGAGCAATAATAATGTTGCATCTTAATGTTTATGCTCTCGTTGAATACGTGAGGAGGGGGCTCTTGATATTACAAAGGATCATATCTATATTTCAATTATAATATAATCTCATTCACATTAGGATTGAAATAGTTATACCTACTGAATTTCAATTCTATTTAACCAATTCGAATAATTCGCATTGGTTGTAAGAATGAAACATATCCCGAATATTTAAAGGGAAAGGAATAGATTATTTATTTTCTATCTACCAATATAGACTTTAAATGGAATTATTGTAACGTGAATTACAAATCATATGACTTTTTTGTTTGTTCTTTTTCTTGATTTATTTTCTTGATTGTTCGAGAATCTTCTACGATTTTCGTGTACATTATAGAATGTTCGGATTCGGACTAAATGTAAGGACCAGAGTAATTCCGAAGATCGAATCATTTGGATAGTTTTGTGTTTTTGTATCGATAATCTTTGTTGAATTGTCAGTAATTTGAATTTTTATCTTTATGCTTCCCTATAACGAAAGGTCTGAAGCAAGGATGCGCATTATCTCCTCTCCTTTTTATTATATATGTGGAAAGGGCTTTAATGAATTGGAAAAAAAATGCCAGGGTATGGGGATCAAGATTGGTAGTGACTACCTCTTCAATCTCCAGTTCGCTGATGACCAAGTCATTATCGCTTCAGAAGTAGAGGATGTGGAGTACATGATGAGGAAGATCCTTCAGGAATATTCTAGTTGGGGGCTAGAAGTCAGCAAGGGAAAGTTCGTCTATATGGCCTTTAACGGAACAGGGAGTAATTTAATCCTGGAAGGATGGAATTTAGAGCCAAAATGCAAGTTTAAGTATTTAGGAAGTTGGTTGGACTCGCTAGGGTCCAGCGATCTGGACATCCAGGAAAAGGTCGTTCAAGGAAAAAAAAATCATCGGGATCTTGAACTCGGTATTATGGAGTAGGAATGTCAGCATGAAAACAAAAAAAATAATGTATAAAGCCTTTTTGGAAAGCGTCAGCCTCTACTCGGCAGAAGCGTGACATTAAAAGCTAAACAAGCAGGTAGGCTCTTAGCCCTAGAAATGGATTTTTGGAGGCGAGCATGCGGAGTGTCCAGAATCCAAAAAATTCCCAACGAACAAATAAGACGGCGGGTTGGGAAAGAAGAAAACATCCTCCATAGTATAGAAACCATTAGGTCCAAAATGGTTTGGACATGTTATGAGGATGAATGAGGGAGCATGGCCAAAAAAAAATGCTGAAATGGAAACCAGAAAGAAGAAGGAAAAGAGGTCGCCCGAGAAAACTCTGGTATGACGGAGTGGAAGAAGGAATGATGAACAGAGGGATAAGAGAGGGAGACTGGGAAGACCGAAAGAAATGGAGAGCGCTTATTATTGGGGACGACATTGTAAACAGTCGTAAATAAAAAAAATCGTTTGTCTGGTGTAAATTATTATTGTCGTCTAATAAATATTATTTAAACTCTAACTAAAATAGTGTTACATTATTATACCTTCTCCACTTTTGAAATAATTCTGTAGCATAAGAGTTTTGAAATAATTCTATAGCATTCTATAAGAGCAATAGTTACCCTCCAGTCTATCGTTCCTTATACTTAGTCTGAATAAGAACTTGTGACCGACCAAAGTTTCGGTTTCGGTCACAGTTTCGGTTTCAGCAAAAAAGCGGCCGAATCTTCGGCTAAGCCGAAACTAGCTTTTGGTCTAATATATCCAAAAAAGAAGTAGGACTAGACAATTTCAGCTTATTAGCTCGATCTCTTTCATGGCCTTTAACACCTTTGGATTTATTAGTGTGAAGTATCTGTTATTTTAGTTAATTTCACTTGTATTGCATTGCGATAAAACATAGATTTTTCTTACTTTTGGTATCTTTACTTGATCGAAAGATTTAAGTTGGGTGTGGAGAAAAAGATGTGATAGTGATAAACGGGGATACGTCATGTTAATTACATGTAGCAAGTAATGAAAGCATTCTTTTCATACATAAATTTTTACGCTGAGTATAAAGGATAGTATTTATTCTTTATCATGAGGTATAAAGCTCCTTATTAATAATGAAATGTTATCTCTAAAAAAATGAGTTTAACACTGACAAGGGGACCACGTCACATTTCCCTCACCGATTTTGATCAATTTTTTTTTTTTTTTGGTGATTCTGCATCAAAAATAAGTCGACACGTGTCCGGCCGTTCCATTGCATGGGCCATCTGGACCCAGAAATAAAATATTTTAGGTCCAAAAATCGTTAAAATTGGCTTTCACAAAACAGTCATTGCTCCATTCTACCTGAACCAATTTTAATGAAACTTTCAGGGATTCTTCTACTTAAAAATATATTAGACACTTGTACCTATCGGGATTTGTCGCAATTCACCCTAGTGAACAAAGCACAATTAACAGCAGCCTATATTAGATCCAATTCCAATATTAATATCATCCGTTTAATAGTACAGCTCAGAACTGCAAATAACCACCACATTAGATTCAGCCACAAGAATAACTTCATAGAAATTACTTCATCTTCAATCTGCCCTATCTGCAATATGAAAACAGAAGAAATATCACTTTTCACTTTATACTTTTTCCCAAATATCACCACGACAAACTTCATTAATATACTCGACCCAGAATCAAAGGATGAAGCTACAAAACTGTCTAATTTCGCATCTACTATACTTAAAATAAAGACATTCTACTTAGAAGAATAAATGGAACTGTTAAATTATATATCAGTGAAATTATATTAATAAACTTTATTTCATAGTAAAATTTATTGTTAGCATATCCTATTTCTTTTCCTTTTTTCTTTTGTATATTGGAATTATTATCTCAAAGTAGAACAGACTCCCTTGTATAGGGTCATGCCCTTAAAACAGGTAAATAATAAAAAAAAAAAAAAAAAGACACTTGTATCGGGATTTGTCACAATTCACCCTAGTAAGGCCAAAGGTCAAGGTTCATCAAAGGTAGCAGCTTAAATTTACTAACACAGGCCTCAACAAGCCTCTACTTAGATGTGATTCTCTGGCCTTACTAGGGTGAATTGCGGCAAATCCCGATACACGTGTCTAATATATTTTTCAGTAGAAGAATCCCTGAAAGTTTCATTAAAATTGGTTCAGGTATAATGGAGCAATGACTGTTTTGTGAAAGCCAATTTTGACGATTTTTAAACCTAAAATATTTAATTTCTCGGTCCAGGTGACCCATAACACGTGTCGACTTATTTTTGATGCAGCATCAACAATAAAAAATTTCATCAAAATCGGAGAGGGAAATGTGACGTGGTCCCCTTGTGAATAAAAATATACATTCTCAATACTTAAACTTAAATTAGTCGTGGGGGAACCCAACTTTTCCAAAAATTCAAATCTAAAGAGAATAAAATATTTTATTCAGTAGCCTTGTTTAATAAAAAGGGGGCTCAAGTTGCATCAAATGGTGGTAGTAGATTTTGTTCTTTGTTCTTGTATGAAATGGGGGTCAGATGCAAAAACCAATTTTCGACCTTGACAACACCTCCTCCACCTGATCACCAATAACATACCAAAAACATTTTTGCGTTTTGACCATGTCATTTTATAAACTTTCATTGATATTATTGCTTAACTAGATTTATTACACACTTACATGTATTATATGAACACATGTAAATAAGTTTCGGTTTCGGCTAAAATTTGGTTTCGGTCGGACACTAATAAGAACAGTCTAGACGGTTCCTGACTAGCGTAAAATATTCTGAAACAGTGACGAAAGGTACAAGAACCGTTTGTAACTGTTCTAACAAAAAGCCTAGATCATATGGTTTGTGTTTCACGTAACAATATCAAAGGAATGGAATTTTTTACTTTCACTTACCTATATATGAAATATATAGTAGTGGGAGTATTGCAATCGTGAAAAATTTCGACTTCCGGTTTTCAACGGAAATACACGTTTTGGGGTCCCCTGGGTCCAATTAACCAAGTCCCGCGAATTGGTCTGTGTGTGTGTGTGTGTGTGTGTGTGTGTGTGTGTGTGTGTGTGTGTGTGTGTGAACAGACTAGCTCGAAAACTATATCGTGCGAACCTGAAATTGGGTATTTAGTGTATGTATATGCCCGCGATGTGACAGCAAAAATTTCATCAAAGTTGCTCAAAGGGAGGGGTACTTTATTTAATAACTTTTTAAGTTTTTTTCGATTTTCTCAAAAACGGCTCTAACGATTTTGATTAAACAGAGTATTTGATCTATTTATATGCCCTACATATGACTGTGAAAATTTTATCAAAATTGATCAACCGGAGGCGGGACTTTACTTAATAAATTTTGTATCATTTTCACGTGTTTCTTTTATTCACTCAAAAACGGCTTAAACGATTTTGATCAAACTGGGTATTTGATGTATGTATATGCCAAAAATGTGATAGCCAACATTTCATCAAAATTGGTCAAACGGAGGGGGCACTTTATTTCAAATTTTTTTTCCAATTTTTACCTTTTATGCGATGATTTCAAAAACGGCTTAAACGATTTATATAAAATTCGTCATGTTTAATGAAAATTAGGTGTTCTTTAATATTAGGTAAGCTTTAGCATTATTAAAATGTTCTGAGGGGGCTTATATGGGGCAGGGGCCTTTTTTGTTTGTTTGTTTTTTTGTTTCCTATGAAGTACCTTTGTTTTTGTTTATATAATGAAATTAACTGTCTCTCGTTGTGCCTAAAAATAAGAAATGGCTAAATATGAGATATGATAAAAATAAAGAAAACATAAAGAGGAGAAAATAAGAAAAATATTCAGTCAACTCATAAAACTCGTTAAGCCCACGCATGCGGAGTACGCATTTAAAAACAGACCATTGTTCATAATTAAAGCCATTCTGTTAATTTGAGAAGCGGAAATTAACAAAACGCATTAATTTCTAATCTAAGTAAGTTGGTAAGTTAAAGTTGTGTGTTGCGCGCACGCACCAGATTTTTTTTTTTTGCATTAGATGAGTGATATAAATTGCTTGTAATTTTTATTTAGCTTCTCAGGAATTTGGTGGTCCTCAGCTAAATATAAAAAAGAAGACGCAGTGTTGAACGTGGCAACACGAACGATTCAGTACAGATATCAGAGCAGTGATGAATGGAGGAAGTTGTGATGGTGTGTCCACGGCCGGAGCGATCTGTTATTAATATTGATACCCCAGCACTGCTCTCTATATAGTTGTTTAATATTCCGTCCCTTATCACAGCTGGCCATCGCTATCAATGAATCTATCTCTTCCGCTTTCTGGTTGTCCGCAATAATCTATGACAGCTGTTGATAAGGATCTATCCCTGGCCGAGAATCGATGTTACGTATCTGGCTGGTGTCATCTATCGAGCATACGTACTGTATTTTATTAAAAAATATACATGATTTGTTTTTAGAAAATCATGCCATATTCAGTTAATAAAACAGCTTGTTTGATTAACGTCACTTCATGCCACTAAGACTAATGGGATTTAATGCTAGAATGGGAGTCCTAAATTCTGCCTATAATTAGGATAGGGATCTTTAAAGAGTATCTGACATCGCACAGGCTCGGTACCTCCATTTTAGGTCCTATCCGAGAGATCGCCTAGTCAAGGAATTTTTACTCCTTTAAAAACATCCTGCGGCCCGTACAATTGATTGTAAATTAAATTAGTTACGTGAGTATTAATTTGAGTAACACCTCAAAAACCTAAACATTGAAGAAAACGAGACAAATCTTCGGAGAATATTTTTTCTCACTAAAGAGAAAAATATCGAATTCCTAAAGAAGACCTTGAAGAACTCTCGGCGTATTTCAAGAGACATCTAAATTTTTCGAGACATTCTGACGGAAAAATTAAAACATTAAGATTCAGAACGTATAGCCTTAATAAATTGCTTAAAACTAGTTTATCGATACGTTTGAAAAATTTAATATTCGGAACCATAAATCGGCAGGTGCACTACTAATACAGGTAGGTACAGTATAAATTGTAAGGTGCACCACAATTCATGCGTATAAGCAAATCAAGTGGAAACAAGTTTCAATCCTTTCAATATGGAATGACAAATAAAAATAGCTAAAGGAAGTTATATGCAACGAAGGAGGACCTCAGAGGTACAACAAGTATTTAAATTACCAAAAACCTGAGAATACTTGTCCAAGAGGCAGGATTATTTTTTTCGATAAACCGCGGCAGCTAAATCGCAACCAAAAATATTGGTTCGTTTATAATATTAATTTTGTCTAAACGCATCTCTAGGACAAAGAGAGTTAATGAATTAACAAAACATGTATGGCGTATCAAACCAGTTTAAGTGTTATCAATTTAAAATATAAAATAAAAAAATGAATATGTTTGACTTATGATATTCTTGCTAATGGTATAAAAAAATTTACCTCCCCCCCCCCTCAGATTTTAATAAAAATTTGTAGATATTAAGTAAATACAGAAATAAGAAAAACTGCTAAATTTTACCCAATTCCAACAGATGGTTTGAGAATTACAGTCATTTGAACTTATGAGATATTTTAAGTTTCGACGACTTCAGCTGAAAACCAAATTGTACGTGTTAAGACTTACCTCTGTAGAATGGGTATTAATTGAACTGAAGCTTTCAAAATTTATTCATTAATTCTGCATTTCATAGAGAATCGGATGATCCCATGAATATTACAGAGATTATTTTTCATCATGGAAAAAAAAAAAACTTTTTTTTTTGCTTCAAACTTCAATTCACACCTCTCACCCAGCGTGACAATCAGCGAATGTATTGTTTAAATTATTATTGTTGTTATGCTTATGTTACATTATTATTATTGTTATGCTCCAAACGTTTTGAGAAATTATTATAAACAAGACTTGTGGACATACTGACTAACAAAAACATAATTCCTGACCACCAATTTGGTTTTCGCACATTTCATTCAAAAAAATACTTAAACATAAAAATGTATATTTTTTCAAGTTGTAAAACAGTCATCGAAAAATGCCATGAACAGAAATCTTTCTCCAACTAGCCTAATAAACTATTTATCAATAGAAAGAGTATAAAATTCTCTAATGTTGAAGTAATATGAGTGGTTATTGACTTCTTATTGTATCTCTATATCTATCTCTATCCTTATTGACTTATAAGTAATAAGTAACTTTAAAAGTGGCGCATACAAATTAATACAGCTGAATTATCTCTAAAATATCCTCATACAAAGATATATTATTGAAAAGAGCATCTAATTTCCTTTAAAATGGTATAATAATATAGATGGGCTTTTGAGCTGGAAGTGTTTTATTACAATTTAAATAAAATAAAATTAATTCAACTCAGTGTGGTATGTACATTGCTTTATGGCTAAAATCTCTCTCCAAGCCTAATAAACTATTATATATCGCTGAAAAGAGTATAAAATTTTCAATTAAATTTTCGATGAGTAAGTTTTGTATTTTCTTATGAAAAGATTTTCATCGTTTAAAATAGCACGGGAAAGTCGAAAAGCTCCAATTAAAACAGACCATCAATTATTAATATCAAGATAATTTCGATAAATAATAAGAAAGGAGAGGCACAAAGACAGATAGCGTTGGGCTGGCTATAAACTTGACTGAGATTTAGTAAGTTCATTTCCTCGGCGAAGTGCCGCAGGTGCGGTTGGAGGCAAGGGAAAGATAACTCAGGGGCCAACTTATGAATTTTCATCGGCTTGATGAATGGCTAATTCCCGACTGACTGATTTTAATCCCCGACTATTATAAATGAGATTATTCTGATTAGTTAATATGTCGGCTTAATTAAAGCCCGGCTAGGAACCCGCGACCGCTAAGCTCGATATAGATTTTGATGAGGCTTCGTATCAATTGAGTTATCTTGCCTCTTCCGGTCGGCTTTTTCATTAGCTGGAAATTTAATTGAGTTTGCGGCAGAGTTTTCAGAGGCTTCGTGGAAAAGCCTCATCAATAATAAGTAGATATATATCGCCTACAATTTATGTCTCTTAAATATCGTTTTTTCTTTTTTCTTACTATACATATATTTTTACTTTCAATTATCTATATGTGAAATATATGGTAACGGAAAGTATTGCGATTGTGAAAAATTTCCTCTTTCGGTTACATAACGGAAATACACGTTTTGGGGTGCCAAGTCCCGCGAAATGGTTAATGTCTTTGTGTGTGTGAACAGACTAGCTCAAAAACTATAAACCTTGCGAACTTGAAATTGGATATTTCGTGTATGTATATGCCCGAGACATGACTGCAAAATTTCATCAAAATGGATCAACCGGAGGGGGCACTTTACTTAATAAATTTTGTATCATTTTTTACTCAAAAACGGCTAAACGATTTTGATCGAATTGGGTATTTGATGTATGTATATGCCAAAGATGTGACAGCCAACATTTCATCAAAATTGGTCAAACGGAGCGAACACTTTATTTCGAAACATTTTCAATTTTTAATTTTTTTCGATTATCTCAAAATTGGCTTTAATCTATTGGATTTTGATCAAATTCGCCATTTTTAATGAACATTAGGCCTTCTTTAATATCAGGTAAGCTTTCCCACTATTAAAATGTTCTAAAGGGGACTTAAATGGGGAAGGGGCCTTTTATGTTTTCCCCATAAAGTACCTTTTTTTTTTGTTTTTGGAGAAATTAACTCTCTCTCGCTAAGCCTAAAATTAAGAAATGGCTAAATATTAAATATGAAAAAAATCAAGTAAACATATAGGGGAGAAAAAAAAGAAAAATATTCCGTCAACTGATAAAACACGTTGAGTCCGCGCATGCGGAGTACGTCTTTAATGACAGACCATTGTTCATGATTAAAGCCGTTCTGTTCATTTAATGGAAATATTTTGTTTCACGGTAACCAAATGAAGTTTCCAACAATTACATAGAGAATTATAAAATCAGTCAGTAAAACTAAACATGTCAATTTCTAATCAAAGTAAGTTGGTAAGTGAAAGTTGTGTGTTGCGCGAACGCACCAGATTTTTTTTTTTTTTAGAATTTAAAATATTTATTCACGTGGGAGTACGGCGTTCAACGTTCAGCTACTAACGTAACAATAAAAAACGTGCAACAGAAAAAAATAAATAAAATCGATTTGTATCAGCATGGAATATATATGTTCTTTGAATCATTTATTATCTAAATTAATATTACGAAGTATGTATACTGATATATAATTAACAAAAAATCTTTAAAAAATATATATATAGATATTGTAACGGAAAAAAAAAAAATATCATGGTGTATCAATATATAATTTGCTAAATCGTATTATTTATCTTTAAAATATGAGGTATTTTATACCCTTTCGATTCGCCTTCATGATGGTCGGTTTTATGGAAGCAGCTTTGCCAGGAATTTTACGGCCGCAATAGAGGATTTATACCTCTTCATCGAAGCCGATAACTTGATGATTACGGGAAGCTCTTCATTACTGGTAAACATTGTTGATGATTGAATAAATATTTTGAATTAAAATTTACGATTTATATTAAACAGAAAGACTAATTGTATTATCATTAAATAAATTAATGAAAGAAAAAATAGAATTCGCCAGTAAATAACGACATATCTTATCATTTATTGAAAACAAAAAACGTTACAATGTATTTGTAATTTCATCTTCTGATATTTAGACTAGCATCAATTAGGGCAGTCAATAACTGGCCAGTTATTAGTCTAAAGCAGATTACTTTTTATAACCGGATTTTTTGTTCCTTAGATTTTGAATAAATTTACACCTGGGCCATTCCACGTCAAATAATCCAGCAGAAAATAAAATTTTTACCTCCCCCTCTCAGATTTTTATAACAATTTGTAGGTGCTAAGTGCCTACGGAAATAGTAGCAGTTTGAAAATTATAGTCATTTGAACTTTCAGATTTTTGAAGTTTCAATGACGACTTGAGCTCAAAACCAACTTTTACGTGTTAAGACTTTCCTCTGTAAAATGATTATTAATTGAATTGGAGCTTTCAAAATTCATTCAGAATGAGATGATACCATAAATATTACAGAGATTATTTTTCATCATGGGAAAAAAATTATTAAACATAAAAATGTATATTTTTTTTCAAGTTTTAAAACAGTCATCGAAAAATGCCATGAGCAGAAATCTCTCTCCAACTAGCCTAATAATCTATATATAAATAGAAAGAGGATAAAATTCTCTATCTAATTAAGAAACAATATAAGTGGGTTATTGACTTATAAGATGAAGAAAAGGATGCCTTCTATGGAATGCTAGAAAAGACATACGATTCCCTACCTAAATACGACGCGAAAATAATACTGGGAGATTTTAATGGCAGAATAGGAAAAGAAAACATATTCTTCCCAATAATTGGCAAACACAGCAAGCATGAAGAAACAAGTGAAAATGGCCTGAGAATGATTGACTTTGCTATGGCGAGGAACCTTAGAATAAGAAGCACCTTTTTCCCTCACAAGGAAATACATAAGGAAACTTGGGTATCCCCGGATGGCCTTACCAAAAATCAAATCGACCATGTTCTCATTGACTCCAGGCACGCAAGTGATATCTTTGATGTGCGTAGCTATAGGGGAGCTAACTGTAATTCGGACCATTTTCTAGTAAAAATCTTGTATAAACAGAAGCTGGCTGCACGTGAAAATGGGAAGGTAAGAAAAACTACCACATATGATGTTGAAAAGCTAAAGGAGGAAACGGTAGCCCGAAAATTCCAGCAAAAAATGGAAGAACGACTGAGAGAATATGTGAATAATATTGCCACCAATATTGAAGAAAAATGGAACCAGCTTAAAGAAGCACTCAAATGCGTGACCGAAGATATCCTTAGTACTACACATATAAAGAAGCGTAATGATTGGTTTGACGAGGACTGCATAAGGGCAATAGAAGAAAGAAATAAGGCCAGACAGAAATTGATCCAGCGGAGAACCAGGACAACAGCTGAGGACTACAAAGTAAAAAGAAGGGAAGTCAAGAAAATATGCAAACAGAAGAAAAGACTGCAGGAAACAAAAAAGTTAGAAAAACTCCAGGAAGACTTCGCGGCTAACCAGACTAGAAAGTTCTTCAAAACAACAAAAGAATTTCGGAATGGATACAATCCTAGGCTGGAATTTATTAAAGATAAAGAAGGGAACCTAATAGCCGAAAAAAGGGCAGTTCTGGAAAGATGGAAGCAATTTTTTGAAGAGTTACTTAATCCATGTAAAGAGCCAACAGCCAACATAAGACATATTGTCGAAGAGGAAAGAGAGTCAGATGCTGTAGAGGAAGAGGAATTGCCACCTGACAAGGAGGAAATAGCCGAAATAATCCAGGCACTTCATAATAATAGAGCTCCTGGAATAGATGGCATACCGAATGAGGTACTGAAGTACGGTGGGGAGACAGTTGTAGAGGTTATATATAACCTCATCTTTGATGTCTGGACGGAAATGACGATGCCCAAGGAATGGAACGTGGCTGTTTTGTGCCCAATACATAAGAAAGGGGACAGGTTAGCCTGCCAAAACTATCGAGGAATCGCCTTACTGCCAACTATCTACAAAGTCCTCTCTATCGCAATAAATAGAAGACTTATAAAATGGGCAGAGAGAAACATCGGCGAATACCAATGCGGTTTCCGGCCAAGAAGAAGCACCATCGATCATATATTCTCCATCCGTCAAATGCTTGAGAAGACGTACGAGTATAATATTGAGCTCTATCACCTCTTCATAGATTTCTGCCAAGCATATGACAGACTCAATAGGGACCAGCTACTAAGAATTATGAAAGCACTTGGGGTTCCAGAAAAACTGACCGGATTATGTGCGATGACCTTAAAAAACACTAGATGCAGGGTAAAGGTACAAAATGCTCTTTCAGAGGAATTTAAAGTGAAGAATGGTTTACGCCAAGGAGATCCCCTCTCCCCTGTATTGTTCAACATAGCACTTGAACAGGCCACCAGATCAATTAGAACGAACCCTGGGGGAACAATCTACAACCGACTTACCCAACACCTGGCATATGCTGATGACGTGGTGATTACAGGAAGAACAAAAGCGGCACTCTCTGGAACGGTGCAGGAATTTGAACAGGCAAGTAAACAACTGGGTCTGGAAATAAACAAGGAAAAAACCCAGTTCATGATTTCCACAAAAAGCGACACGCAAGATAGAGAAAGTCGTCATGTACAACTACTCAATGACAAATATGAAAAAGTGGAAACGTTCAAATACCTCGGTACTTTAGTGACACAGAGAAACGACATCGCAGTGGAAATAAAAGCAAGAATCGCAGCAGGCAACAGATGTCTTTTTTCACTACGAAAAACGCTAAGATTTCGAAATCTATCGCGAAAGGCAAAGTTAGTCATCTACAAAATGATCTTGAGGCCAATCGTGACATATGCAGGTGAAACGTGGGTCCTGACGCAAGAAAGCGAGAATATGCTGCGGATCTGGGAAAGGAAGATACTAAGACAAATATTTGGACCAGTATGTATAAATGGCCAATGGAGAGCGCGAAATAACAGAGAGCTACGGGAACTGTACAATGAAACAGACATTGTCAGTATATTGAAATCTAGCCGTATAAGATGGCTAGGGCATGTAGAAAGGATGGAAGAAGACAGATTCCCGAAAAAACTGTTATATGGCAAACCAGGAGGCAAGAGAGGAAGAGGAAGGCCCAGACTGCGATGGTTAGATGACGTCGAGGATGATCTGCAGAGCATGGGAGTATGTCGTTGGAGAAACCGAGCTGCTGACAGGGAGGACTGGAGAGGCATTGTAGAGGAGGCCAAGGCCCTACAAGGGCTGTAGAGCCAGGGGAAAAAAAAAAAAAAAAAAAAAAAAAAATTGACTTATAAGAGTTTTATGTCGATTTTAATCTAATATATTAAAATTTTATTTAAATGTGGCTCATACAAGTCTCTCTAGAAAATCCTCATACAAAGGTATATTATTGAAAGGAGCACTTAATTTCCTTTTAAATGATATAATAATATTGGTGGGCTTTTGAACTGCACGTGTGTTTTATTGCACTGTAAATCTAATAAAATTAATTCACCTCAGTATGATTTGTAGATTTCGGTGTGGCTAAAACCTCTAACTCAATTTAATTGAACAGTTAGCGGGTCTTTTTTAATTTACCACACCAGTTACTTATTTCGCTAACTTATTTATACTCATTTTCGCCCCCCCCCTCCCTTGACTACCACGACCGACTTAGGCGCTACGCACACGGGTCGATCGAAGACGCGTCGAGAGGTTCGCGCGTCGTGCTTGTCATTTACGAACCCTGCGGCACATGCGGTTGTCCACCGCACACAAGTCGATTAGTTTATTCGCATCTTCCAACCAGGAACGTACTCAGTGCATTCGTTGACCTTTTTTATCTTAAATATCAATCAAAATGCTATTTCGATCTGTGAATGTTTGTATATTACTAATCAGCATTAATAATATATGGTATTTTTGCATTTTTAGTTTAATTTGTATAAACTTACAATGAGCAGTTCAAGTTCAAGTGATGAGGAGGACTTTGTAATGTTTTTGTGGTACCGGCAAATGAAAAGGAATAAACGAAGATTATGAGTTCATCCTTATATTGAATTTTTTTTCAATATAAGGATTTTTTATAAACGGCTATTCGTTGCTGCAAGAGAACTACAACAAAGTGATGCTAAATTTCTAGCATTTTATAGAATGCGAAAGGAATCATACATTACTCTAGTAAAAGTAATTAGTCCAGCTATTCAATATGCGGATACCAATATGAGGGAATGTGTGAATTCAGAAGAACGCATACTTATAACTTTGAGGTAAAATATTTAATTTTTCACATTTATTTACAAATATTTTTATTAACAATAAACAAAATTAACCAAATAAAACCAATAAACACTTAACAAAAAAAATCTGTTGCGTGCGCGCAACACACAACTTTCACTTACCAACTTATTTAGATTAGAAATTGACGTGTTTTGTTAATTGCCACTTCATAAAGTTACGAATTTTTCCAGATTCATTTCTTATTTTTGCCGTTTATGAGTAAATGAAAAAAACACGTAAAAGTGGGACACAATTTATTAAGTAAAGTACCCCCTCAGGCTGATCAATTTTGATGAAATTTTTGCAGTCGAATCTCGGGCATATAATAGCATCAAATACTCAGTTTAATCAAAATCGTTAGAGCCGTTTTCGAGAAAATCGATAAAAACATAAAAAGTTATTAAATAAAGTACCCCCTCCGTTTGACCAATTTCGATGAAATTTTTGCTGTCACATCGCGGGCATATACATACACTAAATACCCAATTTCAGATTCGCACGGCTTACAGTTTTTCAGCTAGTCTGTTCACACACACACACACACACACACACACACACACACACAGACCATTTCGCGGGACTTGGTTATTTGGACTCAGGGGACCCCAAAACGTGTATTTCCGTTGAAAACCGGAAGTCGAAATTTTTCACGATCGCAATACTTCCACTTACTGTATATTTCATATATATGTAAGTGAAAGTAATTAATAGAAAAAATATAATTTACAATAAAATAAAAAATAAAAAATAAAATAAAATAAAATAAAACAAATAAATGTTTCTTTTCAAACATTTATTAGAGGTAACACAGGTTAAATTAAAAAAAATAAAATAATTTAGCACAAAAACAAAGCAAACAAATAAAATAAAAATTAACCCCATGACGAAGAGACGTGCGTTTCGCTCAATTTTTCCCGTTCTAAACCAATCGCAAGAGACGAGAACTGCACAAAACGAGGATCCTTGCGGTTCTAGACGACCAGTGAACGACCCGTCTGCGGAGCTTGATGCCACAACGAAGGAAGTTGAGTGGAGGGGAGAAGCCTACGGACTAGAGTCGCGTCGACTATTTCCAGCGTCGACCCGTGTGAGTAGGGCCTTAGTCTATGCAAGCCCTAATTAGTTCTCGCGAAGGTAAATTTTTAAATAGTAATCAATACGGTTTTTTTTCGTAACTAGTTACCTCTCGCATAGGTAATTAGTCTAAAAATCTTTATTAGGTAAGACTATATATTAGGGAGGAGGGAGGGTATTTTCCGACCCCACCAGGAACCACCACTATCGCCAACTCGATTCCCTCGCGCTCTAGTTAGCTCTCGCACATGTAAATTTTCATTAATTAATTACTATTGTTTTTTACCTAGCTAATTACCTCTCGCAAAGGTAAATATTCAAAAAGTCTTTATTAGCTTTCTCCCCCCCTCCCTTGACTACCACGACCGACTTTGTCTATGCAAGCTCGAAGCAAAAGAGTGATTTATATTAATATTAAATTAGAACAGATGATTAATGTAATGTATTTAAAAAGGTTAAAATGGAAACAAAAATGATATTTAACATACTGCATCTGCAACTTCTCAGACTGCATTTAAATGCTGTAGATCATCTTTGGTGAAAAGCAAGCTTCATAAAGAATCATCCTCTTCTGCATTTCCAATTTTTATGCAATATTCCCAACCTTTGAAATGTCTTAAATGCCTCTTCTTCCGATTTAAGAACACGACTCAGTTGTACCAGATTCATTATTAACAAAAACAACTTCAACGTTTCTTAAAACGCAGGAGGTATTAGGTAGGTAACCTCCATATGTAAAGGGTGATGGGCAAAAACCACGGTAGTCCAATCGGAGAAAAATGAAATTTAAAGTTTATGGTACCCTTGATACATTT
Source organism: Aelia acuminata (assembly GCA_911387785.2). Lineage (NCBI taxonomy): Eukaryota > Metazoa > Arthropoda > Insecta > Hemiptera > Pentatomidae > Aelia > Aelia acuminata. Next base: position 170,304,908 of record OU426979.1, read on the forward strand.
TTCAAAAGTTAAAATTAACTTCGCAAAACATATTACTCTTACTCAGATAACTGTATACCTCTGTACAAAATTTCCAAAACCAAATAGTAGCTATTAATGGCCCTGAAATAACAAAACATTATCAAACTGCTCATTTCTGGGGTTAAAACCACTGTAGTCCATCGCTTATTTGTTTGTGGCCCTTAAATTATTATTAATTTTTTGGGTAAACAAATAAAACAATAATACTTTAAATAACAAATTTATTTCTATTTACTAATAGTACTAACAGAACACCCTCGCACCAACATCTTTAGCTTCGGTGATGACACGGCTATCCTTTCATCACATCAAAATTCAACTATCGCATCCTTCGCCCTTCAAAACCATCCATTTGAACTCGAAAAGTGGTTCGAAAAATGGAAAATCAAAATTAATTCGACCAAGTTAATCGTTTACTTAACTTAAATCGTTTACAAAAACAGTTTCCACCTGACTTGTGAGTTCAAGGTCTGAGTTTTTCATTACATCAGACATTCGTCCGGTTGTTTTTATTTTTTTGTTAATTTTGTACACTTCTAATCATCTTCACTTGAACCAAAGTCACTTTTCATTTTTAAACGTAATAATAATAATAAAATCATTGTAATAGATTAGAATAGAATGTAAACTGAAGAACCAACAACCAATATTGATAACATTCATCCACAGACAAACACTACAGAAATGGACTACTGTTAATCTTTCCCCGACACTCAGGACTTCAGCTGTTTTTCCTCCCCCTTGTATCGATTTTATGTGGACTATCGTTTTTTCTCGACCGTAACAAGTATGAAAAGAAAGTACACTTCCTATACTATCAGGTGGCACCGCTTGTTTCAAATTAACAAAAAGTGGACTACGTGGTTTTCCCCCTGACCCTTTATACATTTTTACTTTCACTTACCTATATATGAAATATATAGTAAGTGGAAGTATTGCGATCGTGAAAAAATTCGACTTCCGGTTTTCAACGGAAATACACGTTTTGGGGTCCCCTGAGTCGAAATGACCAAGTCCCGCGAAATGGTCTGTGTGTGTGTGTGTGTGTGTGTGTGTGTGTGTGTGTGTGTGTGTGTGTGTGTGTGTGTGTGTGAGAACAGACTAGCTCAAAAACTATAAACCGTGCGATCCTGAAATTGGGTATTTAGTGTAGGTATATGCCCACGATGTGACAGCATAAATTTCATCAAAATTACTTAAAGGGAGGGGGTACTTTACTTAATAACTTTTTAGGTTTTTTTCGATTTTCTCAAAAACGGCTCTAACGATTTTGATTAAACTGAGTATTTGATATATTAATATGCCCGAGATATGACTGTAAAAATTTCATCAAAATTGATTAACCGGAGGGGGGACTTTACTTAGTAAATTTTGTATCATTTTCACGTATTTTTTTTATTTACTCAAAAACGGCTTTAAAGATTTTGATCAAACTGGGTATTTGATGTATGTATATGCCAAATATGTGATAGCCAACATTTCATCAAAATTATACTTAATAAATTTTGAATCATTTTCACGGGTTTTTTTATTTACTCAAAAACGGCTTTAACGATTAACAAAGATAAGATATGAATGTAGAATAATGTTTGACTTTGGGAAATGATATTTAGCAAAACACGTCAATTTCTAATCTAAGTAAGTTGGTGAGTGAAAGTTGTGTGTTGCGCGCAAGCACCAGATTTTTTTCTCATAAATTAGACATATGTTATTAGATAACGTTACAACGTATGTTATTAAATAACGTTAAATAAATCACTAATAATATCAAAAAGTAACTGGTGTGTGTAAAGTAGAAAAGACCCCAGTTAGCTTCGAGTAGTTACGGTACAAGCCTCGGGGAGTACCCGATTCAAGTCAACAGATACTTGGTATTTATATAGGCTGTAAACAGCCAGGGAGTATTGACTGCCTGGATATTGGGACATATTCCGTGCAGAAGCAATATTTGGCTGAGCCGAGTGGATGGGTAATATATATTCCCCTCGCCAGGTAGCGCCCTCTTCCCGATCAATTCCCGATTCATGGATAAGTTATCTCCTGCTCGTATTGAGTCGGACGGAATGGAGGGTGTATATCAGGTTTAGGAACCCTTTGAGGGTCGTAACTCGGCTATCGCGGAGCTTAAGGGATATACAGCATTCATGAGTGACTGTTCATAATCCCAAGCTGGAGGAGATTGAAATTTTAACAAAATATGTGCTGTTTTGATATCTCACTTTTATTCCCATGTATACAATATTCAGGTCTTCATTTAAGCTAAACGATAAACAAGATAACCGACCTGAGATAAATGCATGTGCGGATCATAAATGCTAAGGCCCCATAGCCATACCCCATGATCTGTCAATCAGTTTTTTTACTTTTACGTTCCTTTGCTAAAGTTCTACATATTATCTCCGTAGATTGCTTCATTTACTTAAAATTATTAAACAGATTACAAATATTATAACTAAAACTAAAGATAAAATCCCACTAGAATAGAATAGAATACAGTTTATTTGCATTTGGGGTATTTCCCTGGACAAATAGAGTTGGCCATTATTGAAAATTTGTAATATAATAAATATACAAACATACAAGCACACACACACACACACACACACACACACACACACATATACAAAAATTCACTCTCGTTGAAAATATATTACATAACAATAATATATATACCATTTTAGAAATTAAAATACTAAGCCTCTCGGGTTGTACCACCGGTGGCTCACACTAGAATGCCGCCTCTGCCTAATATTTAGATCATTGAGCACTTTGATTGACTAAAAAAGAATACCTGAGATTCACACTCTCGTTTCTATATTTATTCGTTCTAATATTTAATTCTCTGACAAGAGAACAGTTACTCGATTTCAGGCGAAATGACAGCCAAAGTGTTAAGAAAATAGAAATAATTTATATATATGTAGCTGAAAATTAAAATGATTAAAATTTAACGTAAATTCAATTATTTTTACATTTATTTATATTTACATTCATATACTTAAATTCATAAGTATAAACGTATAAACATTTATTTTAATGACAATTATATAAATATTATAAACATAACTAGAAGGATAGTATTTTTTACTGTTTATTTTATTATTGTTGGATTGCCAGTATTGCATAATGCCCTGGAATAGCTCCGGCCCGATAGAGCGAAAAACATTAAACAGTCCCGGCGCGAACCTATTTAATGTGTTTTTCAAAATGATCCCATTAAAAAAAAAAAAAAAAAAAAAAAAAAAAAAAAAAAAAAAAAAAAAAAAAAAAAAAATAACCCTCAGATAAGACCGACTTTCTGCAAGCAATTAGTAGAACTTTGAACAGAAGATAATTGTGGACATTGGACTACCAGGGAATATTTGATTTTTGTCTTCATTTTGAGTAAATTAAAGTTTGATAAATATTTTACGTGGGTTTGAAAGGTTGTTTTTCTTTTTTTAATAATAACATGCCTTTGAATTTAGCCACTATACTTCATTTTTAAAAGCAATATTAACGAAAAATTGATGCTTTACCAAAAGATGAATTTATATTTTTTTTTTGCTTGACAATTAATAGTACCCGGACGTTAGGATGATCCATTGACTGCCAAATTCATTCAACGTGACAGCTTGGAACGGTCTCAGCTCAGCCAAGCCAACAACAGTTCAACTCTTTATTTAAGGGAACACTCATTGCCAGCCATTGTCGCTTGTATTTCCAACCCTGATTTATTTTCATGACGAATGATGATACGGAAATAACCATGGCGTTTATTCTATGTCAAGGCTGTTTCATATGATCGTCATTCAAAAAAAAAAATAAAAATGACTCCTCTTCTAAAAGTCATAGGAAAAATTGTATTTTTTTTAAAGGGCACTGGGCTTAAGAAGAAATTAATAATTGTATTTATTTCATTTTATACAATAACCTTCAGAATTACCAAAGGATTATCTTGGAGCCTATAGTTTTTCTGTACCATGTTTTCCATCTAAATTATCAAATAAAAAATCTGAAAAATTAATATTGGTCAGATATACATTCAAGATTAATGCAAAGATAAATTGAAATATTGCTGTAACATTTCATACCAGAAAAAATATTTGAGTGAAAAAAAAAAAAGAAGAAGCGCTTATTGGCTCGCCGATATATGTTAAAACTAGCTAGGGTGCCCGGCTTCGCTCCGGTAGTTGTGTGGTAGTTTTAATAATAGAAAAACTTTAAAATTAAAGGAAATGAAAAACGAAATCAGCACTTTCTTGAAACTTAACTAACTTGGTATTAATATAAAGATTCGAGATCTGCAGAGTCCGCCCTAATAAGGAACCCAATATACTTTATAGGGGGTTGAAGCAGTCAGCAGATAATAAGTTATGAGATTATAGTTGAAAAATCTATTAGTTAAAAAAATTATATTTCGACTACAACTTAAGCGCCGACTACTGTGATGGTCCTATTAGATCCAGAAGTTTAGAAACTACCGAAGATTCATAGAACCGTTTTTTAAGACCTTTCTTCCAGTTCAACCCTCCTTAAGATCTCTCTCCCCCCCTTCCCTCCCCGAAATTTGGAGGGACTCTGCAATTCTCCAATCTTACTACTGTTACAAAGTGAAAACCAAAATATCATGAAGGAAAATTTTTTTTTTCACTATATTTCTTTTTATCCTGAATTATGAGGGGTGATAAAATCTTATTGAAAAAATGCTGTAATTAGAGTTAGTCATTTTGTCAACTGGAATGCTCATCATACATAGCAATAAAACCAACTTCTTTTTCATAATTACATACAATAATAAAACTTCAATCTTTTTATTTTCGATTTATAATCCGTCAATTTTTCAGTAATTTTTTTTTTTTATGTCTGTTTTATTCGCTCACTGTGCTACTAAGAATTGTTCACTCATATTGCATTAAATTTACTTAAGTATACATTATGTATTGATTAAATGTAATGTGTTGATCAATTAGCCTTCTTATGAGAAAATTAATTTTGTTAAGAATCTAGTCGGTTTTCTAATTGATTGCAGAGATTATGAGTAGTTTTTTCTTTAATCTTTCTTTATCCGAGAACAAAATTTTCGAAATTAGTTAAATATCTTAAACATCATGAATGAAGAATTTTAGAAAACAGGGAAATGACATTTAAAGTTATCTAGAAAAATGATTTTCATTTCTCTCTATAAATCCTTCTTTTTTTTTTTTTTTTTTTTTTTTTTTACATCCTGAGTTTTATAAATATGTAAATTTGTAATCTCATAAAATACATATAACAATAAAAGAAAGCTATCGGTTTGCAGAGCCACGTCGATAAAACCAAGTCAGATATCTCTTGGTAATCCTAGACTCTGTTTAAATCTTATCATGGATGTTGTGTAAACATCCATAAGACTAAATGTGCATGCTAATTAGTAGCTTGTAATAAGACTGATTATATTGAAATGCTAAAAGATCTTCTAAATATTTCCACACAGAAAAGGTGATTAATATGGGCACATTGTCTGAAATGTCGACCACAATGTAAAAATAAAAATAAATGAAATTAGAGACTCTAGCTGGATAATTTTATTCGTGACAAAATAAGGATTTCGCATAAGATTTTAATTTTTATGGGAGGATTAAGAGGATTTTGATGCTATGGTGGTGCACAGCTGCTCGATTCCATAAGTTCATATAGGTCTCATTGTTGTCATATAAATATTTGGAACTTTTTTTTAATTGATTGGAAGTGCTGCAGTAGGTGATAAACAGAACCCGGATTTTTATGCAGTAAAAAGCGTCAAAATATGCCATATAATATGCAGTAAACAACTATAAAATATGTAGTATAAAAACTAAAAATATGCAGTATAAAAGCTAAAAATATGCTATTAAACAACTGTAATATTCAAAGATTCTAATGTGTATAATAAAATATTTAATATGAAACGGAATTATTCTTCTCCACGACTATTTAGAAATAAAACTAAAATGATTTTAATTTTTTTATTTTATTTTAATCTAACATATAAGTTTCCGATAGTAAAATTAAACGCATTTAAAACTAAAATGTAAAAAGAATTCAAACTTGTTAACAAGAAGAAAGCACGAATAACATGAATAAAGTTAAATAAAGTAACAATCAATTAAAAAATATTTTTAAATAATTTATTATTTTGAAGAGAAAAGATTTGGCTGCGCCGGGAGTCGAACCCGGGTCTCCCGCGTGACATTCGCGGATGCTAACCACTACACCACAGAGCTCGGCTCCAAGTAGAGCCAATCCTTCTTCTTCACTGATACCTACTACCCGATCACGCAAATTTTGCGAGTAACGGGAGGTGGACAAAGTTTGTCCAATTTGTGGTATTTATTGGCGTACGTCAATTTTAAATTATTTTATATTAATCTAATCTTAATCTGTGGGTGACCACCTTTTTTAAATTATTTTTAAATAATTTATTTTTTGAAGAGAAAAGATTTGGCTCCGCCGGGAGTCGAACCCGGGTCTCCCGCGTGACTTATTTAAAAATAATTTAAGAAAGGTGGTCACCCACAGATTAAGATTATATTAATATCAAATAATTAAAAAATATATATAAAACAAGTAAAATAGTCAATAAAATGAATTATTAAATGCATATCTAAATTTGGGTACTCTTGAACTAAATTTGGGTATTATTTTACTAAATTATTAAAAGCATTTCTGAAGTTGGACATTCTACTCAGCGTTTCTGACTGTACGGTTGAGCGTGATCATGGTCATATTACCTCATTGCACGACCGCTGACCAAGTACCAGGTGTGTAAATATGAAACCGGAATTCGCCAATGATAGGAGTTAGCAGTCAATATAATCTTCTAACTAATCCGTCAGTGGTGTTATCTGCTTTTGCCTACATGTAATAAAGAGATCCAATTGATACCAACATCAGTTTCATTCTATAACCGTGTTTTTAGTGGCCTTGAACATGTCGACTTTTCATATCTGGTCCGTTATTTTAAAGAAGCACGCAAACCAAATATGAAATTGCATACAAACCCTGGTGATAACGTCGAGGAGCATCCTGTCGTTTCCATATTTATATTATTTTATATAATTATAGAATTGAAATATTTTTATCAAAGCAGCCATAAAACGATAAGCCATATATGGATGTTTTGAAAAAAAACTCTAGTTAGTTGGCTTAGTAACTTTATGCTTTATAAAGGTTAGTTGTAACGACTTCCTGCAAGAAAGAGGCATCGATAGTCCCCTAACCAGACATTAATCAAGGAGTAATTATTTCTGAAGAAGACAATGGAATATTTGAAGTCACATCGCCTCTTAAGTGGCCCTATCTCATTGGCTGCTAACGCTTTGTCTCCATTACAATAGATTCTCAAAGGCTATCGTGTCGGGTGCAAATACCGCGCGGGTGTTGAACGCTCCATGTGAGATATCATTGTTTACTTTTTAAATGATCATAATGGCGAAATAGAAATTGTTACTATACTTATGTAACGTGATGCAAAACACAAAACATATGGGTTAGAATTGTTCTAGACTTGAACTAACAGTTGGAGCTAACTGTAATAGCGCATGTGTTTTGACTACGATGTCGAGTACCATCTATGCCGGCCTCGAACATTCTAGGCTATTCTTCTTGTGATTAAATAAATGTAAGGAGCGATGGACTGGAGAGTTAGCGTTGTTCTGAAGCTCAGGTCTTATGGTTATATCTGTGTTACAAAGCGATAATTTTTGTAACGTGTTTAAATATTTGTTTTTTATAATTTGTGTGGCACTAAAAATTGTTATCTTAGTTCAATAAATTTGTTTTAACCCACAGATAAATTTTATGCTTACATAAAAATTATAGAACACCTGCTTAGTTGAGTCACCAGGATGTAAAATCGATAGTCATTTTTTTTCCAAAAAATCAAACAATAATGATTATAATTGATTTTTAACTGTACGTATGTATCAATATAGGTGGTATACCTTCGAAAAAGTAACCTGTATATTTATGGCTCACTTCAATAGATGATTAAACGCAGGCCGGTGTTTATGACTGGTGTACTAATTCATTGGACCACAGTGCCTGTTGCTTGATGAGCGAATACTATTAATATAATATTATATAGGCCGTTTTGTCGATAAGAAACTAAGATAAAAAAATACTAAAAGTCAAGGTTCTATATACGGAAAACAGTTTGATTTTTAATGTAAGATTTATTGGAAAAAATAATTATTTCATACAAAAAACGACAAAGAAATTGTCACAAAAGCGAAATTGCCAAAGAAATAATGAAACAGTAAATCAAAAAAATAAACGACGAAAACATATCAATAGGGAAAACACTACGCTACCAACTAAACAGGAACAATTAGATACAAATAATAAAAAATTTTACATTGAACATAGAGTTTATAATTTTTCTCATTAATTATTGATAATATATAAGTCACAGCCTGGTTTTACAATCCGGACATAACTTGACCCTATGCTCTCCACAAATGCACTTTCCACAAATACAATAGGATTTTGACATTCTTCTCTTCTGCCAAGGACAAAATCGACACATTTCTCGAGGTCCAAATAGTCCATAAATATTCCATTTATAGATAGAATTAGCTTAAAAGACGAACATTAGGTAGGAATTCGTTTCCTAACAGAAAGTTACATATGAGGTAGCGCTTCGTCTTGCCGACGTCGTTACTTCAGAAAAACAAATTAAATTATTAACTTAGCTAAATCGACCGACCTTCTACCTACGGGATCTGTTCTAGTACTAAGTTGAGATAGAACTCCCGGAAGGTGGGCCAGCTAAGGTTGAGGGTTCATCTGTAATTAACAGTAATGTGCGGTCTCTTCGTCGTAAAGGCGAACGCTACCATTCCCGGGTTAAAGGCTGTCCAACCTTCTGAGCAATCAATTATATTTAACCACTCCTGCACTTTCATTGGATTAGTTATTTCACCCGTTTACTTCGTCTTTCGTAAAGTTTGAGGCTCTTGGTCTTTCGCTTCTTTGGTCCATTATATGTAAACAAGTTAAAATTTGTAACTCCGTTCAGAATGACTAGGAAATGACAGGGGTCACCTGTGATGTATTGCTTAGCATAGAAACTTACAATACTAAAGGTCGCTGTTTCGCGTCCTGAGGTGGCCCTAGGATTTTTTAATGGGAGTGAAAAATCCTTGTCTATGTCGTCCGTCGGATAGGACGTAAAATGGGAGTCCCGAGACAGTCCAATGTTAGGTACTCTTTAAAAAAAACCCTATCATTATTTCACATGTAAAGGCAAAATTTAGGAGTCCCACTGTAGCATCGTCCGATTATCCTTAGTGGCATAAAGTGACGTTAAAGAAACGAACAAAGAAATGACAGGTCGGGTGCGCGCGCATTTCATTTTAAAAAGACAAGAATAAATTAAAAACAACGGAGGCCAATAACGACTAAATCACTTCTATTTATCAAGTTGTATTTATTTATTTTTTTTCGTTTTTAGTTTAAGTATTCTAATCGAGGCTAATATTAACAAATTATCTTGAGGTGTTAATTGTGTTAACTGTGATTGCGTATTATTGTTATAACATGCTTAGATAGATGCTGCTGTTAGTTCCCGCCGTGTAACGTATACTTGCGTGTATGTACGGTGTTATTAACATAATTTGTGCAGCATTTTGGTAGCGGAGGCTACATACAGGCTAATTGCCGGCTCCGACGACCTTTATTCACTCAAGGCCTGCGAAGACATTTGTAATTATCTCCCTGCCTAGTCTTGTTCAACTGCTTCATAGGTAATAACATCAAAATCAATTTAGTAATCGGGGAGTAGATATAAGACGGTGCAAGGAAATGAAAAGCACCAGGAATAGGAACTCCCGTCTTCTAACGACCTCAAGGAAATAAATTTACTCAGATTGCATTGCTTCGATATGGTCTTAATAAGAAATTCAATAAGAAATAAAAGAAGTTAAATAAAATAAGAAATTCTAATGATAGTAGGATATATAGATGATTTAGCTAGAAAATCATATCAAGAAAATAACAAAAAGACCGAAAAAGTCGGGGAAAAGTCTAGAATAAAAAATTTCTATTTAAAAGGAGAACGGCCCTTGCCAATCAGTTATAGGGATAAAATCATTTCAGGCGTTTCAGTTTCTGACATCATAATCGTGAGTAAAAAAGACACTTTTAATCCAAGAAACTACCTACAATTACCCACCGGAATTTAAATGAAAAAAATGTAGTTATTTGAAATAATTTTCTTCTAATATGTCTTATTTCTTTGTCAATGTCCATCATAAAAATTTACCTATCACCTAATACACCTGTCAGCAAGGTGCTGACAATCAGCGAATGAGATGAAGGTAATATGAAATAATGACATGTCATGCATGCGGAGGGAAAGCACCCAGCAGCACATCCTTCCTGGCTTGAGTCAATTACCTAGGCTGATCTCTCATCCAGCGCCTTTTTAATCTTTTCTTATCCATGCGCACGACAGCCATATTACTGATTAAACTATTAAGGTGTCCGTTTAAATTAGTAAGAAATCGTTTGTATAGCGTCGTTATGTGCTGGTCGACTGTTGGTATATGGAGGTCTGTATCTAAAATTTTGTTAGTCACTTACGGGGGTGATTTTGTGATAAGTCCTAACAATTTTGATTGAAAAGTTTGAACTTTTTGTAAGTGAGTCATTTTAGCAATGCCGAATATCTGTGAGGAATATGTCCATATGGGCTTGAGTAAGTGTACGTATTTTGGTAGTTTTTGTTTCAGTTTCAGTTTTGATGATTTAGAAAGTAGCGAGTAGGGAAGTTTGAGTCTTGTGTCAAGACTCCTTTTTTAAATTTTAACGTTGTGGGCTCCATGTTATCCTTCTGTCGAAAAGGAGTCCTAGATAATGTACTGAGTCCGTTTGTGGAATTAGGTTGTTGTCAATATAAACAGGGTGGAAGGGGGGAAGGCAGGTATTTTTTCTAAGCGTGAATATAATGTGTTTAATTTTCCATAATTGAAACCAGTCGTGTAATTTATGTAAGTGATGTTGCAATGTCAATGAAGCCTGTGTTGCGTACTGATGTTTCGTGATAATCGCTGTCACATGTCAGACATTGATTGCAACTTACGGTGATGACCAAGAAGTTAAACTTGTAATCTTAAGTGTAACTTTTTATAGCATATAAACTTCTAAACGACAATGAACGTCTCAATTTGACAAGAGACCTCGTAATAGGCCAAAAAGTAGACGAATTGTTAGAAAGAACAAAGTTGCCGCTTTGTTTAAGTTGTTTAAAGAAGTCGTGTTCAGAGATCGAGCAAGTAGGTGATTTGACCGTGATCACGCTCAAAATACAGGGTCTTCCCTATATTTTTTTAAAATTAAGAGTACCCATATTTGAGAGGATGGGTTAGCCCTGGGAGGATTTCCCAGCCAAAGGTGACGGTCTGTGACAGAATATTAAAGATATCCTACGTCCAGCCAGATTCGAACTCAGGAACTCGAACACAGCAACTGAATGCCTTACCAATAAGCTACCCCACTCCCCCAAAATATATGTAAAGTTAAGAGAAAGTAAAAGGGATAAAAATAATTGTATAGGGTTCGGAAAGTGCAAAATAACATTTAAAAATCTGGTGCGATACGCGCGACACACAACTTTCACTTACCAACTTACTTAGATTAGAAATTGAAGTGTTTTGTTAAATACCATTTCCCAAAGCCACACATTCATTTACTTACTTTTGTTTGTATTTGCTCTCTAAAGTACACTATTTTTTTCATTATTAAATAAAAGTTTTTACTTGCGATAATTCGGCAATGCAAGCGTAATATACCAAGTCTGATTTTATGATTCTCTGTGTAATTGTTGAAAACTCATTTAGTTACCATGAATCAAATAATTAATAATGATAAAGCTTACCTGATATTAAAGAAGAATTGATTTTCATTAAGCATAACGAATTCGATCAAAATCATTAAAGCCGTTTTTGAGAAAATCGAAAAGAACCTGGTAATTTATTAAGTAAAGTGCCCCCTCCGGTTGATCAATTTTGATTATTTCGGGTGTATATATATATATATATATATATATATATACACCAAATAACTAATTTCAGATTCGTACGGTTTATATTTTTTGAGCTAGTCTGTTCACACACAGACCATTTCACAGGACTAGGTTATTTGGACATATGGGACCCCAAAAACGTGTAGGTATTTCCGTTGAAAACCGGAGTCGAATTTTTTCACGATCGCAATGCTTTCCCTTTATATATATTTCATACATAGACAAGTGAAAGTAAAAAGTGCTTATGTTAACATTGATGTAGAATTTTTTTTGTATGGAATGGACCTTTAAATAAATTACAAATAAGACTGTAATCATAAAAATCGTCCGAACCTTTAACCGTGAAGAGTAAACCTTCATGAATAAGAAAATATCCAATGGAAATATTTGTGTTACTTTAGGACGGATGTGATTTCTGGATTGGTTGATGCGATAGAGGGATGAGCAGATAGGCCCCATTCAGAAGCTAAGGGCCATTTTTTGCTTTATATTGTGAGGGCTGGTTCCAGTAGCCGAAATTCGCCCCGAGCTTGGCAAAGGACAAAAAAGGGAAAAAGGAGATTGGATACCGCAATCTTCCCGAGCGGCGAGTTTTTCTTTAATATTTTTTCTTTTATTTTTTCCATTAGTACGTCCCCCATTTCGGATTCATTGGGGAATGTTCCCCATTGCTTAAGAGTGGGAGTAGTCATCATAACAATGCTATGGAACGGTTCATTTCAGATTGGTCACGATAAAATCAAAGTCGGCAATATATTTTTTCAGTGGGATGTGATAAAGAATATCAAATTACTCGCCCTTTATCGCTAGCTATATAGCTTTCAATCTTCCGCTTCCCGTTACGAGTGTCCAGATCACTTGATCATTTACGTCGTTTACATTTTTTGTTCATTAGAGTTACATGACAGTTAATTTAAATTAGTAAAAGAAACTAATTATGGAATTGATGTTTTCATTTTATACAATCATAGTGATTTATTTAAATTTTAAGATAGCATTTTGTCACTCCAGTATTTCAATTGAAATTAGGCATGTTAGGTAATTTATTAGGGGGGGGGGTATTTAATAAAACCAAATGAAAAATCCTAAGAAAAAAAAATACGCCGTGGTGGCCATTATTGAAGAAGTACATGATTGTTTTTATTGTAATTTTAATATCAGAAAAAAATACTCTTAAGAGTCTCCTAACATCCTAACCATCTATATAAATAAAGTTGAAATTCTTTTTGTTTGTTTATTTGTTTTTTATAGAAATCCATACCGTTTGTCCTAAATTCTACAAATTTCGCTCAGTGGTTCTTTGATACCAGGTGCGAACACCTGTCCATATTAAAATTGCATAACTTTAGCCGATCTTCAGCTGATATTCTTTATTCTTCAAATTTCGCTCAGTGGTTCTTTGATACCAGGTGCGAACACCTGTCCATATTAAAATTGCAAAACTTCAGCCGATCTTCAGCTGATATTCTTTATTCTCTAAATTTCCCTCAGTGGCTCTTTCAGACCAGGTGCGAACACCTGTCCGTATTAAAATTGCATAATTTCAGACGAGCTTCAGCTGATATTCTTTATTGTTATAAAAATCATAATGATCTTACTTTACAATTTTTTTTTTTACGAAATCGACCGTTTCTTTAGAAAAATGAAATTCCCCGTGTGAAACCGGGATATACAGATATAATCTATGTATATAAGATGAAATTTTGTTTGTTTTTTATAGAAATCCATACCGTTTGTCCTAAATTTTCCAAATTTCGCTCAGTGGCTCTTTCAGACCAGGTGCAAACACCTGTCCGTATTAAAATTGCATAATTTCAGACGAGCTTCAGCTGATATTCTTTATTGTTATAAAAATCATAATGATCTTACTTTACAATTTTTTTTTTTTACGAAATCGACCGTTTCTTTAGAAAAATGAAATTCCCCGTGTGAAACCGGGATATACAGATATAATCTATGTATATAAAGATGAAATTTTGTTTGTTTGTTATAGAAATCCATACCGTTTGTCCTAAATTTTCCAAATTTCGTTCAGTGGTTCTTTCAGACCAGGTACGAACACCTGTCTATATTAAAATTGCATAACTTCAGCCGATCTCTGGATATATTCTTTATTGTTATAAAAATCGTTTTGATTTCGCTTTACATTGGTTTTTAAAAAATCAACCGTTTGAGTCGATAAAAGTCTCAGTTTATATATTTTGTAGATTTAAAAAATGAAATTCTCCGGGTGAAACCGGTATATACAGCTAGTAGCTAATAAATTAATTATTTTTTAAAGATTTTGTATTGTATAATGGATCTTTAAAGATGACAGTTTACAACACATGCTAATAATATATTATTAATATTTTCTACCTTGGACTAATATTTGACAGAAGGATTAAAAAATGAAAAGACAGACTTTAACAAACGAATGAAAAACTATACTCACTATTTTCAAATATCATGAAAATTGGAAATCAGACAGAAACTTAGTACATACACATATTTACTGAAACCCATATGGACGTACGGCCCACAAGTTTATGGATCAGCAAAAAAGACGCACTTACAAAAACTACAAACCTTTCAATCAAAAATTTTACGACTAATAACGAACGTTCCTTTGTACGTTAGGAACAAAACACTACATACGGACATAGAACTACCAACTATCGACGAACAAATAGAAACCCTCTATTCTGGATTACACATCAAATTGCACGGATAAAAAAACAGACTCATTAATGACATGGCCACGACTAACATGCCTTTTATGAGGCGACTAAAAAGGAGTTGGATGAGAGACCTCCTCTCCTGAAACGAGACCGGGATGATGTGCTGCTGGGCACTATCTTCCCTCATGCCTTTAAATGCTAACGCACAGCAGTTTTCAATTCATTTGCTGATTGTCGCTTATTATTTGCGACAGGTGCAAATAATAGCAAACAAAAAAAGAAATATTTTCTACTGGATACTTGAACTGGACCATAAAATAATAAAAACTTGATTTATTTTTAGTATTAGATTAGAAAATCATGGATGATGAACTGAAATAAAAAATTAATTTTTTAGAAAATGAATTATTGTTATCCATGTTTGGCATCTAATACCAAATATTAGCGTCTTTTTTTTTTCCTTTTTTTTTCTTTTTTTTTCAATGGTACGTTTCAGTTATTTTTATTATTATTATTTTTTCCTCTCAGTTTTTCACCGGTAATCCACATTACCCGGACCTAGGCCAAGGGTGACATATATCAATTTAATCATTAATGTTCAAAAATTTCCTGACAATGCTCGCAGTTCCAAGCAACACTGTCTTCGGCATCTGTTCCTGACTGTCAGGAGGAAGATCTAATTCGGTAATGGATTTCACCGTTGCCTCCAGGATCAGTCCGTTTGTTAAAAAATCAATGGCAAAACCTTCACGCTATCAAGGCTGTAAAGTATCTCCAACTCTTGGCTTAAGTCGATATTTTCTTATTTTTACTGCTACCACCTTTTGAAGATTATCATCCGATGGTACCCCTATTATTATTATTATTATTATTATAAAGTTAGTCTTTTCTTTAACCGAAGATAATGAAAATATTTTTTTATAAGTAGTTTTGGTTAAATAAGATGATTTTAAAACTAAAAAGATCTGGTGCGTGCGCGCAACACACAACTTTCACTTACCAACTTACTTAGATTAGAAATTGACGTGTTTTGCAAAATATCATTTCCCAAAGTCACACATTTTTCTACATTCATATCTTATTTATGTTAATCGTTAAAGCCGTTTTTGATTAAATTAAAAAAACCCGTGAAAATGATACAAAATTTATTAAGTAAAGTCCCCCCTCCCGTAGATCAATTTTTATGAAATTTTTACAGTCGTATCTTGGGCATATAAATACATTAAATACCAAGTTTGATCAAAATCGTTAAAACCGTTTTTGAGTAAATAAAAAAAAAACACGTGAAAATGATACAAAATTTATTAAGTAAAGTCCCCCCTCCGGTTGATCAATTGTGATGAAATGCTGGTTATCACATCTTTGGCATATAAATACATCAAGCACCAAGTTTGATCAAAATCGTTAAAACCGTTTTTGAGTAAATAAAAACAACACGTGAAAATGATACAAAATTTATTAAGTGAAGTCCCCCCTCCGGTTGATCAATTGTGATGAAATGTTGGTTATCACATCTTTGGCATATAAATACATCAAATACCAAGTTTGATCAAAATCGTTAAAACCGTTTTTGAGTAAATAAAAAAAAACATGTGAAAATGATCCAAAATTTATCAAGTAAAGTCCCCCCTCCGGTTGATCAATTTTGATGAAATTTTTACAGTCATATTTCAGGCATATGAATAGATCAAATACTCAGTTTAAACAAAATCGTTAGAGCCGTTTTTGAGAAAATCGAAAAAAAACTTTAAAAGTTATTAAATAAAGTACCCCCTCCCTTTGAGCAATTATGATGAAATTTTTGCTGTCACATCGCGGGTTTATACATACTCTAAATACCCAATTTCAGGTTCGCACGGTTTATAGTTTTTGAGCTAGTCTGTTCACACACACACACACACACACAGACACACACACACACACAGACCATTTCGCGGGACTTGGTCATTTCGACTCAGGGGGTCCCAAAACGTGTATTTCCGTTGAAAACCGGAAGTCGAAAATTTTCACGATCGCAATACTTCCACTTACTATATATTTCATATATAGGTAAGTGAAAGTAAAAAAAAGTCCACACCTGTAACAAGTTTTTGATTGATATTCTTACTAAGGTTATGAAAATTCATTTTGTCTTCTCTGTAGCATTGTGTTTTTCTGAGTGAGTTTACTTTTTACAAAATATTTATTTCAGCTATAGTATCAGATTTCTATACTATAATAAAGAAAATACAATAATATATCACATTTCGAAAGTAGCGTCCTCATTTTTAAGTTCACATTTATTACTGTTGAGTGGTTTACTCCCATAATAAAATTCCGTTCCATTCAACCATCTAATTTAAATTAGCGATAAGTGTATATTGATTACTCATTGAAAAATAAAATTAATAACATTTATTAACCCTTTGCACTCGAGGTCTTCGGAGCGGAGCCATTTAAAATTTGTCTTCAAACTCGAGGGCTCCGCTACGGAATCAATGCAAATAATTTACAGTTTTTAACATATAAGGACATAAAAAAATTGTAAAAACTATTTATAGGATACTTCGCTTTCGGTGATAAATGACGGTCGCGGCTCTCGGTGTTTTTCATTATTTTTATAGTACGTTAATCTTTTAATATCGGCTATATTTTGTGGTTTTAATTCATCTTTTATTTCCTCAATTGTACTAAATTATAAGTTCGGGGCACCAAAAAATCCCTTTACCTTGATTTAGTTTCCCATATGCTTCTACTTTAACCAGAAAGTTATTAAGTAGATTTTCACATTTTAGGAGTTTTTATGATTGGATATCTGATTGAACTTCAATTGAAATGGTCCAATCTGGTAAATTCTTAATAGTTCTTACTTCTCCAATTAGATTTTTTATGCTTTTATATGTAAGGAACGGCGAAACCTTTGTGAAATCTAAGGGATTTCCATCGTTATCCGCTCCGGTGTCTTAATTATCAAAAATTTTATACAATTTTTAGGCCTATTTTCGGTATTTTTATAAAATTATAAAAAAATATATAAAATTAAAAAAAAATTGAAATTAACATAAAATTATAAAAAAATCTAAAATTTAAAAAAATTATTTTTTTTTGTAACTATGTGTTTTTGAAGCTTTAAAAATGCTTATAACCTAAATTTCATTACAATTACATACTTACTTGGTTCTAAAATTTTAATAAATTGCGTCGAGTTGCCGATTGGTGACGTCCGAAACGGTGCCGAGTGCAAAGTGTTAATTATTAATTATATTGTAATACCAATGAGCGCTTAAGTAATTTTTATTAGAAGAGAATAACACTTCACTATGTCAGGCAAAAACATAAAACACAAATAATCAACTGGTTGGTATCAATTTTTAACGAGGCTGTAACACAAACGTAACCATATCATTCCATCTTTGGAGCAAAACTATCTGTCCATTCCATCGCTCCTAATATTTAGTCTGAATCAGAACAGTCCAGAATGTTCTCGACAAGCGTAAAACGTTCTCGACCAGTCAGAAACATGTATCTGTTTAGTCAGAAACATGTATAAATCTGTGATTTATATCATGTGTATCAATTCATATAAACTTCAATATTCAGGTTGGTTAATTCTATTGTGATTTGAGCATCAATTATATAAGGAGTTTATAATCGTTTTCATTACTTACAGGTGAGCTAATCGGTAAAGTTATTAAATAGTTATTTCTTTGTAATACAATATTTTAATAAATTCATTACTTACAGTGGAACACGATTTATTCCTAATACTTCTTAAGAAGAATAAACAGAATTACAAAACGATTTTTTCCTAAGATGCCGGTCAAGGTTAAAATTCGTTTCCAGAAAAAGAAAATCAATGACTGTTTGGTAAATATGGTCCAAAACATAAAGCGTATAGAAGATGACGTTGTATATGTGTTCCCCAAGAATTTGCAGCATGAAAGTAGGCATAAACCTCTTGAAACTTTAAGATTGAAGGCTAGAACTGACGAACCTCTTGGTGATCTTATGTTTTACTTATCCCAATATAATTTCAGGATTATTTACTCCCCAGGTAAAGAAAATGTAGAAGCAGATTCTTTGTCCAGAAACCCAGTTTTAGAAAATTTCGAAAATGGAGAAGACGTATTACAGGTTGTGAACATGGTTACAATGGAAGAAATATTGGATGATCAGAAAAGAAATCAAAATGAAATTCAGAACTCCAAAATGGTAATCCAGAAAGGAGGTATTAGTTGTAAGAACATTAGAAATAGTCAAAGAATTTTTTTATCCCAAAATTTTGGTCTTCAGTTGATACAGAAGGTTCATGAATTTTATGGTCATATAGGTGAAGGGCATTTAATTCAAAAGATTAGACCTCATTATTATATAAAAAACCTGGATAGGCTGATCCATCAATTTTGTAGAAGTTGCTCAGTATGCAACGAAAATAAAACAAGAAGACGTAGACTGTTGGGATCACTCTCAACACTTGGGCCTGCTACAGAGCCATATCAAATAATGTCAATTGACACAGTTGGGGGTTTTGGTGGCAATAGGTCGTCCAAACGATTTATGCATATTCTAGTTGATCATTTTTCGAGATATGCTTTTGTTTCAACTACAAAAGGTCAATCTGCAAAAGACCTTATCAAATTAATTGACTCGGTGGCACACAAAAACACTATAAAAACCATTCTAGCAGACCAATACACAGGGATAAACTCCAGACAACTAAAGAGTTATTTAAAAAAAAATGATATACACTTGATCTTTACTTGCGTCGATTGCCCTGAATCGAACGGTTTAAACGAGAGACTAAATCAGACTCTAATAAATAGAATTCGCTGTAAAATAAATAGTGGAACTAATAAGAGAGCATGGTCGGTAATAGCAGCGGAGTGTGTCCAAGAATATAATAGCACAGTCCATAGTGTGACCAAGTTCTCCCCTGCTTATTTACTATTTGGTGAACGATCGGAGATTGTACCTGCAGGTCTTCAGAAAGAATGTGTTCTTGGGGAAGACAGAAAAGAAGCATTGTTGAATACTATAATAAATTTTGAGAAGAACAAGGATAGGATAGATCATTACAGAAGAAATTATGAATTTGCAGAAGGCGAGCTGGTCTACGTTGAAAATGGGAATAAATTGAACAGAAATAAACTAGATAAGGTCAGAAGCGGTCCATTCAGGATTATCAGGAGGGTTTCGAATTCGATATATGAAGTAAATTGTGGTAGAAAACGTAAAGAAGCAAACTTTTTCACATCAGAAAGTTAATACCGTTTAGTAATTAGCTCCCTGTTCATTCGCTTCATTTTAAATCCGTCATAAATTCTAAATTTTAATGTTTTTCAAGAATAGGCCAAATTCTCTCTAACCTTGTTCGTGACTTGAGATGGGGAGGTATAAATCTGTGATTTATATCATTTGTTTCAATTCATATAAACTTCAATATTCAGGTTGGTTAATTCTATTGTGATTTGAGCATCAATTATATAAGGAGTTTAAAATCGTTTTCATTACTTACAGGTGAGCTAATCTGTAAAGTTATTAAATAGTTATTTCTTTGTAATACAATATTTTAATAAATTCATTACTTACAGTTGAACACGATTTATTCCTAATACTTCTTAAGAAGAATAAACAGAATTACACATGTATTATAACAGTTTGTTCCAACAAAAAGTCCGGAACTATTTTGAAATCATATGTTTTTAGTTTTGTTATTTCGATTTTGTTAGCAATTCGCCGTTTCAATTTTCGATTTCGCTAGAAAGTCGAGTAAAGCTGCTAATATTTAAAGACTGTCGATTTTAAGACAGTACAATAGCTTGTATTATTGTTTATACTGCTGAAGCGAAATAGTAGGACATAGTAGGTAACAGCCAAATATAGGAGAGAGGAAGTAATTGTACGGCCCAACGGGAAGCTGTCAACGTATCATTATCTCATAATTAGCTGACGGCAGCGCTGCGAGTGGTCGGACGGCTAACATTCACAGTAACTAAAAATAGCAACCGCAGTATTTATGTTATTATTAACATACAATTACTATTGTATACGATTGTTACTACGATCTTTCAACATGGATCGAGTTAGTTTAAGGCAAAGTAGAGCGTTATGTTGAGTAAAGATTGCATCTTCACGTAACGGCCCGATCAAAATATATTAAGAATTTATTAATTTAATTTATATCGTGATTACTGTTATAAAACCCAGAACAATATTAGTTTTCAATAAATCCATTTTATTTTTATTTAGTGTGCATAAAAAAAAAAAAAAAAAAAAAAAAAAATGTGATGATAAAAAATATTAAATGCATTATGATATTTAACGACACCAATCTCAGTCCTAGTCAAATTCGGAAAACATCTATAACTATTTTTAATCATAAAATGCTAGATTTATGAAATTTTAGCACTAGTTTTCAATTTATTTAGTAATTAGGAAATTTTCATCCCACTTTTATATTTTGTTCAATGAATATACATAATAGTACCTTTTCTTTTTAATATAAAAAAAAAAAAAAAAATGCGCTTTTTGAGAAAATTGAAATTGAAGTTTTACATTTAGTTTTAAGATAATTTCTTTAGTACCAACCTTTGATATACATTGTTGTATATCATATGAAATGACATGGAATGTGCTGTTAAACGATCTATCAACATATATTTTAATCATGAATTTTTCTGTTTCTGGACCTATTTTTGAGGGCTTTAGAGACCAATAATTCAAAAATGGGTTGACATATCTCAGTAATATTTCAAGGTTTTTCTAGTAGTACACATAAAAGTAGATAGAAGTAGTACACATGTACCAAATTTCAAGAAAATCTGAGATGGTGAAGCTCAAGCCTGTGTTGAATTGACATGGAATGACCCACCATATTTTTTATTCTCTCTAGCCTCGGAAGAAAATACAAAACATACGGTTAGCTGTAGAAACGGTGACGACTTTTGCGATATTGAGGTAGAAAAGAAAATGTTTGAAGCCATGGAAAAATTTAGATATTTAGAATCTACAATAACTAAAAAAAAAAAAAAACAATTTAAAGAGGAATTTAGGGCTAGGCTAAAGGTGTAAAAATTTTATTATTTTTTTATTGCAAAATTACTTAGCTCACCCCTTCTGTCCCGAAAATTAAAAATTATAATTTACCAAGCTATAATTGGGAATTGGAGGGAGCGATTGCTGGTGTCAGCATAAAGTTAAGCCTTTATTCTTATTCTTAACTCGGAATTGCGATCAACCTTTAGAGCCTTAATGTCGGAAATATCCAAGAGTTACTTATATATTAAGATTATACTCAAAAGCTGAACGCACAGCTTTTTTCCGAAGCGATGACTTCAAGTTGTTTTAGCTTTTGTTTCTAGATCTTTTTTCCACTTTTTTTCATCATCATCAACTTTTGTCATAAAAACAGATTTTATTTGATTTTAACTTCTTTATATAATCCTTTTAGATCATTTTTTTTTTTTTACTTTCACTTACCTATATATAAAATATATAGTAAGTGGAAGTATTGCGATCGTGTAACATTTCGACTTCCGGTTCTCAACGGAAATACACGTTTTGGGGTCCCCTGAGTCCAATAAACCAAGTCCCGCGAAATGATCTGTGTGTGTGTGAACAGACTAGCTCAAAAACTATAAACCGTGCGAACCTGAAATTTGGTATTCCGTGTATGTATATGCCCGCGATGTGACAGCGAAAATTTCATCAAATTTGCTCAAAGGGAGGGGGTACTTTATTCAATAACTTTTTAAGTTTTTTTCGATTTTCTCAAAAACGGCTTTAACGATTTTGATTAAACTGAGTATTTGATTTATTTACATGCCCGATATATGACTGTTAAAATTTCATCAAAATTGATCAACGTGTTTTTTTTTATTTACTCAAAAACGGTTTTAACTATTTTGATCAAACTCGGTATTTGATGTATGTATATGCCAAAGATGTGATAGCCAACATTTCATCAAAATTGATCAACCGGAGGGGGCACTTTATTTCAAAACTTGTTTTCCAAATTATACCTTTATTTTGACTATCTCAAAAACGGCTTTAATGATATTGATCAAATTCGCCATGTTTAATGAAAATAAGGTGTTCTTTAATGTCAGGTAAGCTTTCTCGTTATTAAAATGTTCTGATGGGGCTTAAATGGGGAATGGGTGTTTTCCTGTAAAATACACTTTTTTTTGTTTATATGGAAAAATTAACTGTCTCTCATTACGCCTAAAAATAAGAAATGGCTAAATATGAGATATGATAAAAATAAAGAAAACATATAGAGGAGAAAAAAAGAAAAATATTCAGTCCACTCATAAAATTTATTGAGCCCACGCATGCTGAGTATGCCTTTAATGACAGACCATTGTTCATAATTAAAGCCGTTCTGTTGATTTGAGAAGTGGCAATTAACAAAACGCATTAATATCTAATCTAAGTAAGTTGGTAAGTGAAAGTTGTGTGTTGCGTGCACGCACCAGATTTTTTTTTAAAGCAACCACTTCAATAATTAAGATTTTGTGACTGACTCTCATACCTTTTGCTCCAGGTACGATAGCTATTATATCCCATGATTAAGAGTTAATACTAAGGACGGAACATTGTCGAAGGCCTGTTTAAATTCGAAGACATCTCGACTAGTGGAAACTTGGGCCGAACAGTGCTATTAGCAGTAATGGACGAACTCCTCGCCCTTGATCGATCCTGTTCTCGATTCTATCCAAACTCCTGCATATTCATTACGACCGTTATCAAGTCGCTTCTGGTCAATCAGATGTCGTTGAGATGTTTGGAATAATTTTGATATTCCGAGACTCGTGAACGATGATTCAATGCGGGCGTTCGATATCATCTACAGTAGTAGATTGCATTTTGATATTTTCACCTCTCTTCTAAAATATACCAGTCCATCCTGACATCTTGTGACACAGGGATCTTGGGGCAAGGGTTGTGCGGTAATCGAATAAACAAAAACTATTTTCTACAATATACAACTGATAGGTCCCAACTACGAAAGGTGTCATTACGTAAATACTTAAGTAGGTTGTTTGAAGTTAAACAATTTTCGTAATGGTATAGTGTGGTCTTTTGCACTAGTACATTTATTTCAGTTTGTGTTGCTGTTTTTTTTTTGTTTTTTATGGGGGGTGCACAATTATTAACTTTGCACCGCTTCATCCGATTTCAACAAATTTTGTCACATTGGTGGTTTTTGATTATCTAAATAGACGTCTAATTATTTCATTTCTCATACATGGTTTTATTCATAGATTTTGGGGTGGAGGGTGAAATATTAACTTTTTACCGCCATATTTAATTGTCACGAAATATGAAACAAAGATTGTTCATAAGTCAAATAAAAAAGCCAATTCCTCATAATTTTTACAATAAATAGGTTTTTATGGGGGGGGGGGGGGCTATTAATAGTCTTTTTACCAGTATATTCGATAGTAAAAAATCAAAAACTATGTTAGAGCCATACACGAAGGCATAAACATCCCAATTCCAATCTGGAGACAACACCAAAAGAGTTAGTAAACTTAGTAGAAATCTGTATGACTGATACATTCAATAAAGTTATAATCGGTCATTGCGTTAGGGCTGATTTGCCGAAATTCCTATTGGACGGAGGTCTTTGGATGGTGCATGGGTAGCGAATAGTCTAATGGGTAGCCCAATTATTTTAAATAGGTTCCGAATCAGATTGGATCTGTAGAAAAAGAAATTTAATTTAATAATTTCGACAAAACGAAAGCGATGATCTGAGTACCAGATACATTACACCAAGCAAAGACAACCGAAAAAAATTTAAATAAAAACTGTCGATTTATCCATCAATTGTAATATTTAAAAAATATGTATTTATTAATCAATTTCAATGCACTAGCTAATATGTTTTTAAATTATTTTGTATTTTCATTTTAATTTTTTTTATTTAAAATACAAAATACTTCTTTTATTTTGCATTTAAAATATTTTTATCGAAAAGTATTTTAAATGATTTAAGGTTAAAATGCATTTTATTCAAATTTATTTTAAATACTTGCTATTTAAAATAAAGTATTTTAAAATAAAAATTAAAAAACTTTTTGCCCAGGTGTGGTATAATGTATAGAGATAATATAATAATAAATTACTTATTATAATAAATGTTTGCTCATATGAACATAGGAATAATGATGGAATATGGTTGACCGTTGTTATAATGAAGAGAAAATGGTTTGGGGTGCGGTAAAAATAAATAGCATTAATATGTAAGAATCACATATTTTATTTTTCCCAACGTTTCGTTAATCGTTCGTTCATAAGTGCCCGTATTGTAATAATAAAAGTTGGCATAGATGTAAGGGTTAATGTTTCACGAATACTAATTCAGTAAAACAAGACTAAAAATAATTTTATGTGTAAAAATATTTCCAACAATATTATACAACGTAAAAACCAAAATACTTGCATTTTAATTTGTAAAGAAAGCGCAGAAAACGGTAAACTAATTCAGCAGAGATTGTCTGAATCTGTAACCTGAAAGGGCGCGCTGCGGTTTTTGGACCGCACTCACAGACCTACTGCAAATAAGGCAATATAACTATTGAGGAAAACCGGAAAACGGAGGCCACGACCGTTTATTCCTGCCAGAACATGTTGGTCTACAAACACCTGGAACCCTCAGCTCACCGATTCAATTAGTATTCCCAATATTTTGACGAATGTTCAGATTCCGGTCCAAATGCCGCAGCGCGCCCGCCGGAGGGTTGAAATGACGCGTCCAGCAACCGGTTACTAAATTGTAACATTAGTTTTTTCCAAATACTTAAAATAATAAAGTATGTTGCATGGTTTGAGAATGGCTCAGGTAGCCTAAACGTTGCATATTAAAATGAACTTAAGACGTTTTTTATGTGAAAAGCGGCCTATTTTATTTATTTCTTCATATGTACAAACATAGTTTTACTTTTTTCATTCACACGATAGGCCAAAGTCTTCTTCCTTCCACCTCCCTAACACACCCTTCCTTCATCATTCCCTTCCTCTCCTTCTCTTACTATTTCTCTATTCTCTCTTTTCCACCAATTATGCTTTATGTTTATTACTTTAACCCGGAAAAGGTAGCGGCCGCCTTAGCAACGAAGAGACCGTACATTTTTATTAAATTCAGATGAACCGCCAATCCTAGCTGGCCCACCTTCCGGGAGTTCTATCTCCACTTAGTGCTAGAACAGATCTGGTAGGTAGAAGGTCGGTCGGATTTAGGTAAGCCAATCATTTAATTTATATTTCTGAAGTAACGACGTCGGCAAGACGAAGCCCTACCTAATAGGTAACTTTGTGCCAGTCTTGGAAATGAAGTGCTACCTAATGTTCGTCTTGAAAGCTAATTCTAACTCTGGGAGAAATATCTATTTGGACTTCGAAAAATATGTCAATTTTGTCCTTGATAGAAGAGAAGAATGTCAAAATCTTATTGTATTTGAGGATAGTGCATTTGTGGAGAGCATACGGTCAAGTTATGTCCAGATTGTAAAAGCAGGCTGTGACTTGTATATTATTAATAATTAATGAGAATATTTATTAACTTAAAGTCCAATGTAAATTTTCCTATTATTTGTAACTCATTGTTCCTGTTTAGTTGGTAGCGTAGTGTATTCCCATTGATATGCTTTCGTAGTTTATTTATTCTATTTACTGTTTCATTATTTCTTTGGCAATTTTGCTCTTGTGACATTTTCTTTGTGGTTTTTTGTGTTCAAATGGCATAAAAAGTGTAAATGTAAATAAGGTCTGTATTAAATTATTATAAATACTGCATTTAGATGATGATCAGGCATATCAATATATGATTAGCGCTACCTTTCCCGGGTTAACCGGAATAATTCGAGTAATTCGAGCAAAAAATCTTCCATTTGTAATTTGTAAGAGAATTAAAAGGCTGGATTTTTTTTTTTTTTTTTTTTTTTTTTAAACTTTATATATTATCACGAATTAAGGTAAAAGCCTATAGCCGTCTCTAGAATGAATGCGAAAAACCGCAAAAGAGAAGTAAAAATAATTTACTTACCTTATTAAATTATAGCGTTCAAAATAGTACTAGTAGTGGTGAGGAAATGAAACTAAAAACTGAAACTTTCAATCATTAGACTTTCAAGGCACCGTTCACCATTTTATGACAGAATAGCTCTAGAGACAAGAATTTTTGTATCCTTCCATATAACTTTTGAAGATACTGAAACAAAAAGTTGTCCATCATTCTTTGGAATTTTTTTTAATACTCAAAACATGGATTAGGACAGGGAGAGGAAAATAGAAATTCGATGTTAAATTTTTTTAACTTTATCTTACCTATGTGGAAAATATTTACTAAGGTTCTAGGAAATCGCGATCGTGAAAATATTCAAATTAATGTTTTCAGTGGAATTACACTGTACGAAGTGCCCTGGGTCTAATTAAACTAGTCCCAAGAAATGCCTGTTTGACTGTGCGTGTGGAAGTGTTTGTGTATTTGTGCGTGCTTGCGAACAGACTACCACAAGAACTTAAGCCGTATGAAACTGAAATTAGGTGTTTGAGGGATGTATATGCCCGTGATGTGACAATAGAAGTTACGTCAAACTTAACCGTAATAAGCGCTTTATAATAATGACTTAACACACCGATAAAAGGCTCTTATTATCTGTTGTAACATAAAATGTTAAATTGTAGAAAACAGTTTTAAATTAAATTAACAAGAAAATGAATTTTATAAGGGAGTAGCCCAATCAATTATAAACATCTATATTTTGTAAATAAGGAAAAAATGAATAAATATAAGATATTTAAGAAGACCGAAATCAAATAAAAAGAAAAAAAAAAATTGTCTCTCTATAAAATTTAAATTTTTTTGAATTGTTATAAATGTGTATAATCTTGAGCATTAACGTGGGTTTCAATAATTTTTATTAGACAAAAATAATAATTCACAAGGATTCACAATTTCAAGAAAAATTATATAAATTTTTTTTTTCTCCATACATGGAATGAATGGAAACATACACCTCTAATTATTGTGGCACCTAATCGTTTCAGTTTATAATAATTTTGAATACAAATATTTTTTTGTATTTAATAAATTTTCTTGTGGAGCTGGAATTTTTTTTTTTTAAACAAATCTTACTGTAATTACAAAAAACCTCAACGATACACTATTTTCTTTTTAGTGAGGTTGGTAAAAGTTTGAGTACTAACCTCTGAATCATTGAGTTTTTAATGGGCTAACCAGGTTGTTAAGGTTTTGAGTTAGGTGTTCTCAGCCCAGGGCGGTTTCACTTATCCAACAGTTTCTTCCACAAGTGGTCTCAACTTCTGAATTGATGGTACAAAGTTTCTATACCATCAGTAAAAGAGACAAATTGCCATTTCCTATTTTGAAAGTAAAATTTTAAAAAGTTAGTGTAAAATAGGAATTGAAGATTTTATGTAATATGACATGAAATTTAAATACCTACAAGAATAAATAAATATTTCATTGAAAAATATGAAAGAGGTGTAAGTTGATTACATCAGAATATAAGACTATGAGACATTTTTTTTTTTTCCCTACCCTGTATGATAAGGTATATTTTAGATTTTCGAATAATATTTGATCAATTTCAAATATTCTATTATTTAAAATCGATTGGGAAACTAGTATAAAAGAAATTAAATGTAAAAGAAATTGAGTTAAAAGGTTTCAATTATTTTTCAGCTCATTTAGTTTTATAAATAAACACGTAGAGAAATATAGTTGGACCAGATAGTTATTTTGTGACGAAATTTAGTTTTATTTTCCATACAAAGAGCCGTTAAAACCACTTACTGCAAACATTATTGTAACGTGAAACAAAACACAAAAGATGTGATTTAAAATAGTTCTAGACTCGTTGGAACAGTTGGAACAAACTCTTCTAGTACGTGTTCGTGACTGTTCGACAATCTTCTGCGCTTGTCAAGAACCTTCTGGATTGTTCTAATGCATACTAAATTGAGGAGTGGACTGAAGGGTTAGTCTTGTTCTGAAACTCAGATCATATAGTTACTTAAGTTGATACTTTATGTAACCTTCTTGATTATTTGAGTTCATATTGATTGCCTGAGATTGTAAATTGTTATTTTTGATATATAAAAATTATTTTAACCCAAAGGGTTACAATATGTTCCATTTATTTAAAATTAATTGTATAAAATCTATCTAAAAACTATTCTGTGCAGGTCTAATTTCTTACCTTATGGACCTGTTTGTCAATATTCGGCTTTATTTACATCGTGATTTTTTTTATTTTATTTTTTATAAATAAGAATACAAATTTATTCATTATACATTTTTTGCATCCAAATGCGTGAAAACGAAAACAATTATACTTAAAAAAAAATCCTTTAAATGAAAATACATACACAATTAAAAGTGTAAATATATACTCATTAGCTGGAGATTAGTATTTTTTGTTTACTGTTCCGGTATGCCTTACTATCGCTTTAATAACCCAAAATAATGAGAAAAAAATATGATTTCTAATGATATAAAATTTATTTTTAATATAACAGAAATTAAAACGAAACTAGATGTTATGAATCGAATAATAATCAGAGATACATTAAGTTCAAAATTTCTTCTTCTTTCATAGGGCTTTTAGTGTTCTTAAAGCCTTCATTCCATTCTAGTTTGAACAATTTACATTATACATTTTACTGGAATTTGTGATAAAATTTTGATTTCAAGGATTGTTTTTATTTTACAGATGTCTGAGAGGCTATGCTGATACTTACGTGTATTTGTTTTTTTTATTTTTATAGATTTTTTATGATTTTCTAACGTATTTAACAACTATTCTTTTTTTTTTTTTTTTTTTTTAATCATCTTGTTTCTTTCATGAAAGTCGTAAAATTTACATTTATATTTAAGTATGTTGAGGATCGTTTGTAATCTAGGATTAATGAGGAGATGAAAATTTTCATAGGAATCAGTCCCCTCAGACTAATAATTTTTCATTCGTTCAAAACAAGTTACTATATATCATCGCGAGTTAAATGAAATTTATAATTGTCCAGATATCAGCACTTTAAAAAATCCTACTTCATTTTTGTGTGCATTCCGCGCTTTTGGTTGAGTTTATGTTATTATATGTTTATGTTATTATTATTTAGTTTGTTCTCTTCAATCTATTTTACTTTCCCAAACACTTTGCATTACAGATTTAGAACTTTAGAACCTATGATAAAAATTCGATTTCATGGATTTTTTTTTATCTTACAGATTCTGAGAAGCTATATTGTAATGATAGTTATGAATAAATTTATTTTTATTTGTATTGTATTTTTATAAATTTTATATAATTTAATCATCTAATCAACAATTTTTTTTTTTTATGTTGAGTATAGTTTGTAATCTAGAATTGATAAGGAGATTAACATTTCCGATTCCTACAATCTGAAAACCAAATTTGTACGATTCAGGGAATAATTCTCATAAAAAATAATAAGTAAATATAAATAGAAAGAAGTAGAGCAAAATCACGAATGTTTGCTCAAATAACTAATGGACTCAGCATATGGATCAATATCCCAAACGGTGCCAAAATAAACATGAACGTCATACGCGAAATTTAAAATAGATATGTTTTTATTTTCACAAGATTAAATCCTAAATACTTTAAAACAGACCTGATTTATATTTACACTTTTTATTCATTTTTTCGATAAGAAACTAAGATTGGTGAAATTTACTTATTAAAAATTAAGGTTCAATATATGAAAAACACTTTGATTTTTAATGTATGATTTATTGTAAAGAATAATTATTTCATACAAAAAAACACAAAGAAAATGTCACAAAAGCAAAATTGCCAAAAAAATAATGAAACAGTAAATAAAATAAATAAACTACGAAAGCATATCAATAGGAATACACTACGTTACTAACTAAACAGGAACAATGAGTTACAACTAATATGAAATTTTATATTGGATTTATAGTTAATAAATTTTCTCATTAATTATTGATACTATGTAAGTCACAGTTTTATGATCTGAACATAACTTGCTCTCCGCAAATGCACTTTCCACAGTTTTTGACATTCTTCTCTTCTATCAAGGACAAAATTGACACATTTCTCGATGTCCAAATAGTCTATAAATATTCCACCCTCAGATAGAATCAGCTTACAAGACGAACATTAGGTAGCACTTCGTTTCCAATACTGACACAAAGTTATATACGAGGTAGGGCTTCGTCTTGCCTATGTCTTTACTTCAGAAAAATAAATTAACTACCTACAGGATCTGTTCTAGTCCTAAGTGGAGATAGAAGTCCTGGAAGGTGGGCCAGCTAGGGTTGAGGAGGGTTCATCTCTAATTAACAGAAATGTGGGATCTCTTCGTGGATAAGACGAACGCTACCTTTCCCGGGTTAAGAATCCAAATTTTACTTAAATTCATAATTTACATATTAAATATTATTTATATGAACAATTTATTATTGTTTCTCTCTTATTCTCGAGACTTATTTCGCATTAATATAAGGATTAAAAGCGGCCATTAATTAAGTCTCAACACACCTTATTTTGTTTTATTTCAGCAAATGTTTCGGCCATATTCACCGCGGAAATGAGATTGACAATTAAATATTTTTCTATAAATAAGTTTTTATAAAAAAACCCACAACTAATGTTTATTCATTAAAAGTTATTAAAGGTTACGTATTTTTTTTTTTTAACTGTGACCATTATTTCCATCATAGTTGTATAAAATTAAATTTATTGTCATCTACCACATACATTCCTGTCTATAGGTAGGTACTGGGCCGCAGGCCCCCTTAGGAAAATTTTCTGGGTTAATCAATCGAACTCGACTAATTGAAAATTAATTTCTTGAATCCACTTGTTAATGTAAGGTTACTTTTATTATTCCAGGTCATGTTTTGGACCTGACATTTTTAGAAACCCCGTCCCTTAAATATTATATTACTATATTAGTTAAAAATATCTATTTTCTATTCCCCAATAGATATTTTTAACTAATTGGTTAATAGATCCCCAATCATTGGTTCCCCTTACGTTCAAATCAACTATTTACTCCTTCAAACACATATTTCTTATAAATTTTCCTGTAGATTAGACTACACTAAGGATAGTAATTCTCTTACTCGACTTGTAATCTGATACTCTTGTCTTGATAATTTCTTTCAAACCTTATTCTTAGAATCAAATATTTTCACTTCCCTAGTAGTTCCATTGGAATCAAGAAACCTTTTTGATCATTCTGTTTCTAAAGAAAAAAACACATCTATAAATTCCTGGAAATATAAACCATCCCTTTCAAGAAATTTCGCTTTTTCATCGTTATTGATGTTTCAGCAGTTAAAAATAGATCTCTACATAAATTTTTAAAAATGTCAATGGCAAAAAATATAAAATCCTTTAGCAGAGCATCATTTAATATTTTTTCACTTTTTTTTTTATTAACACATCATTATTTCTTTCATTGTGTGATCAAGTGTGATATCATTATCAACTCGGTTACTATGAGAACACGAGCGTGGTCTCGTTTTTCATCCAACCTCATAAAAAGAAAAGGTTACTTTATTTTACGATGGCAGCAAATCATTTTTAGCCGCTTTTTTTGGCAAGATAATGGTCTCATTCCTCTCTCTTAAACACGTAATGTGTCAGTCTTGAAAATAAAAAAAGAAATACGTCCCAGCTATTAATAACGTATTCCAGAACATGTCTTTCGGTATTTAGAGTAAATTATATTTACTATAAATACACATAAATACTCCAATGTTCGGCTTTATTTATATCGTAATTTTTTTTTTTTTTATTATTAAGAATAAAATATTATTCATTATACAATATTTGCATCCAAATGCGTGAAACGAAAACGATTGTATTTAAAAAATTTCCTCTAAATGAAAATACATTCACCGTTAAAAATGTGAATATTGATGGAAAAAAAAAAAAAAAATGATAAACAGAAAAAAGCCTCAATAAATGAAATTTACAATATAATCTGACAATAAAAATTTGTTCCCAAAAAATTGACAATATAAAAACAATTAACCAAATAACTTGTCACAAAAGGATGAAAACCATTACATACTAAGTATTCTATTTATGTTACGGTTTGTTTAATTTAAATATATTTTTATTTCTAATTTTATATACCAGGATTCAGTATTGATTTGGTTTTATTCTTATTTTTATTGCTGTTGCATGATTGATATGGTTTATTAAGATTTTGATGCATTATATAATTAATTGCCGTTGGAATGTATTAGAAGTATATTTTTAGTCATTAAGGAGAGCACTCCAGGGATTAAGTAAAAGAGAGAAAGGATTAAAAAAAAGAATATATGTACCGTAAAACGAGGTGACATTGTGACAAGCATATTTTTCTACAGTTTTTGAATTTACTTCCTTAAAAAGAATCAGTTTAGTCAATTCAGTGTACTTGTCAGTTGGTCAGTAATGTGCTGCAACCTACTGGCCACAAATGGACCTCTATAACTTCTTTCATTCCATTTACCACGATGCTTTATTTCAAAGTTTCAACTGAATGAAAACAATCAAACATATATGAAATAAAGCACCATGGTAAATGGAATGAAAGAAGTTATATGTGGCCAGTAGGTTGCAGAACATTACTGACCAACTGACAAGTACACTGAATTGCCTAACCTGATTCTTTTTAAGGATGGAAATTCAAAAACTGTAGAAAAATAGGCTTGTCACAAAGTCACCCCATTAGTCACAATGTCACCTCGTTTTACGGTATATATAAAAAAAATTATATATCAGAAAATAAATATAATTATGTAGGTATATATATATATATATATATATACATTGATGTTATTATCATATATTATTAATATTTTAAAAATAGTCTGAGATAAACATATAGTATGCTGTGTATTAGCGACTTAATGTAGTTGGGCAGCATCTCTTTAATGAATAAAGTGTTTCTCACTCTCTCTGGATAAATGATGGTTGACCAGATTGACTCACTCTAGGCTATGATGGCAACAGTGTCACAAGACCTGCATCGTCTGCCCTTAACTCCATAACCAATCCCATTGGGGCCAATTTGGCAGTGTCCTTCCCACCGATGGTGTTAGCTCTCTCGGGTTCCAGGACAGTGGCAAACTGGTCTAGGTCCAAGGATTAAGGCAGAGTCAGCAAGCCCAGAGGACCTATATTTCTTTCCGCGAAGCCTACATACTGCCTTGTACCAAACCTCCGGACGTTCACATTGCGATACACGGTGAAAGTTCATCACTCTTACGCCCGGTCGGTGTGAGAAGGCTCCAGTAATCTGGCGGGCCTCACATACCGGCGGGTAAGTAATAATGTAATAGAAAAGAAGGTTAAGAAATTTTGAATAGAAAATTTTGGAAGGTGTTATTTTTATCTATGCTATTAAACATATCAAATATCTTTGAATTAAGTATATATTTCTTAATATAGAATTATAACAATTGAAAGAATAATAAACGGTTTTAGTTTTTTAAAGAAAACTTCCTAGCAGATGGTATATCCATGACAGATTTCAGTGTTTTGTATGTAATGTCAAATGTAAAATAAGAAACGTTTATTCATAATAAAGGTCGCGGGTTCGCCTCCCGAGGTGGCCCTAGGAGTTTTAAATGGAAGTAAAAATCCTTGTCTATGCCGTCTCTCGGATAGGAAGTAAAATGAATGAAAATGAAAAAACGATGTCATTAAAGATCTCTATCCTAATTATACCTGGAAAGGCAAAATTTAGGACTTCCACAGTAGCATCATCCGATTAGCCTTAGTGGCAAAAAGTGACGTTAAAACAAGCAAGAAATGTTTTAAATAAATCACTATTGATCTATCTATTCATTAACTTTATTATTAAGCGGGTGATATTTGGTTAATGCTTCTGTAAAACGATATATTGGTTAGTGGGTTAGTGGATAGGATATCTACACCCACTCGCTGACATTTTGGATTTCCTAGAGAAGAGCTCACCTCAGTTACAGCCGTGGGCGTAGTCACAGTCTATTTAGCTCACCGCAGACCTCTTTTGTGACCAAATAGTCCGACCTTCAAAGCCCTGCCCTAGGTCAGGGTCGGAGCAATATCCAATCCACCAACTCACACAGAGAACACTGCAATTTATTGTAAATAATAATGGTACTATTTATTCTAAAGAAATCTTCATTTTTTAAATTTTGT
Source organism: Aelia acuminata (assembly GCA_911387785.2). Classification (NCBI taxonomy): domain Eukaryota; kingdom Metazoa; phylum Arthropoda; class Insecta; order Hemiptera; family Pentatomidae; genus Aelia; species Aelia acuminata. The sequence continues at coordinate 170,339,797 of OU426979.1, forward strand.
TTTCTAAAAGTACCTACTATAGAAGAAAAAAAAAACGTACAAAATTCGTAATTTATCCCTTTGCACTCGGCACCGCTTCGGACGTTACCTACCGCCAACTCGACGCAACTTATTCGCAAAAACGTACACCCTGAAAACGCAATATTATACATTAAAATTTTAGAACCAAGTAATGAATTGTAATGAAATTTAGGATATATGTATTTTTGAAGCTTCAAGAACACATAGCTACAAAAAAAAATTAATTTTTAAAAATTTTATATATATTTTTATAACTTTATAATTATTATTATTATCGTTATTATATATAAAAGCATAAAAAAAATCTAATTGGAGAAGTAAAAACAGTTAAAAAATTACGAGATAGGACCCTTTTAGTTGAAGTTTTCTCAGATATCCAATCATAAAAGCTTCTAAAATGTTAAAATCTACTTAATAATTTTCTGGTTAAAGTAGAAGCACATGGAAAACTGAATCAAAGTAAAGAGTTTATTTGTTGCCCCGAACTAAATTATTGTACAATTGAGGAAACAAAAGATGAATTAAAACCACAAAATATAGCCGATGTTAAAAGATTAACGTACTATAAAAATAATGAAAAACACCGCTAGCCGCGACCGTCATTTATCACCAAAAGCGAAATATCCTATAAATAGTTTTCAAAATTTGTTTATGTCCTTATATGTTAAAAACTGAAAATTATTTGCATTGTCTCCGTAGGGGAGCCATCGAGTTTGAAGACAAATCTTAAATGGCTCCGCTCCGAAGACCTTGAGTGCAAAGGGTTAATAAACGAAGGAAGGGTTCATACCTTAAAAATAATGGCATACTTGTTAATAATAAATCATACTAGCTGTGTACACCGGTTTCACCCGGATAATTTCATTTTTTAAATCTATAAAGTGAGACTTTTATCGACTCAAACGGTCGATTTCGTAAAAACCAATGTAAAGCGATATCAAAACGATTTGTATAAAGATAAAGAATATACCCAGAGATTTTCAATTTTTTATATGGACAGGTGTTCGCACCTGGTATCAAAGAACCACTGAGCGAAATTTGGAGAATTTAGGACATACGGTATGGATTTCTATAAAGAACAAACAAACAGAATTTCATCTTTATTTTTATAGATGAAAGAATATTTAATTTTATATTAGTTTCATTATATTTAAAAGATGTACCAAATCCAAAAGTTAAGTAATTTATAAAAGTAGTTAAATTTTCTTCTCTCTCCAAACATTGATTCGCACATGTGAGCAATCTGCGACAATCAGCAAATGTGATGCCTGCAACGTATAATTATGAAAGAATGGGAATATGTAATACTGTGTGAGAATGGGCTACTCATAATAAAAAAACTTTTTATGGATAAAAGTTGTATAGGATTACATACTACGTAAAATGCGCTTCTTTTTTTTTTCTGGAGCTCTAGTTTTAACTACTTTTAAAATTACCACACAATTGTATGTGAAAACGTATAAAATTAATATAAATTTGTATAATTTAATGTCTATTCCATCTCTAGTTAGGAGTGAGGACATTTTATCCGTAACATTTTTTTATTTGCAAGCATAATGCAAAGATTTTATTTACTGAGCAACCACACTTCCTTGATAATTATTATAACTATACAGAGAGATTTATAATTTATCAAAGTGATTCGTATAATTGAATTAATATCAAATTAGTACGCCTGAAATTACTCGTCCAGGCAATTCAAAATGAAGCTTGATTCGGTTTTAATCCTAGTTAATTACTAATAGCCATTGAGGACATGATTTAAAATTTATATTACGGTGGAATACATAAAACAGGAACCTTGTTATAATCTATCGCTAATTAAAAGGAAACACACTCTGCAGCATACTAATACTCAATGCTGAATCATATTAACATAGTTTGCTTTAATATATGATTATGAGCGGTATAAGTTTTTATTTTTAATGATCATTATGTATTTACAATTAGATAATATAATTTTATTTGGACTAATATTTAAACTTTTATTATTTTCTGTCGAAGTTGAAACAATAAATAACTAAAGTAATTCCATCTTTTTTAAACATTTCCACATTTCGAAACATTTTTAAACATGGATTCCCAACTCTATTTCATTTTGGCGCGTATATTCTGCTGGAGGCATCATTTTAAATTAGACGTCTAGAAATGTATTTTCTTGTTTAATGTGATAGAACTACGGACCGGAAAATGTTCTATATTGCACCTATGATAAGTCCTGATCTGTTGTTTGTAAACTTACGACGTCAGAACGATGTTTAGTTGGTAACAAATGCTCCTCCAATGTATCTCGAATTTACGAATAGGTGTTAACGAGCTCCCATCCTATACACATCGCTTATTGCTCAAAAATTCTAGAATTCTGTTTCTCTCTAGGAACAGAGAGGCAAACTGAAAGAACCATTTGGATTAATGAAGAGGACTTGAAAGAGCTCAGAATAGTTACATATTTAGAAATAGACACCGTGGAACAATTTCTGTTCGAAAATGTCGACGGTTTCAACAAAACTGCCATTCTCATATTCAATCATGTTGTTCATCTGGAACTACTTTTCTGATGAAATTCCTATTTATCACCAACCTGAATATGAAAGTAACGATTTTGGAGCAGATGATAGTAAAAATACAAAACAAAAGCAACGTAAGGAAATAACAACTGTACTCTCATCTTGATTGGGATCAACTTAATGTCTGAAGGAGTTCGAGACGACGCTTCGGCGTTCGGACACTGATGGATACCCGCTTATGGCACAAATCCTTTTGTCCCAGGTGCCTAAAGTACATGTGTGGCGAAATTCGCACAAATCTTTTCCCAAATATCAAGCAAAAAGTATTGGTGTTGGGTCACCAAAAAGGAATTTTATGAATGTTACTTAGGCGTCATTTTATACTGGCAAAAAAAAAATGTTTCAGTGGTTTAATTTTATATCCGCACTTACCATTCGACGACGCATCAACTACACAGAGTTACTGACTACATTGCCGGAGCACTAGAGCAAAAACTATATGCAACTGGATTGGATGTAGCTCAGGCTTTCGACAAAGTCTGGCACCAGGGTCTTCTCTTTAAACTCAAGACCATTTTACCGTACACCTACTATCTCATCCTTCAATCATATCTTTTCGAGAGATTTTTTTTCCGTTCGGCAGGGGTCAGGAGATTTATCCATTCGTCCAGTCCTGGCGGGATTACCTCAAGCTTCAATACTGGCTCCTTTTCTATACATTATATACAGACACGACATACCCCTAAGCAATGATACGCTGACCGCTACTTATGCTGACGACACAACTATTGTCACTAAACATCAAGGTCCTATACATGCCTCACTTACTTTACAAAAAATCTACATAAAGTAAACGACTGGTGTAAATTATGGAAAATTCAAAACACATAACGTTCACTCTTCGAAAAAATACTTGCCCTCCAATTCATATAGGCAATGTTCAAATTTCTCAAACTGATACCGTACATTACCTTGGTCTTACCTTTGACAGAAGGATGACATGGGGCCCGCATGTTAAGATGAAAAGAAAAACCCTTAACAAACGACTCAACCTACTTTACTCAATTTTTTCTAAAACTTCAAAACTTGGACTGAGACGAAAATTAAACACATATTCATACTTACTGAAACCAATATGGACATACTCTTCACAGATATATGGTACAGCCAAAAAGACCCACTTACAAAGAATTCAGACCTTTCAATCAAAAATTTTAAGACTCAAAGTAAAAGCACCATGGTACGTGACCAACAATACTCTACATACTGACTTACAAATGCAAACAGTAGACCAACATATAAATACACTTTACAAACGTTTCCATACACACTTACTCGGTCATCTCAACCAACTGATTAAAGGGATGGCAACAGCTGATATGCCCATAAATAGGAGATTAAAAAGCGCTGAATGAGAGATCACCTTCGTTAAAAATCCAGATTACCTGAAACAAGCCAGGGAAGAGGTACCGCTGGGTGCCATCCTCCTCATGCCTGACATGCGCTTATTTTAATAGCACACATTTGCTAATTGTTTAGGCTTGTTGACAGGCGCAAATTGAAACATGGAGCCAAAAAAAAAAAAAAAAAATTATAATAATTGAAATTTTTAAAACCTGGTTTTTAAAGTTTTTTTTTTATTATTAATTTAAGCAATAATTTCTGTGCAAGTAAAGGTGGCATGAATTATGTGACTTGTATTGATATCACAATTACTTACCTTCGAATACTCTGTGAATGAAGACTACCATCTAGTTAGGAAAGTCCTGTTAGATACGGCCAAGTGGGTATTTTTTTTCCTGTAATTCAGGAACAAAAGAAAACTAAAAACTACCTAGGAGACTTAAAACATAAATTACCTATAAAAGAATTGTAAAAGAAGATATGTGCATTTAGTCAAAAAAGCGGTATTTAAGCTTGGGGTTTGGCAAGCCTACTTATTACGAAATATTTTTCAGATAGCTGAAGATAACTAAAAGGCATTTGGCTCCTGAAGATGTAGTGTTAAACGACTTGGAGATTTTGAGAAGTTCTGTATAGCTAAGTTGTGTAGGGGGAAGCTCAGTGTCAATATTGACACCAACTTTGAATCCTTCCATGTTTGTTTAGGTGGTTCGAGTAATGGATTTTCTTTTATGTTTATAAGACTGGTGGAAAAGCTAAATCGTTGTTGAGGAGAAGAGATGTAGTTTAGTAGGTCGTGGATTACTATTTTTCAAGAGGAAATTTTATGATTATCGTAACGTAATATTACTACAGTTTTATCTGCTAGGTTTTTTTTCTTCACTGAGTGAGGAAGAGTGCTTTAATATATAGGATTTTTTAATGAAGGAGTGTCTTTCGCGTTTGAAGTTTATTTGCTTCCCAACGTTTCGAGCTATTGGCTCATCCTCTGGGGTTATCTTATCCTAAGTAACTTCTTTTTTCACGTTAGCCATTTGTCATCTTATATGTAGATATATATATATATATATATATATATATTTTTTTTTTTTTTTTTTAAACAGTATATACATACTTATATCTATCCTTATTACTTATTACATTTTATGGAAGATTTCACATTTTATAGTCTTTATTTATTTCTTTATGGTGAAATAAATACTATAAAATGTGAAATCTGCCATAAAATGTAATAAGTGATAGGGTATACATAAGTATTTATATACTGTTAAGAAAAACCAAAAAAAAAATATCTATATATATATATATATATATATATATATATATATATATAAGATGATAAATGGCTGACGTAAAAAAAGAAGTTACTTAGGATAAGATAACCCCAGAGAATGAGCCAATAGCTCGAAACGTTGGGGAAAAAAAATAAACTTCCAACGCGGTAGAGACTCCTTCATTAAAAAATCCTATATACTACAGTTTTGTTTTTTTATTGTGGAGATCATGAGTTTACTATTTCGCAAGGAAGTAAAGTTATTAGGCTGAAGGGTGCGCAAAATTTACCTGTAGATAACTGAATAATATGAAAACTTATATTTTATCACATGATATAAGTGTACAGGCTCACCTTTAAAGTGTTACTTAGTAACCGTATTTCTGAGGGTCCTATAATTTTTTATGAACAGCAAAATAATTTCATAAGCCAATTAATGATATAAGTATTAGCAAGTGCTATTATGCATTAAAAGTACCATCTACAATGGTATGCAATAAAAATAGCTACTGTGAAAAGCTACTTTCCTACTCTACATCCCTATTCATTACTTTTTTTAATTTCTGTAATTATGAATTTATTGCTATACACTTTTTTTTTTTGTTTAACCAATCTATTCTAACTATGGTGGGTAGGTCCAGATTGATTCCGTGGGTCCTCCACGAAATAAAAGTCAACCATCCCTGGGCGGATTCGAACCGCCACCGTACGGCTCGAGCGTGCTAAAGCGGGTCGCGCTCCAACACGCCCGGCTATCCTGGCCCTTATTATTATACATGATAAAAATTGCAAATATGAATAGCTCATTGCTGAATATGTGAAATATTTTTTTTATTGAAGGGTATGACGTACATATATATATATATATATATATATATATATATATATATATATATGTATGTACTCGTATGTATGTATATTAATTCCATTCGTTTTATTAACATGATAACATTAAAATTCCTAATATGATTCTTAAATATTTTTTACAAGGCCAAAAGATTGGCCAGGGATTTGAACCCGGATTTCCTAATCACTAGTAAGGCGCTCCTGTCACAATCCCTTCTCTTTCCTACCGATCTCGCAATTGCTTATAATGCGATATAAAATTATTGTGATATAAATTGACAATGATCAACAGACTATAAATAATGGACAGATTGTCCACTACGCCGTTTAATTCACATATAATACGAACACATATATCCGATCGATTAGTTTAGGTAGCCGAATTGGGGTTTCCGAATTTATTTTGTTGTTCAACATTTTTTTTTATATCTATTATTGTTCACGTTTTAGACCTTTTTCTAAGAAATTTCTTCTCCCGTATTCTTACAGTACGTTTCAAATAAATCAATTAAACAAAGTTGCTAATTATTTGAGTCATTGAAATAAATAAAAAATGTGTGAATATAAAAAAAATACGGAGTATTTCACAGGATAGTCCAACCTTTATATACCTTATTTTAGACAAGTAAGTTGTCATTCGAAACATTTTGAGAACATGATATGATGATTTATTTTTTTGTTGTGTTTAATAAATAAATACATTACAATTATTAATTTGTCCCTAAAAATTATATTATATGGAACTAAACATCGTGCCCGGAAGAGGCGCTTTGAAAACTCGATTATTTTAAATTATCGATAATAATTTTTATATGTCGACTAATCGATAATACTGCGTATAATCAATGACCTCAATATCCCCTCTAATAGCTATTATTTAAGTTATATTAGTTATCTTTGGACTGCAATCGGGGCAAAACTGCAGAGTTCTGCTGGATTGCGTTTTAGCGCCTTTATTTATAGTCTTAGCTTCATCAATATTCTGATCGAGAAATTTATCTGTTATATATTTAAAGTAAATAATATTCAAAAATTGTTAAAGATCCCTATCCTAATTATTACTTGGATAAGCAAAATTTAGTACTCCCTCTGTAGCATCGTCCGATTAGCCTTAGTGGCATAAAGTGACTTTAAACAAACACAATATTCAAAAACTATATAATAATTATTTAGAAACTAAATCAAAGTTTAATTACTTTCATTAAAGTTTTATAACTTTAATTTCGTTTTTCTATCACTACACATGCTCAGTAATTTAATTTCAACTCTATTCAGTGCTTAGCTAAATTAATTCAACGGGCGTAATAATCGCCCTAAAACCCCTACCTATCCTATCCTAAATTTTTTTTTTTTTTTCGGGACTTAAGACTTCCACTAAAGCCCTATACTGCCCATACTAACACCCATGGCACTGGGTGATACTTCTCCTACGAAAGAAAAGCACCACCCAGGGCGGGAATCGAACCCGCAGCTCCGGCATGGGAGTACGGCGCTTTACCGCACAGCCACACCGGGCCCCTATCCTAAATTTATTCAGCCCTCTATGGTTTAACATCACACAATAAAAAGAATATAGAGACCGCTTTTTAGCCTTTTGAACCATATACATGCTTATTTTTAAAAATCAACCTCAATAATACTAAAAACACATAAAAATCCTAAGAAATGAGGGGGTCACCTGTGATGTAGTGATTAGCATAGCAACGTTCTAAGACAAGGTCGCGGGTTCGCGTCCCGTAGTGGCACTAGGATGTTTTAATGGGAGTAAAAAATCCTTGGCTATGCCGTACGTAAAATGTAGGTCCAGAGCCTGTACAATGCCAGGTACTCGTTAAAGATCTCTATAGAAATTATACCTGGCTAGACAAAATTAAGGACTCCCACTGTAGCATCGTCGATTAGCCTTAGTAGCACAAAGGGACATTAAACAAGTTAAAAAAACCTAAGAAATGAGGAAATATGATTTAATCAAAAAAGAATATTCCTTCTATTTAGATTTCAAGGGATCTGTAATAATCAACGTTAGTTCTTAATACTTATTTATTTAGTTAGATTCTTGTGCCGTGTACAACAAGGCTAAAGGCACATTATATGACTTCCTGATATTAAAAAAATTTCTTTTATTCAATAATAAAAAAATGCAAAATGTAAAAACATGATAGCAAGGAATGTTTACCCTCTTGCTAAGTAGGACAAGAAGGAATGCGAAGGGTGGAGGGGATAGGAGCGGGGGGGGGGGGGAGGGGGGGTGGTTGGGGTTTGTTTTATTGAGGAGGATTCAAAGTTCCCTTAATCTAATTAAGATAAAGTGCCTCAAGTAACTTTTGTCGGGGCTGGTCTTAAAAGGCTTCTAAGGAATTTTCAAGGCCGAAAAAAAAAAAAAAAAAAAAATAATGACTTCCAACGTAATTTTCTAAAGTTCTATGGTCCGATAATTAAGAACGTCGATTTTTTACTCTCTCTCAATTGATTGAAAAAAAAAAAAAAGTGTAACAATAAAAGTCTGTAAGAAACGCAGAGTCGCTAAAGGCACTTTTATTCAACTTTGTCTGACTAAAGATTTTTTTTTATCTGCGCCAGTCAACAACATGTCGAGAATCAGAAGAATTCATGGCTTCTATTAGACTTACAAGAGCATGTCAGAAATAGGGAAGTATGGCATCCACTAGTACCTTTTCCCTGGCTTGTTTCTTTTACTATGATCTGTTAAAGAAGGAGATCTCTCATCCAACTCCTTTTTAATCTTTTCCTCAAATTTATGGGCATTCCGCCTGGCCATATTTCGTATAACAAGGTTTAGATGGAAAAAGAAATCAATGATTAATTGGAAACCATTAATCGTTATTTTTATGAAATGAAGTGATATACCTGTTCAAATATAAATGAATGGAAAATGGAAAACCGGTACGAATGAGTAAGAAATAAAGAAATATAACAAATAAAGAGAATAAAAAAAAAAAAAAAAGATGATCAACATACAGTACCAGTCAAAAGTTTAGACTCACCCTTAGTTTTGTAAAATAAATAAATAACAACATTTTATTTATTTAACAACATAAAAACTATAATTTTATTTTTAATTTGTTTGATTGTTTCTTTAACGTCCCCGTTTGCTACTAAGGTTAATCAGACGATGCTACAGTGGGGGTCCTAAATTTTGGCTATCCAGATATAATTAGGACAGGGATCTTTAAGGAGTACCTGACATCGTACAGACTCGGGACCACCATTTTACCTCCTATCCGAGGGACGGAATAGCCAAGGATTTTTTACTCCCATTAAAAAAATCCACTTCGGCACGCGAACCCGCGACCTTTAGTTATAATTCTATTCTAAACTTAATCATATAATGTTTGAAATATTACCTACCTATTGAGTTAATGATGGTGGAATATATCCACCATATTCTACCTCTTGAGTTAAAATTATTTTATTAAACTTGAAGATTTTGAATTAAATACAAGTGAGTCCAAACTTTTGACTGGTACGGTATTGCGTTAAAGACCAATGCAGTTTTACGCCAATAAAACTACAAAAAACAAATTGAATCTTTCACTGATTATACCTATACCGAAAAAAGAAAAAAGTTTCTTCATAAAAGAGTTTGGTCCAATATTACTTCTATCGTGTGCTAGTAAATTATCAGAAAAAATGGTAAATCAAAGGATTTACGAATCACCGAAAAAAAAGGGCTACTTACTCCGCATCAGTTTGGCTTTAGGGAAAACCATGAAACGACGGAAGCTATCCATATGCTGAAATAGGATGCCCAGGTAGACATTGAAAAAGCTTACGATCCGATGTGGAGTTAATGGTGTTAATAAGTCATTGACGTATTAATGAGGTTGAGTATTGAACGAAAATTTTGGCAATGTATATAAACTTTCTCCATCAAAGAACTTTTAGCGTTATAGTCGGATCTTCAAAATCCTTTATTTTTTCTGGAAGAACGGTGTCATGCTGGAAACATAATGGACTAGTAACCATTTCGTTTGCTACCAACTAGATGGTGAGCTAAACACTTCACATAGATGGGACTCAAAAATTAAGACCGCCCGTATAGAGAAGTCTGCAAACAAATATTTTTAAAACATAAAATCTTTTCTAATTATACATTAGCCCATCAATTACTTCAAAAATAGCATAGCTAGCTGCTTGCACCAGTTTGTAGCAAAATCAGATGTTAATTTGAACGTGTTCCTGGCTAATATACAAGACAAAGCTATGGACTGGAACAATGCTCAAGGATGACATCAAAAGAAAAAACTGATTTTTTTTTTTCAAACTTAAACTGTAATGTTTGATTATTCTACCTTTAATCTTATTTGTATACCCTATTAATGGAAATCCCTATAATTCGTATTTCTCGATGATTCTTATTTTACTTTCGGTCCCTCGACAATACGAATTATCAGGATTCTACTGTATTTGATGTACACACAGTGTGGTTTGTACAGGTTATTTTGAGCTATTTATTTTTAACAGTTTTGATTTCTTCATTGACACAATTTGTGGAAGATTATTGTAAAAAAATAAAAATTGTATATAATCTAGAACCAGGTTGTGGGGCAAGATAAAATTTGAAATCGACCGTATAATACCTAAGAACCTACCCGAATACATTAAAAAAAATCGAGATATTTAATTATTTTTAGGATTACCATTAAAATTTTTAGAGTTGGTCCAAACAGGCAATTTCGAACACTCCCCCCCCTTTCATCTTCCCTGCCAATTTCATCCCTTGTCATGCTAAATGAGATCATGCTTGGTATTGACATTAATTATCCTAATTGCAATTAATTGCAGCAGCAGCCCTTGATGTAGAAGGGAGTGGAGGACTAACCGCTTCCTTATGTCCCACGCCCGTCAATTCACAATCAGCAATTGACAGAATTGAGATTTATGTCTTTTAAGCTTTCAGCTAAGGTCGATCATGAAACTTTCGGATCAATATACTGTCCATGAAACTATTAAATTCAGGAGTGGGATTATCAGTTGATTAATTATATTAAACTATTCTTTAAATTGATAAAATTATATCAAAATTATTTAAACAAATCTGGTGAGATGCGCGCAACACACAACTTTCACTAATAAACTTAGATTAGAAATCGACTTATTTTGATAAATATGAAAACTTATTATTGTTTATATTTGCTTTCTAAAGCACAGAAATTTTTTTTATTGTTAAATAAAAAATTTTACCTGTGATGATTCGGCAATGCAAGCATAATACTCCATCGCGTCTGATTTTATTATTCTCTCTTTAGTTGTTGAAAACTTCATTTAGTTACAATGGAAACAAATGATTTCCATTAAATACAGGATGGAGCAGAGAAAACGGATGTTTTTCACTATTGAATGACTGGGACCCAGTTTGATAAAAATAATAAAAAAAATCTGGTGCGTGCGCGCAACATACAACTTTCCCTTACCAATATTCTTAGATTAGAAATTGATGTGTTTTGTTACTTGCCACTTCTCAAAGTCACACATTTTTCTACATTCATTTCTTATTTTTGTTTTTATTTGCTCTATAAAAAACACTATTGTTTTTTATTACTAAATAAAAGTTTTTACTTGTTATACTTTGGCAATGCAAGCATAATACTCCAAGTCGTCTGATTTTATAATTCTCTTTCTAGTTGTTGAAAATTTCATTTAGTGAAACAAATAATTTCCCTGAAATGAACAGAAGGGCATTAAATATAACTAATGGTCTACCATTAAAGGCTTACTTGCGTGGGCTCAACGTGTTTTATGAGTTGACGGAATATTTTTCTTTTTTTCTCCTCTATATGTTTACTTGATTATTCTCATAATTCACATTAAGCCATTTCTTATTTTTAGGCGTAACGAGAGACAGTTAATTTCTCCATAAACGAAAACAAAGGTACTTTATAGGAAACCAAAAAAGTCCCCTTCCCCATTTAAGCCCCCTCAGACCATTTTAATAATGATAAAGCTTACCTGATGTTAAAGAACACCTAATTTTCATTAAACACGACGAATTCGATGAAAATCTTTAAAGCCGTTTTTGAGATAATCGAAAAAGAGGTAAAAATTGGTAAGAAAGTAATAAAGTGCCCCCTCCGTTTGACCAATTTTGATGAAATGTTGGCTATCACATCCTTGGCATATACACACATCAAATACCCAGTTTGATCAAAATTGTTAAAGCCGTTTTTGAGTAAATACAAAAAAACACGTGAAAATGATACAAAATTTATTAAGTAAAGTCCCTCTCCCGGTTGATAAATTTTAATGAAATTTTTACAGTCATATCTTGGACATATCAATACATCAAATACTAAGTTTAATCAAAATCGTTAGAGGCGTTTTTGAGAAAATCGACAAAAACGTGAAAAGTTATTAAATAACGTAATAACTCCCTTTGACCAATTTTGATGAAATTTTAGCTGTCACATAGCGGGCATATAAATACACTAAATATTTATATTTAAATATTTATAAATTTCATCTATATCCACTTTTAGTGGGGATACTAAAATCAAGAGTCTACATTAACAAGCCTCGCACAATCGACGACCTGAAGAATTCCATTCGTCAGGAAATTGAAGCCGTGCTGAATTAAATGTTGGTGAGAGTTGTGAGTTACTTTCAGGAGAGGAGCCATATTTGTATCCAGCAAGAAGGACGTCATCTCCAATTTTTCGAACCTAATTAATGTATATTTCAAAAAATCTATCGCTCAATGCTTGTTTTTATTATTTTTATCAAACCGGGTCCCAGTCATTCAAAAGTGAAAAACATCCGTTTCCTCTGCTCCAATCTGTATGTATGATACATTACACGTTGAGAACTCTTTCCCATTAACAGAACGTCTTTAATTATAAACCATGTTCTGTCATTAAAGGCGTATTGCGCATGCGTATGCTCAACGTTTTTATGAGTTTTTGGAATATTTTCCTTTTTTTCTTCTTTATTTGTTTATTCGATTTTTTTCAAATTCCGTATTTAGCCTTTTTTTATTTTTAGGCATAACGAAAGACACTTTAGGTACTTTATAGAAAAACTAAAAACTCAATTTAGTGAGGTCTCTTGACCATTGTCGAATTACTTTAAATATTAAATAAATTAGTTTAAGTTATTTATTTATTTGTATGATTTCAGGCAATCCACAACACATGGCAACACATGTTTGCCGACTTAATGTTATTTTTTTTATATATTACTAACTAGCATTCCCCGTCGCGGCTACGCCCGCGAGCCTTTAAAATCAGTTCTGTGACCATTATCTTGGTATTGATCTAATATAATATGTTCACTGATGTTAAGGAGATTTAGTAGAATTTGAGCTTCCGGTAGGTGGAATGTTGGAGGGGGAAGCTGCCCGCTCGGTAGAAGAGACGGAGACGCGCAATGGAGAGAGTTCACTAAAAACGCCGAAACAAAAAATGACTTACTCGTCGTGAACGCTTCATTTTTCGGCTGTAAAACATGGTTTTCGACGCCCAATATGGCCTTTCGAGTTAAACTCGTCGTATCAAATTCTTTAAAATGAGTCCTAATTAGATATATTTTCTCGAAGTTCGAAAATAGATGTCTGTTAGAGTTAAACGACAATTTCGCCATTTACATTTTAGATATTCTTAGGGGTTACATTTTTGAAACTACTTTCTTAGTGGTTACCTACATCGCTTTTAAAATCTAAATTCCGAAGTTTCTAATCATAAGTAGTTTTTGCTCTGCGTTGATTCGGTCAGTCAGGACAAAGCCTCTTATATATATATGGAGAAGTATATATATATGGAGTAGTATATATATATGGAGAAGTATATATATATGGAGAAGTATATATATATGGAGAAATATATGGAGAAGAGATCGAAATAAACACGCACCATCACCAATCATGGGAATCACAGAGTGCATAATTTGATTACCACTAATATTTAAATAATCAGTAGCCATATTTTATGTGAATGTCTATTTTAATACTAATGTAACTTTAAAATCGATGTTCAAAAAAAAAAAAAAAAAACATATGGTTTAAAATCTCAACAATAGATTTCCGTTAGAGTTAAACGACAATTTCGCCATTTAAGTCCCTTAGGGGTTACATTTTTGAAATTCCTTTCTTAGTGGTTACCTACATCGCGTTTATAGTCTGAATTCCAAACTTCAAGTTTCTATCATTAGCAGTTTTTGCTCTGCGTTGATTCTGTCAGTCAGGACAAAGCCTCTTATATATATATAGAGATAACAGTTTAGTATTGTTTATGATAATTAAAAAATGGTAGAGTGAAAAAAAAGGAATATATAAAATAATAATAATGATACAGAAAATGAAAAGATAGAAAATAAGATAAATAAAAAGTAAATCAATGCGTAAATAAATAAAACATGTATAAAGTGAAGTGTTTTTAGATCTGTTTATATATTTGCATGTTTTTTAAGTAATTAAATATCTCTGAAATATGCGTGCTTTCATCATTTAGCAGGGTCACTAAATGATATGGAAGATCCGTACCTAGCAACTGTCTGCAGTCGGTCAGTAAGTGTTTAACTGTCAAGGGTACGTTAAACTGTATACAGTTTGGTCTTGGTTTTCCAGTCAGCAAATTATGATGTGTGAGTAGTGTATGTCCAATTCGTAATCTTGTTAATATAATTTCTTCTCGTCTGTTGTTCTGAATTGATGATGTCCATGGTCGTATTGAGTGTTTGATTTCTTGTAGTTTATTTTCCCTAGTCTTTGTCCAGTTAATTTGCCATATGTCTGTTATTTTTGATGCTATTATTAGTTATATGGGACATTCTTTTACAAACCGAACAGATTTGGACAAACATTGACCGACACATTTTAGATTTAACTGAAACTTTTTTTACGGGTTCTATATCGAAAAAAAAGAGATACGTGTAAGAGGATTTTTTTTTATTTTCGATATTTTGAAAAATAAACAAGATCGAAAATTCGTGAATTTGATGATTTATCGGTAATAGCTTATTTTTCAAAAATTCATAACTCCGGTTCTGTTTTAGCTAAAAAATCTAATTTTTTTTTATTTTGAAAGTAAAAAGACAAGCTTTAAGAAAAAAATACTTTCAAAACAAATTGTCGATAAATTCAAATTGTTATTAACAATTTAAATGTTTAAATCGGTTTTTAACAGTGGCGCCACCCATAATTCAACTTTTTACTATTTTTATCGTATTCTGCGTCAAATTTTCTATCGAAAACGCTTTTAAAAACGATGGAGAAGTTATTTTTACTGTAAGAAAAAATTAATTGATTTAGCATATGAATACAAATTAGAAGAAAAACAATTGTCCGAACGTTTCCAAAAAGCTTAAACAATGAAAGGAACTTTAAAATATCATTGTATTAATCCGATTTTTTTATGGGTGGCGCCACTGTTAAAAACCGATTTAAACATTTAAATTGTTAATAACAATTTGAATTTTTCGACAATTTGTTTTGAAAGTATTTTTTTCTTAAAGCTTGTCTTTTTACCTTCAAAATAAAAAAAAAATTAGATTTTTTAGCTAAAACAGAACCGGAGTTATGAATTTTTGAAAAATAGGCTATTACCGATAAATCATCAAATTCACGAATTTTCGATCTTGTTTATTTTTCAAAATATCGAAAATAAAAAAAAATCCTCTTACACGTATCTCTTTTTTTTCGATATAGAACCCGTAAAAAAAGTTTCAGTTAAATCTAAAATGTGTCGGTCAGAAAGGTGTTCGGTTTGTAAAAGAACCTCCCATATGTCAGTATGGGGATTCTCAAGACAGTCAGATGGTGGAATTAATGATGTTTCCTTTGCCGCTTTATCGGCTTTACAATTGCCAGATATGCCACATATGCTTTAGAGTTGTATGCATTTTCAAGTTATGATAACTTGAAAATGCTTAGTTTAAGTTTTAAATATTTTTTATAAGAAGTGAAAAGATTGACCTTGTCCGAGATTAGTCAAGAGACCTCACTAAATTGACAATTATCCCCACTCCTTCTTTAATTCGCAAAAATTGTGAGATCGGTGGGAAAGCGGTCATTGAAGAGAAAGGGTTGACTTGTCCGGGTTATGTGCCTGGTAGCTCAACTGGCAAAGCTTCGTACAAGTGATATAGAGATCCGGTTTCTAATCAATCTTTTATCTTCTTATAAAAAATATTTAAAATCATTGTCTTTCATTATTTTTCCCTTTATGGCAAACAATAGCGAATCGCACTCTTAAATTTCAGTAAAACTTATTCCTCCCACCTCAGAGTTATTGTTGACTGCGATGGGAAAACGCCGGAGGCATACATGCACTTAATATTCACCGTTGATTATGTTTGGAAATTCATTTTGTCGCTGAAATACCAAACTTGTCGTTGGTAATTAGTCTATTGGTCCACTCCTAATTTGCGTATTAATGAGTGTACCTAGCCTTCCCGGCTCTGATTCGTAATTTTTGCATGATTAGTCCCCAATTGCAGTTGGTAAACATTGGGAATAATTTCATGCATTCATTAGTTCGTTGAAATTGGTCTAGAGGTGACTTTTCAGTTTCGTTGTTCAATTAGGTAGGTCGCTTTAGGGCCATTGAAATTTTATGAATTATGTATGGTATGTTCATTAATGAAAGCTAAATATTTATCATTGTTAAAACTTCCACTAATTTACATTATGAAAACGGGCACTTGAAAACAATACTGTACAATGACAGTTTCTAACTGGCGTGAACATCTTCCCTTCAACCCAAGTGTTTTCATCGATGACGAAATTAAATTTAGACCTAGGATCACTACTTAATAGGAATCACTACGAACCCATAGCTTTCTTTTATTTCATGAAATTACAATATTTACAAAACTGTAGATGTAAAAAAAAAATATATATATATATATAGAGGGAAATGAAAGTCATTTTTCTAGTCTATTAAAAATGTGGGGACAAATCCCAATACAAGTAGAGCCTGCCTCAGCTACCTAATGATAAATTTAACCGTATAATAATAATAATAATAATAATAATAATAATAATAAATTCTTTATTCATTTGTTCTGGGACGTATTCCTTAAGAACAAAATTAAATAAAATACAGAGAGGGCTTTAGAGCCTTGAAGTTTAAGTAACAAATTGAATTGATAAAAATAATTAGAAACCCTCTTGTTTAAATAAATAAAAATAAAAAGAATACACATTACGTAGGATTTCTTTAATGAAGGAGCTCTTCCGTGTTTAATGTTTTTTATTGTTTATTTCCCGACGTTTCGAGCTTGTGGCTCATCCTCTGGGGTTATCTTATCTTTAGTTGCTACATTTCCATGCAAAGCCATTTGTCAACTTCTTTTTTTAAACAGTATAACAATACTTATGTCTGATGCATTTTATGGCCTATTACCTTGTCTATAATAAAATACAGAGAGGGCTTTAGAGCCTTGAAGTTTAAGTAACAAATTGAATTGATAAAAATAATTAGAAACCCTCTAGTTTAAATAAATAAAAATAAAAAGAATACACATTACATGTTCAATCGAATGAAAAGAAGTTAGTTTCTGTATCTTATAATAAACACATATGTACACACTTATTTACAGGTTGGTTAAATAATATTTATATTTTCTAATCTAAATTATAATAAAGAAAGAAAAAAATGAGATAAGAGCTTCTAACGGTTTAAAAGGTAAATTATAATAGGAATTGTCAATTTACTTTTTAGGTAGAGTGGATGGCTATGAAGTGATGATATAGGCGGGATTTAAAGGTGGAGAGGGTATTGGAATTACGGATGAAAGGAGGAATAGAGTTCCATAGGGATGAGGACCTAATATTGAAAGATCTACCAAAAGCTGACGCTCGGTGATCAATCAAAATACTACATGGTTATAAATCACTTCACGTAAAAAAAGTTTACATACATAAAATATATATACACAAGATTTCACATTTAAATTATCTAAAAGTAAAGATTAAATGAAAAAAAAAAGAACCATCAATAAATATTATTTTTAGTAGGCATTTTAAACAATTACTTTTTGAATGCATTTATTAACCCTAGGATTGCCAAGGGGTTTCTGACTTCTTAGTTTTACCAAGGGGGGGGGGGATTCTATGAAGCCATAGCTTTCTTTTATTGTTAACTCTATATAACTTTTAATAATTTCAATATTATGTGATTCCAATATTTACATATTTATAAAACTTTGGATTTAAAAAAAATATAGAGGGAAACGAAATTATTTTTTTGTGGATAATTAAATGTCATTTCCATGTTTTCTAAAATTCATCATTCATGATATATATGATATTTAATGATTTACACTGTCAAAAATTCTTTTTTTTTGGCTTTATTAAAAAAAAAAACTATTATTTGATTAAAATTTATTATTAACGTCTTTATAATATTATAGTTTTAAATTACATCCGCGCATTTTTCACTCAATATTTCTTTTGGATATAAAATGGTACAGAATTATTTTAATTCAAGTTTACATTGATCTTGAATGTTTTTCTGACAAATAATGTTTTTTTTCAGATTTGCTATTTAATAATATAAGAGACCCTTAGGCGATCCTAGGGTTAAAGATAGCTTACTGAGGAATGCTCTAGACTCGTATTATCATAGTCCGAAATTCGCTTCTAAATAATGAACACCTTATCACAAGCGATGCGACCCTTATGCTCTAAGTATATTAACAGTTTTAGCATGAAACAATGTGTCGAGGAATTTCTTTAATACAAAAAAAGTAATGTGCTAACAGTGTACTATACGATACGGCACTGAGGTACGACGATATGTAACTAATTTAAAAGTATACGAAATTATTACGACCTGTAAATTAATGACCAGCATTAAATCATCTGTTAAAACCTCACTTCTATATGTACGTAGACGGCAGAAACCAAGGTTTACCTTAGTGATACTTTTGAAAGAATTGAGTTAAATACGGAATTTTGTAGTAAACATATATTCAATTGGTAAATAAATATAAGTGGATTTATATACATACTGGGGTTAATTTAAATAAATCTTTTAAAGCCTATGTGTCATTAAAAGCAAATAAACCGGTAAAAAATTAATATTCCTCACTCTCCCACAAACCCAAAATATATCCATGACAACATTTATGTGGATTCAACAATCTTATACTATTTTAACACCAGAAAACAAAATGTGTTCAAAAATTCGTCGAAATCCGATGAAATTGTTATGATGATAAAATACCGTGCATGTCTGTACCTAACCTAATGTAGTATATGCCAAACTGCATGCAGATGTTGAAATTGAGAATAGTGTATTAGATAATGTTTCGTATAAGTGCATGGTATCCTTATTACGGATAAGACAATAAAAATAATGTAAATATTCTATATTCTTTTTATATATAAATATTTTTTTTTCCAGGGTAGCTTCGGAACTCATATAAGGCTTTTTCTCAGGTAAGGTGCTGGTGCATGCATTTATATTGTCGTTTATTTGCTCTTCATTTACCTATCTATTTTTTTTTTTTTTTTTGGAGCTTATATAGATTGTTTTTGTGTGAATTTTGTGGTTCATTCATATATAGTATGAATAAAATACTAAAAAAGGAAGTGCTGATTTTTTTTTTAAATGGGAGCTCAAAACTATAACAAAAATCTGGTGCGATGCGCGCAACACACAACTTTCACTTACGAACTTACTTAGATTAGAAATCGACGTGTTTCGATAATATGTTAACGCCATTCCTCAACTTCACACATTTTTCCACATTTAAGTATATACTAATATTTGTATATCTCCATAAGTTATAGAGGATTTGTATTGCAACAATTGAAAGTTCTCAGTACTTTTCGATTTATTATTGCTTATTTATTTTTTTGAGGGACCTAATTTCATCAACAGTTGATTTTTTTTACTGGTTCCTTGTTTTATATTGCGAGTTGCTTTTTGTAAATATATTGTGAAGGTGAATCGATAGGAGTATTTACGTCTCTTATGCCTTTCTGGAAATCAAGAACGATTACTGTTCCTCTAAAATCGCTTTATATTGTATTAAAAAATTTATTATTTTTGAAGAACAAAAGTTTCTAGACTAAAATATACCTATATTAATTATATACTAAGTATCATCTTACACCATATTTTTACACATCTGCGATGATTCGAAAATTTGAGCATCACTTATTTACTCTCTTAAGTAAAATTAATCGTTTTATTAATAAATAAAAGTTTTTATCTTCGTACTACGGTTAATAAAATTTTGGCTGTCGCATATACATACATCAATACCAAGTTTGATCAAAATCCTTAAAGCCCTTTTTGAGTAAATAAAAAAAAAACACGTGAAAATGGGACAACATTTATTAAGTAAAGTGTTCCCTCTAATTAATCAATTTCGATGAAATTTTTACTGTCGTATCGTAGGCATATATATACACCAAATACCGAGTTTAATCAAAATCGTTAGAGCAGTTTTTGAGAAAATCGAGAAAAAACGTAAAAAATAGACAAAATTCTTTAAATAAAGTACCCCCTCCGTTTGACCAATTTTGATGAAATGTTTGCTGTCACATCGCGGGCATATACATACACTAAATACCTAATTTCAGTTTTGTACGGCATATAGTTTTTGAGCTAGTCTGTTCACACACACACAAACACACAGACCATTTCGCGGGACTTGGTTATTTAGACTCAGGGGACCCCAAAACGTTTATTTCCGTTGAAAACCAGAAGTCGAAATTTTTCACGATAGCAATACTTATTTCATATATAGGTAAGTGAAAGTAAAAAAGCTTGAAGAGCTTAGTTAATTGAAATATGTTATTATTTTAAGTTTTTGTGCCTCTTATTCCGTATAATCCCACTCTTTCTTCTGTATGATTATATCATTAGGAATAATTATTATAATTCTTTTTTTTTTTGAGAAGGGTTTAGCAGTCTCTTTTTGTTTAATATCTATTGAGCCTTAATTCCAGCAGAAATAATGGAATGAAATATTAAAGAGACTTAATATTGCGAAATTTCAACAACCACCTCTTCCTTGCCGTTTTAGGCTATACGGGGTTTCCCGGGCCAGGGGAGAGGGTGGAGGATTAATGCCGAGTATTATTAAAATTCAAAATTTCAAATTGCGAAATTTTAACTGTTGAAATATGATTTCTAGATAATATACGACTCCACAAAAGCCTTGACCAGTATCAAGCCGAAGGGTACACATCAATGGAAGTTACTGTTGGATGACGTTTATCGATCCCTGTTTTGACGTGGTTCAGTTGAGCTAGGTTAGGATCAAGGAAGCAGTGAATGTCGGAAGTTGTTTTAGCTTGTTATAGTTTGTTCTCTTTGTTATTACTGTATAGATTAATTCAAGAAACAACAATAATTTTTTAATGAAGTGTAAGATTTATTTTACATTTTCCTTTTTCAATTTCCAGTTTGCATTCTTCGTTTTATAACCAGATTAGGGAATAGAAATTAATGAGTAGGATATCAAAACGGTATGACAGATCAGTTGGAGAAGAAAGGCATCAAGGTTTGTTCCAACAATTAGTCCTGGACTAACTGTCATACTTCCCAATCTCCCTAATATCGGTTGGCTGTTTTCGTGGTTTGCTGGGCGAGAGATAGAATCATTTACATGGTTAAAGTGCTTGTTGGAACAAACGTTAAAGCAATATTCTCACAGCAAAGTTCCCCTACAGCTCAGCAAGCAATCGTACAAGTATTTTGGGCTACATATCGCTTACTTCTGTCAACAACGTCATATATCAAAAATCAGCTTTCTATATTTGATTTATAGTTATGACTGAATTCGCTTATGATCCTATTAAGGTTGATAAGAAAATAGAAGGATCTTAACAAACTAAAGCGTGTTCACAAAGGAAATTAAATATATAAATTGGTTTCTTTATTTATATGATTAAATAAGAACACAACAAAAGAAAAAGGAAAAAATCTCAAGTGGATTATGGCTTAGTAAACTGTGTAACTGACGAAAGTTGATTTAATTTTAGACAGCAAAAAAAAAATGATTTGTTGGTTATAGTGGATTATGATAACCTTCTTCAAAAAAACAACAGTGAGGATAACAATGATAACAGCCTGTTTCGAATACGAGTATTTACGAACAGTTTCAACCAGCACACCTCACCGATTATTAATATTCGTGCAAGCCAGTAGTTGGTATCTTGAGATAACTTGTAAAAAGTGTATTACCAAGCTGCTGGTAACAAGGCAGAACAGGCACAGTCCGTTCGAGCCACAATTCCCATGATCGATTACTGGCTGATCGATCCATCTCGAAAATCGCAATCGAGTATCGACGAACTGTTATGCCGCTACAAGATCATCAAATTGATTGAGTCAATGTAAATAATAAATACCTATTATCCTACAAGAAGGTTCATAAATTAAACTTGGCTGTTTAAAATTTTATATTCCTTCAATCTTCCACCAGAGAAAATAGCCTGTAATAAACCGATGCCTATGTATGCTGAGTGGCATTTGAGTGTGTGTTGTGTTTTTGTGTGGTAAATCAATCAAAATTAATATACGTGTATACATACACATCCAAAAAACCATTCCTCATTCATTTATTTATTCTTTTAAAAAAATATAATAAAACAAACAAATAAAACATACCTGTAGATGCACGTATAAAAACAGAATAATTATAATATTAAAAAAAGGCAATAAGTATATTTACATTATATTAACACGTTAGGTGCGGCATCGGTCCCCGGGGTTAACAGCCGATTTTCACAAGAAAATGTCCGAAAGTCCGAACACTTCAAACACTCAATTTAGTCGATTTTTAATGAGTTTATTGCATTTTAGTGCAGAAAATATTGCTAACAGCTGAAATTCTGTTGTTTTTAGAATCGGACTCCGAGGATTTTCGATAAAGTATGGCGTAAATCCGGTATCGGCCTGTCCTGCGCCTATTATGTCTAGTTCCATTCCTTAGCAAGAGATAATGCCCATGAGACGCTCATTTTATTCACTTTTTAGTCAAAAGATAACGCTTTCGTCAAAGCATTCCCATCAGACCCCAACGCCCGATATCGTCTGTGGCTCATCCTAGCAGTCGGATCCCGGGAACCGATAGATAGTGTTAATAGATTTTGCATTTTTGGAAAAATTATGTCTAAATCTGAAAGATAAGGTTTAACTTCTTTATGATTTCCATTCGGCATTTTTTTTTATGTGTTGTTTTCTAGGGTTACTCTTACGGATCGAAGAAATTTGAAGTTCCTTTATTACTATATTGTTAAGTGTCTCGAACATTCTTCGACGATGTGGCGAACTATCAGTTGGGTGTTGCAATGTTCGCAAATAAGTGGAGGCAATTTGAGGATTTTGAAGTGTTACCTAGGCTGCATCCTACGCTTGTCAGAGCAGATTCATTTCTTTTGATAATTCTATTTTCTTTTCGTTAGAATTTTTTTTTTCATCCTTTCGTCAGAATTTGGGATATTCGGTATTATTCATGGGCCTCATATAAGGGTTAGGGATTAACACCGAATTGATGAAGCCCACCGGGGCTTCCTTGAACTCTTCTTTTTAAAAACTCTTCCAAACTTGTTGAAAATATTAAATACTGATTTATTTCGGTTCAGGGTGGCCATAACTTTACCCGACTCTATACAACATAAGGTTGCCCATGGTATAACAAGCAGGGGCATAATTTAAAAAGGATTCATCAATACTTTTTTTTTTTTTCTTCTTTTTTATCAGAATTGGAAGAATAAGCGAAGAATTGTGGCCTGCCGATAGAAGGAAGAGTGGAGAGGTAAGATAAACTCAATAACCTGAGCCGTTGGTGATTTCTCTCATCCAGTTCCACTCGAGCGCGCTCGCGGCCAAATCTACTTTAGCAACTTCGAACTTGGGTGACCTTTGGCTTCCTGATCTAATAGCTCGCCCGATAGCTCTCTTAAGAGTTTTTTTTCTTTATTTATAGTTATGTCTTTCTTACGACTTGACAGTTTTTCTTTATGTTGACATTAATATATAACTTATCATGTTCAGTATTTTATGCAGGCCTGCTTATCATACCACTAAAACCAATTTTTCATATTACTTGTTATCAACAAGTAAATATGATCGGAAGAGTAAAAGTAAAAGTGTGTATAACTAATACACACTTAGTATTACAGGTATTTTAACCACCATTTTAGGTTCTCCAATTAACTTTAGAGTTTAAAGTTATAGTCCAATCTCAATAGAATATTACTTAAATATAAATTTTCAACAAAATTTATAGCTAAGGCATATTAAAAAATAATATTGAAATTATGATACTTCCAACTGTGCTGATAATGAATCATATCGCCAATCGAGGATTCCTCTTAGGTCTGTCTTTTAATCCGCTTAATACGGTAACATTTCACAAATGAAGACCCTGGGTGAACGAGAATGCTGCAAAATGATTTCACAGAATTTTGAAAAGTGAGAGTGATGTGTAGATCCAACAACTGACTGCTCGATGTAGCAAGCATCTTTTGTTTTTCTTAGTGCATTGGCTCTATGCGTCTTTGACCTATCACAAACGCCCACGCACGTAACACTAAATGAATAATTATTGGATACTTAATATCGATCAGTACGACATATTCAATTTTAATTAACTAGATACATTTTAATTATACATTTACGAAAATAAATTAATAAAATTTACAATTGGTTTGAAATTGATAAGCTAAACAATTATTTAAAATAATAAATGGATTTCCTGAACATAGGCTGTTTATTTATTTTTCGGAAAATAGATTTTAAATGCTCCAGAGAGATTAGTCATGAACAATATATCCATACTTTTTCTGAAAACATACATATGTGTATACTAAAAAGAATACATCTCAATAAGAGTCTTAAGAAAAGAAATCTGCTGCGTGCGCGCAACACACAACTTTCACTTACCAACTTAGTTAGATTAGAAATTGAATGGATCCGCCGAAAAACGTTCTAAGCGACAAATATGCAATGTTGAATAATCAGTGAAAAAAAATCATAGTCTAAAGTGATTGTTAGTTCTGTAGGTGAATTTACTTTCTCATGTGATTTGTTATGTATACATGTAAAATGACATAATGGAGTACTAGATCGTACTAGTAATAAGATCATACTATGACGTACTATTATACATTTTTATTCATTCGCCCAAAAGTGCCACTTCGGCATTTTTGTCGGCCTTGTGTTAATGCCACTTCTCAAAGTTACACATTCACTTCTTATTTTTGTTTTCATTTGCTCTATAAAACACACCAATTTCTTTTATTATTAAATAATAGTTTTTACTTGTGATAATTCGGCAATGCAAGCATAATACTCCAAGTCGACTGATTTTATAATTCTCTATGTACTTGTTGAAAATTTCATTTAGTTCCCATGAAACAAATAATTTCCTTTAAATGTATAGAAAATCTTTATTTATAAACAATGGTCTGTCATTAAAGGCGTACGCATGCGCAATGCGTGGGTTCAACGTGTTTAATGAGTTGACGGAATAATTTTCTTTTTTTCTCTATCATATTTGGCCATTTCTTATTTTTAGGCGAAAATAAAGGCAGATAATTTCTCCATATAAACAAAATATAGGCACTTTATAAGAAAACAAAAAAGGCCCCTTCCCCATTTACGCTCCCTCAGAACATTTTAATAATCAAAAAGGTTACTTAATATCGAAGAATAATTGATTCTCAATAAACATGACGAGTTTAATCAAAATCGTTAAAGCTATTTTTGAAAAAATCGGAAAAAACATAAAAATAAGAAAAAAAGTTCTGAAATAAAGTGCCACCTACGGTTGATCGATTTTGATGAAATTTTTGCAGTCATATCTCGGGCATATAAATAAATATAATACCCAATTTAAGGTTCTTACGGTTTATAGTTTTTTAGCTGGTCTGTTCACATACACACAGACCATTTCGCAGGACTTGGTTATTTGGTGTAATTCCATTGATAAACGGAAGTCGAAAATTTTCACGATGGCAATACTTTCGCTTACTATACTATATATAGGTAAGTGAAAGTAAAAAGGTTAAAGCTAATTTTTTGTTCCTGTAAATGTATAAATAATGGGGAATAATATATATAAAAAAAATTATATTAATCATTAATTCCTTCAACAGTCATACCTTCGAAAACACAGTAGAGATATAGCGAGGAGCATAGCCCTCAATTTCCGAATAACGATAAGGGAGTGAAGAGCTATCTAGCAAACAGATCCGTTTCGGAACACCATTGATCTACGATATCACATGCTATGTCTCAGTCCACACGCTGCCTCTAATATCTCTCTCTCTCTCGCTCTGATTAATCTGATGACTGGGAATGTACCATTAAATACTTATTACATTACTTATTTTATAAAACTGTTAACATCATATGAACTATATAGTTTTTATTCGTATATTTTTCTTAAGAGACTCTTATTTAGATGTATTCTTTTTAGTATACACATATGTTCTCAGAAAAGGTATGGATATATTGCTCATGCCTAATCTCTATGGAGCATTTAAAATTTATTTTCAAAAAAATAAATAAACAGCCTATGTTGAAGGGACTCATTTATTATTTTAAATAATTGTTTAGTATAATTACTAAACTAATAGTAAATTTAATTAATTTATTTTCGTTAATGTATAATTAAAATGCATCTAGTTAATTAAAATTTAATATGTCGTACATATCGATATTAAGTATCCAATTAACATTCATTTAGTATTATGTGCGTGGGCGTTTGTGATTAGTCAAAGACGCTTAGAGCCTAAGCTCTGAGAAAAAAAAAAAAAAATCTGGTGCGTGCTCGCAACACACAACTTTCACTTACCAACTAACTTAGATTAGAAATTAATGCGTTATGTTAATTTCCACTTCTCAAATGAACAGAACGGCTTTAATTATAAACAATGGTCTATCATTAAAGGCGTACTCCGCATGCGTGGGCTCAACGAGTTTTATGAGTTGACTGAATATTTTTCTTTTTTTCTTCCCTATATGTTTTCTTTATTTTTATCATATCTCATATTTAGCCATTTCATATATTCAGGTAAAACGAGAGACAGATAATTTCTTCATATGAACAAAAACAAAGGTACCTTATAAGAAAACCAAAAATGTCCCTTTCCCATTTATGCCCCTTCAGAACACTTTAATAATGATGAGCTTACCTGATATTAAAGAACACCTAATTTTCATTAAACATGACGAATTTGATAAAAATTGTTAAAGCCGTTTTTGAGATCATCGAAAAAAAGGTAAAAATTGGAAAAAAAAATAGGAAATAAAGTGCCCCCTCCCCTTGACCAATTTTGATGAAATTTTCACAGTCATATCTCGGGCATATACATACATCAAATACGCAGTTTGATCAAAATCGTTAAAGCCGATTTTGAGTAAATAAAAAAACACGTGAAAATGATACAAAATTTATAAAGTAAAGTCCCCCCTCCGGTTAATCAATTTTGATGAAATTTTTACAGTCATATCTGAGGCATATTAATAAATCAAATACTCAGTTTAATCAAAATCGTTAAAGCCGTTTTTGAGAAAATCGAAAAAAACGTAAAATGTTATTAAATAAAGTACCCCCTCCCTTTGGGCAATGTTGATGAAATTTTTGCTGTCACATCGCGGGCATATATCTACACTAAATACCCAATTTCAGGTTCGCACGGTTTATAGTTTTTGAGCTAGTCTGTTCAAACACACACACACACACACACACACACACACACACACACACACACACACACACACACACACACACACACACACACACACATACACAGACCATTTCGCGGGACTTGGTCATTTGGACTCAGGGGACCCCAAAACGTGTATTTCCGTTGAAAACCGGAAGTCGAAATTTTTCACGATCGCAATACTTCCACTTACTATATATTTCATATATAGGTAAGTGAAAGTAAAAACGCTTCATTGAGCAGTCAGTTGTTAAATCTACACATCACTCTTTCACTCTTCAACATTCTTTGAAAGCATTTGGAGCATTCTCGCTCAGGTTCTTCATTTGTGCAGTGTTACCATATTATGTGGATTAGAAGACGGATCTAAAAGGAATCCTCGATTGACGATATGATTAATTATCTGGACGGTTGGAAGTAGGGGAGAGCGGGGTTGGTTCGCAACAGTTTTAACTTTTTTGATTGTTGAGTCATTCCTGTTAATATAATCCCAATATGGATGATACCTCTGTAAACTCGAAGTATTAGAGTACTACAAGCATTTTTTTCACCACATAATACTTAATACTAAGATCATAGAAAATTGAAGAATTCGTCAATCCAGAGTATGCCAATCAACACCCTATGTGGGGCAGGTTGACCTATTAGGTATGGTTGTTTAGCCATCTCATTCAAGTACTGCCTGACACATATTATTGTTATTAAAAGTTGCACTATAATAGTATAATAATTTTGAATAGGTTTTTAACAGCTTTTTAATGGAAAATAGAATGACTATAGAAGAAGATAGAAGTTTAGACTGTCGTCATTGTTTGCATAAGAAAAATTGCTCCCATCTTCCTCGCTGGAACTAACGTCAATTGGTAGTTTCATCTTTGATTACGTTTACCTTGCTTTTGTGAATTGCTACTGCGCCAAAAGAAGAATTGAAGAGAGCCAACAAACTCCACAGGAAAGATCATATGAAAGATGGCTGCCAGAACAGGGGAGAACAATCAAACAAGAAACTGGTTAATCGAAAGGTTAGGTTTTTCAAAGGAGTTTGGTGCTATGTGAACAGAATCGGAGTCAAATATTTTACCATGCCTTTAAACCAAATTTACTGAAAATATAAAAATTTACTTAAATGTCGTAAAATCAATCAATGAAGTACACTCTTCGCGATACTGATAGCATCGGATTGAAAACTCAGGACAAGACTCCCAAGGTCGAGCGGGTGACATGGTACAATGGTGGGGTCTTCGCAACAGGTGTGACGGAAACTTTAAGCCGATGGCCAACATACCCCCTATGCCAACCAACCCCGCTCTCCCCTAACATAATTTCAATATTATTTTTTAATAATGCCTGAACTATAAATTTTGTTGAACGTTTACGTTTAAATAATATACAATTGAAATTTGACTATAACTTTATACTTTATATTATAGTTATTAAGTGTGTATATAACTATTAACCGTTTATTTATCATTTTGTATTCTTGGTTTAATAATGTTTTAATCTTAGTTTAATTTAAAATTTTGATAATTTCTTCCATTATGGATACTAACTAATATAATGGAAGAAAAACATTGGATCAAAAATAAAATAGGTTTGAATCTGTTGATAATTCCCGTGATTTCTTTTTCGTTCTATAGGGAATAAACAAAACAATCACTTTGCACGTAAATAATGGACAAAAAACGAAAAAAATATTTTTATATTCTTTCTAACGTTTTTCTATGATATAGAATTCGGATGAGAAGTGGATAAGTTTGACTAACAGCAACGATTTGTAATTAAAATCATTAGACTTTTCGAGCTTTGTAGTAACAAACATATAGCACTCGTATTTTTACTTTGACTTTTCACGTTTTAAGATGAAATATATTCTCATTTTTTATTCTGTACCTACAGAAATTTTCGTTTGGCTGAAACTGAAGACTTATTTAACTTGCATTTGGTTTCTATTCGTCAATTTTCAATATGAGTTTATCTATAAATTTATTTTTATATTAAGCAAGTAAGTATATATTTTTAATTTAGGATTAACATTTAAGTCTCTTTATTTTTTTTTATTTTTTTTATATAAATACCTATTATCTTTCCAAACAAACACTAATCAACACTACTTCTTCGCTAGCGGCTAAACTAACTTAAGCGAATTTCCCCTATAATACAGATTAAATTTAAATTGTTTCCAAAGCTAGTTGATGTGGTTCGGATTGGGACAACCGTTACAGAAACGGGCATACTCAACCCGCCTAAATATTCTGAGGATTTCGAATAGTTTCAATTCCCTGCATTGCTCCATTCCAGTTGGTCTCCTGCAGTTTATTTATGTATATATATTGTTACTCTATACTTATTTTACAACAATTGCAAATTATTAAACAAATAATTTTTCAAGCCCATTAATAATTTGTTCTTATAAATTATTAGATTAACGAATAAACATGTTATAAAATTTTTTGAAACTATAGTACAAATTTATATATATAATTTAATCAATCACATATAATTGTGCCAGACGATGCAAACCTGCATTTTAATGTTCAACCAAGAAAAACATAATTAAATAACGTCTTGAACAAGGAATAATATCAAGAAATATTTAAAAATTTCGTTTGTTGTACCTAAAGTTTCTAAAACATATTCAAATTAAATTTAATTTCAAAATAGAACTGCTTATTCCCGTAATTTGTACGCGACAATATTTTTATATACTATAACGAAAGAATAAAAGTATTGAAGGAAAGAAACCATATTTCTGTATTTTTTTTGTAAAAAGTCCTGAGTAAGTTTTCAGTAAAAATTATTTTATATTAATTTAGTCATTATTGTGGGTAACCACCTTGTTTTTAAATTATTTTAAATAATTTATTTTTTATAGAGAGAAGATTTGGCTCCGCCGGGAGCGAACCCGGGTCTTCCGCGTGACATGCGCAGTATGCTAACCATTGCACCACGGAGCTCGCTTCCACGCGGTGCCAAATCCTTCTTCTTCGCTGACACCTCTCCCAACTGTCCACCTACCGTAAATACTCGCAAAACTTGCGAGATCGTTGGGAGAGGTGTCAGTGAAGAGCAATGATTTGGCACCGCTTGGAAGCGAGCTCCCTGGTGCAATTGTTAGCATACCGCGCATGTACGCGGAAGACCCGGGTTCGACTGCCGGCGGAGCCAAATGTTTTCTCTTCAAAAAATAAATTATTTAAAAAATTACTTTTTGATGTTTACTAGAGTTAATATTATGACTTTAGAATCAATATGAAAATAATTGTCTGAAATCTTAGCATTATAAATGACTGATTGTTATAATATTTGTTAAGCTATTGTGATTGTAGTACTTAACACTATTTTTAATATTAACCCTAGAATCACCGACCTCTCCCAGGTCACACGGATTACCAAGGGGGGGGGGGGGGCTCCTTGAGCCCACAACCTTAAAAACCTTTTATTTTGGTTCTATATTTTTTTTAAATTTTTTATTTCTATTGGAGTATGTTTAATGAACGTTTCTTGTGACACCTGTGAAAAATAAAAAAAAAGTTCGGATGTGGAAAAAAAGGATGACTTTAAATTAAAAATAATTTTATTCTACTAGAGAAACATATCTAAACATTGTTTGAATAAAAAGTTTCTATATCTTATATAAGATATATATTCTAAAGAAGATAACTTTAAATAACTTAAACTAACGATAGATCGTACGATAATAATATCTATAATAGTATATATCGTACGATAATAATATCTATCGTTCAATCTTCTTTAAAGATTCTAAGTTATTATAACATTATAATTGAATAATAATTTAAGAAAATCTAATTATCAGATTCGTAAATGCAATTATCGGTGCTTTTGCACAATGATTTTTTTTCCGAGTGTTTGTTACACATTGAACGTTTACATTTGAAGCAACGCTGCTTAGATTTTGATAGGTTGTTGTATTTTTCTTTTTTTGATTTGGCTTCACTAACACAAGTGTAATACCTTAGCCTTCCACTTGATGAACCTTGTTCCTCCAATTGGGGATAAGTCAGTTCTCGCCCTCGAACATGCTCCATGGCCTTCACTGGAGATCTAGGAATGCCCACAAGATTTTCACTCCTTTCAGCAACACACAATTTTACTAAACTCTCAGATAGTTCAAAAAAAAAGTACTTTCTACGGCCAGCACTATTTCTTCTCCATGTTGTGTTTTTAAGAGTAAAAACTGTATAAGAATTGAGAGCTGTTATGTCCAAGAGGGAGTAGAAAAGAGATAATAGCCACCTTTTACATGAATATTGTCTCACCATGGAATTGATTGTATCTATTACTCCCAATAATTATAACCATCTCAGTAATATATTTTTATATGAAAAAAAATTATAAGGGGAGAATATTTTTTATTGGAAAAAAAAAAACTTGAGAAGGTATGTTAAAATTATATCAAAGTAATTATTATTTGAGCAATATAATTAATAACACTTGAATTACTTGTTAAAAGTAGTATTAAATATCAGTGGGCTCGAGGAGCCCCCCCCCCTTGGTACTTAAGTGTATAACTACCCCGTGCATTATCAAGGGGGGGGGGGGCTCCTCGAGTCCATACGTAAAAAAGAATGTTTTTCTCAACATCGAAATTGTTTTATTTCATTTTGTTGTTATACCCTCATTCTAGGATGTTTTTCTGAGGAATACATAAAATATCAAAAATATCCCATTAAAATTGGGTGATAGGGAACAAAAACAAAAAGTTGTGGGCTCGAGGAGCCCCCCCCCCTTGGTACTTCTAGGGTTAAAATTTTAGAAACTACAAAATTTTATATTAAACTAGTTTTTAAATAATAATATCTGAATAAAAAAGAAGGGGTATGATACGAATCTGGGTCCCGACATCACCATTGCTTTGGGCTAACTTGTTTCTTCAGATAAAATTATAGAAATATTTCGTATTTACCTGAAAGGAAGAATGCAAATAGGAAATATCCGTAACAATAATTGTTGCCAGGGGGGTATGAATATTTTAAGCTGAAAAAACACCCACAAAAACCGGAATAAATAAGCCAATGATTATTATAAGAAGGTATTATTAAATTGTCAAATATTTAGAATTATTTCTTTCTGAAGATTACACAAACCAATAACATAGAATGAAAAATTTAAAAAAAAAATCTTACAAAAATTGTTATAATGGCAAATTATTGAAATGAAACACTGAATCCAGCAAAGGGAGACTTAATTAACTAAATCCTAATTATTGAGACTGCTGGAGTGGTTTTCGGTTTCGAGTACTTAGTTAGGGAAGTCATTTCTTTGATTAGATTTCTTCAAGTGCTCTCCGATAACGAGCAGATATATATAAAGCCTTTATTAGGACAGCCCATCGGTCAAGGGTGAATTCTAAATTGGGTTATTTGACCAATATTTGAGCAGATATTCGATATGGTGGTTTCAAATTGAAACCTACTATATGTAAACATCCAGGTCATTTTTAAGGAAAAGGCCAATAACAGCTTTGAAATTTCACATATATTATAAAGCTCGATTCCGTAATCTAAAGTAGGTCTTATTAATCTCATATTAGCTTATCTCAGATCATGGCGAGAAATTGAAGAAGTTGGATCATTTGAAGAAGAAGTAAAAATAAGGATAAAACTGATGCTTCAAGAGGACACACAAAACAAAAACAAAATTTATCAAAAAAGAAACGTATATACCAGAAATTCGAACAATTTAAGCATATTGATGGTATGAAAGTTAAGGCAAGTCGACATTCAAGATGAAGTAAGAGTTCACGACCCGACCCAATTCATCCCGTCTTGATTCTCGCGATTTTTAGATCACGTTTTTGTTTCACCACGCGAACTTACGATCACCGTCAACGGCAAAAAAGAAAGGCAAATTATAAAGTAGAGTGAAAAAAGAAATATGAAAATTTAACTGAACTAAAACTTGACAAAATCAACTAGGACAAGAATATTAATTTTTACAACAGTTGCGAAATTCATCATTACCACCGGCTCGTATGTCTCGAAATTTATAAAATGAAATTTTATTATATATTTAGTCCAAGGTTTGAGGGTGGTTGGTTAATTGTGTAGAATAGACTTTTACTTATTTCAAATAAAGTTCTACGTTGTTTGTTTAACGTGTTAGTCACTTAACACGTTCACGCCGGGGTGTACCACTTGTGGCTCACACTTGACTGCCTCATCGGGCGGCATGTACCACCGGTGGCTCACGGTAGAATGCCGCCTCTGTCAAATAATTAGATCTTTAACACCTAGACTGCCGAAAAAGAATACCTGAGAGTCATGCTCTCGTTTCTACACAATTTTAGTATTTAATTCTCTGGGGTCAATCCATTTGAAGTGGTCCAATCTAGTTGCTTCAATATTTATATTTTTAAAAATATTTTCAACATTGAAAGAGCAGTGCATCAGAAGTACAAAAGTGCAATTAGATTATTTTTTGAATTTTTATTTTTCCAATGGGGGCCATATTATTTTCGAAAAAACGTGTATTTTTAGCTATTTCAGTGCTCTGCTTCCAATCAAATATCTCCTCTTTTACTCATCCTAGAATATTCAAATAATGCCGAATCTCTTTAGAAAGGTCTGACCTTTAATAAAGATTATTAAAACTATGAACTTAAAACTAAGTATTAAGGTCCAGGTACACCTTCAAAGTATTAAGGTACCTGGACCTTAATAGTTGTAATAATCTTTATTAAAGGTCAGACCTTTCTAAAGAGATTCGGCATTATTTGAATATTTCAGGATGAGTAAAAGAGGAGATATTTGATTTGAAGTAGAGCACTGTAATAGCTAAAAATACACGATTTTTCGAAAATAATATGGCCGCCATTTGAAAAATGAAAATTCAAAAAATCAACTAATTGCACTTTTGTACTTCTGATGCACTGCTGTTTCAATGGTGAAAATATTAAATAAAATAAAAATGTTGAAGCAACTAGATTGGACCACTTCAAATGGATTGACCCTCTGACAAGAAAGCAGTTACTCGATTTCAGGTGACATGGCAGCCAAAGTGTTAAGTAAGAAGAAATAATTTCTGTATAGCTGAAAATTAAAATAATGAAAATTTAATGTTAATTCATTTATTTTTATATTTATTTATATTTACATTATAAACGTATAAACATTTGGTATTTAATAACAATTATAATTAATATCGTATTATAAGCAGAACTAGTAGGATAGTATTTTTATTGTTTATTTTATTATTGTTGGATTGCCTGTACTGAATAATACCCTGGGATAGCTACCGCCCGATGGAGCGAACAGCATTAAACAATCCCGGCGTGAACGTGTTAATGCCATTCAGGCTAATCGGACGATGCTACAGTGGGAGTCCTAAATTTTGCCTATCCAGGTATAATTAGGATAGGGATCTTTAACGAGTAAATGACATCGTACAGGCTCTGGACCTCCATTTTACATCCTATCCGAGGGATGGCATAGCCAGAAGTTCGAATTCGATAATTATCGGAAGTGTTTTTAGCTCTGAGATAACACAATTTTCAATCGTGATCAACTCTCCAGCTAGAGATAATTGAGAGACAGACTGTTCAAACAACAATTGTACGAGCTCCGACTTGTGCCCCGGGTCTACAAATAAATCGAGTGAGGGTGATAAGAAAAGACAACTTGCGACACAAAATGTCAGGACAGAGAAGACTGTTTGCCGAACTAAGTCAATCTAGAAGCGGAACAATCACGGTATTCTTCGAGGTATCCATTCCGCCGAGGTACATTCTGTCAATTTTATTGTTCTTTTTGTAAAGTATAATTTTTTAGTACTACATTGAATTGATCAACACAGTTATTAGCATTGAATGTATGAATGATTCCAAGAGATTAAGGAAGTTGTTTAAATTCTAGGAGCTTGTCTATTGTATAGAGGATACCTGATAGAGTATAAGTGGGCGAATGATATATTAACAGTAATTGACCAAATTGAGGAAGGCTAATTAGCGTAATTGAAGTCCACCAGTGCGAGGGAGTTGAACTAAAAGCTCTCAGGTGTAAATGATAGTGGTTCAATACTTAAGTGATCTGTGTCTCCAATTGACTAATATCTCAATTTTTCAAATGCTTAAGATGGGTCGCAGATTCTGTTCATGAAATCTCTATTTTTACTTTCACTTACGTATACATGAAATATATAGTAAGGAAAGTATTGCGATCGTGAAAAATTTCGACTTCCGGTTTTCAACCGAAATACACGTTTTAAGGTCCCCTGAGTCCAAATAACCAAGTCCCGCGAAATGGTCAGTGTGTGTGTGTGTGTGTCTGTGTATGTGTGAACAGACTAGCTCAAAAACCATAAACCGTGTGAACTTGAAATTTGGTATTTAGTGTATGTATATGCCCGCGATGTGACAGCAAAAATTTTATCAAAATTGGTCACACTTTATTCAATAACTTTTTACGTTTTTTTTTTTTTCATTTTTCTCAAAAACGGCTGTAACGATTTTGATTAAACTGAGTATTTGATGTATTAATATGCCCGAGATATGACTGTAAAAATTTCATCAAAATTGATCAACCTGAGGGGGGACTTTACTTAATAAATTTTGTATCATTTTCACGTGTTTTTTTTATTTACTCAAAAACGGCTTTAACGATTGTGATGAAACTGGGTATTTAATGTACGTATAAGACAAAGATGGGACAGCCAAAATTTCATCGAAATTGGTCAAACGGAGGGGGCACTTTATTTCATAACTTCCAATTTATAGCTTTCTTTAAATTATCTCAAAAACGGCTTTAATGATTTTGATCAAATTCGCCTTGTTTAATGAAAATAAGGTGTTCTTTAATATCAGATAAGCTTTATCGTTACTAAAATGTTCTCAGGGGCTTAAATGGGGAAGGGGCTTTTTTTGTTTTCCTGTAAAGTACCCTTGTTTTTGTTTATATAGAAAAATTAACTATCTCTCATTACACCTAAAAATAAGAAATGGCTAAATGTGAGATATGAAAAAAATCAAGTAAACTTATACAGGAGAAAAAAAGAAAAATATTCAATCAACTCATAAAATACGTTGAGCACACGCATGCCGCGGAGTAAGCCTTTAATGACAGACCATTGTTCATAATTAAAGCCGTTCTGTTCATTTAATGGAAATTATTTGTTTCTATGCTAACTAAATGAACTGCTTACATCCAATTTTCGCTTCGTAGTTATTATCAAGGTTCTGGTCTTTTGAAAAACGAGCCATTCATTTAAACAAACCAATTTCTGACAGCGCAGTATCTAGGCTTTAGGCAGGATAATACTATACTTTTCATATTGATGCTTTGTTAATTTTTCTTTTGTCAAACGAGAACGTCGAAAAGGGGCATTGTCCTGTTACAGAACGAATTGTTTACTGTCTAGCAAAGGGTTCATTGCATGATCGTTATTCCGGTATCCCTGAACCAAAAAAGTATCTGATTCGAAGAAAGTTTTTGATCATTTCGGTCCGATGGGAAGTTGGGTTTAGGTTTAGTGTATAGATAGTGACAAACAGTGTCTCCAATTGCTGCAATCGATTGGTCGATCGTTGGTTCCCAATAATCTATCGATCTGAGAATTCTTCCACTTCCCCCTTTTTTTTTCGTTGCACTTTTTTCTTACTCGAGTTTCCGTTTAAATAGTGTTCATTGCACTTGTACTTCTCCTTAAGTAAAAAAAAAAGTAGGGGAGAGCGGCATTAGTTGGCAACAGTTTTCACTTTTTTGATTGATGAGTCATTCCTGTTAATATAATGTCAATAAGGTTTATACCACTGTAAACTATGATCATAGAAAATTGAAGAATTGATCAAGCCAGAGTATGCCAATTAACCCCCTGTGTGGGGCAGGTTGGCCTAGAAGGTGAGGTTGTTTGGGCATCTCATTCACAGCCTGACACATATTATTGTTATTTTAAAATCTGCACTACAATGGTATAATAATTTTGAATCGGTTTTTAACAGCTATTAAGAGAAAATAGAATGACAAATGGCTGCATTTTACCATACGGCTGCATTTATTTCAATTGAATAACATTATAACACATTTCTAACAGCGGAAGTTACAAAAATTTAATGTCTCAGAACATTGCGTTAGAAAAATGTAAAATAAATTTTGTTAAAAAAAAAAACGAATTCTACATATCTTCAAAAACTTTAGGTAGGATAAATATTCAATGAAAATTTATATCTGAATTTAAGAAAATCAAAACGAAGCACATTTTCTTATATCTTCATTAGGCATAATTTAATCTCCTACCCCAAAAAAATAAATAAAAATAAATTAGGAAATAAACTTCCAACAAGTTTTCTTTTCCGTATGAATTGATGAATACTTATCGTCTATATCAATCATATAATTTATGAACTAAAAATAAATATACCAACTTCATGATCGTTTTATACATGTTATTCCATTAAACTGTATATATATATGTAGTTTACACTCACCTCGTTCGGAAATAAATTTTACAGGAGACAGTTAGCGGTCTTTTTATTACTGGCAATAAAAAGTCGGTTTATTATCGGGCGGCTAATTCAGGTTTTATTGCCAGTGAAGAACTTGGGGCCATGAATAGTTTTATGGTGGCCGCCCTTTGAGGGAAGTAATTGTGTCAATCAGTAAATAGGGTGAAAAATTAACGTATCTACGAGTATATCTCTGTTTGTAAACTTTAAAATAAATTTTTATTTTTCATTTATACCAATATATCTTCGCTATAAGGATTTGTAACGTAACTTTCAAATGTGAGAAACCGTGTTGGTTTTTGTAGTCGATATTTAACTATGGCAGATGGCACAATACAGAATTCATAAATTTATCATAAAAAATAAAATTAAAATAATGATGGAACATATATAGGAATAAAGATAAAAACTTGCAATTGTGGTATTAAGCTGATTTCGGGTTCTATATATACGTTGTATATATTTAATGCGTTCATTTCTCTGGCATGATACCATGAAATTTATTGTTATAATTATATGGTTTAGAAAGTTATAGACTTGTTGTTGAACTAATAGTTGGAACAAACTGTCATGGTACATATTTGTGACTACGATGTTCGAGTACCATCTACGCTGGCCTAGAACCTTCGAGGCTGTTCCTCTTACGACTAAATATAAGGAGCGATAGATGGGAGAGTTAGTCTTATTATGAAGGGCAAGTGAGATGGTTATTTTTGTGTTACAAAGTGATAATTTTTGTGACCTATTTAATTATTTTCATTGTTTGTGTGGCATTAAAAAATTTTTATTTTACTTAACCCTCCGGCTGGTTTCTCTTGCTACTTAAGTCCATCAGCGGACGCGCTTCGGTGTTTGGACCGCATCTTTGTTTTTTATATATTTTATTAGAAAATAAGCAATAACTAATTTTTTGTTGTTGTTTACTCATTGCTTTAGTTTTGTACTGTTTCTGATGAATGAAAATTACAAGTTGTAGAAAGAATAGGAGGGCAAAAAAAAAAAAAATTAAAATAGCTTTGGCGATAATAACACACAAAAAATCTTACAATTGGTAGTATAATTTATAGAGATAATATTATAATAAATTGCTTATAATAATAAATGTTGCTCATATGAACATGGTGGAAGATGGTTGACTTTTGTTATAATTAAGAAGAAATGGTTGGGGGCGCGGTCAAAATAATAAATAGCACTAATATGTAAGAATCACATATTTTATTTTTGTAAATGTTTCGACTCAAATTTTAGGCCCTCATCAGTGCTCTTTGGCTGATGCTGTTACAGTGAACCCATAAGTTATAGAGTACTGTAATAATGAACATAGGCTCAGAGGTATGGGTCAAGGTTTTAAAGGAAAATAATCAAATACACAGCTAAATTTCACGATTTACTAAATTAGTAAAACAAGACTAAAAAAAATAGTATGTGTAAAAATAATTCAAACAATATTAGACAACGTAAAAAACAAAATACTTGAATTTTAATTCGTGAAGAAATTGCCGAAAACGATAAAATAGTTCAGCAGAGGTTGTCTGAATCTGTAACACGAAAGGGCGCGCCCCGTTCTTTGGGCCTCATTTACAGACATACTGTAAATAAGGCAATATAACTACTGAGGTACACCGGAAGACGGCGGGCACGACCGTCTAATCCTGCCAGAGCATGTCGGCTTACAAATACCTGGAACCTTCAGCTCACTGATTCAATTAGTATTCCTAATATTTTTAAAAATGTTCAGATTGCGGTCCAAATGTCGCAGCGCGCCCGCCGGAGGGTTAAATAATAACTGTTTAACCCACTTGAGTGCTACAATTTTTTATAAGAAGAGAAAAAATAGTATTTCGCCGACATTTGGTCCCCGATTTCTTTATCACTAGTAAGGTGCTCATGCCACTTGAGCTACCAGGCACGTATCCCGGTCAAGTTAATCCTTTCTCGTCACTGACCTGTTTCTTACCAATCTCGCAATTTTGGCCAAGTAGACGGGGTGTCAGTGGACAGTTTTGGGAATATTGGACAGTTTTTGTCCAATTTTATGGCAACTCTTGACTCAGGGAAAACAGTCAGTGAAGATAAGGGATTGAATTGACTGGGATAAGTGCCTGGTGGCTTAAGTGGCAAGAGCTCCTTACTAGTGGTGAGATAATCCGGATTAAATCCTGGCCAAGGCCAATGATAGGTTTTTATTCATTACCCGAAAATAAACTGATTTTCATATTCAATAGTTTGACATGTCAGTGAAAATATAGCAGAAGCATTGTTACAAAAGAAAACATGCGTATTTATGCATATATATATATATATATATATATATATATATATATATATATATATATATATATATAATTCTCGAAGCAAATAAATCTATAGAGTTGGCCAGTGCTGAAAATTCACTAGGGGATTGTGGAAAATTATAGGGATACTATCAGTTCTTTCGACGATCTAAGAGCAAAGTAAATCAGTTCATTTCATATGGATTTTAAGCCACGTCAGGATTTTGGGCAATGAGCTCGCCGATCGGGCTGCAAAAGAGGCGTTTGCGCGACCATGCCGAGGGTTACTGCTCTTCTAAACCCGTCTGAATTCGACAGACTAGACAGGGAATGTGGGACGAGAGCTCGCCAAGCAAATTAAAAAATATCAAAAAGACTGTTAAAGCATGGTCCATATTCTACCGCAGCAGCCGCAGGGAGGAGGTCGTCCGTTTAGGAATAGGCCACATTGCGCTTACACACTCTTATTTAATAAGCAAACTCACACCTCCTTGTATCAGCACCGCAAATCAACTTTGACCATTAAACATATATTTGAGGAATGCCCTCACTATATTTTAAGTATTAATAAAATAGTATTGATCCCAAATTTATCTGCAGCTCTATCCAACAACGAAACTTCTATAACATTAGTGTTCAATTTTTTTAAAAAACACAACCTTCTGAATACACTGTTGTACTTTTTCTAGTGATGTCAACACATACAGGGAATTTTGTTTGATAATATTTTACGTGTACTTTATTAATCTATTATTTATATTTTTTATTTCCATGAAGATACGTTCAAATAAAGTTATTAGACAAAAAAACAAACAAACAACATATTGGTCTACCCTATCCAACATAAATGCCTCAATAAAGACCAAACAGCCGGACCAAAGGTCACTTGAGGCGTTTGGTTTCAAAACCGGTTACATCGATTTTTTTCCAAACATTTTTTTTTAAAGAATTTAATGTAAAAAAAAATTGTGTTAGACGCTTTTGTTTCAAAAACGTCTAGATCCTTCGAAGATCAATACTAAAAGATTCCATTTCTTATCGAAAGCGGTTCCAATTGATCGTTTTTTGATCAGTCATGAAAAATTGTTGAAAATGGATGTAGCCGGTTTTGAAACCAAACGCCTCACTTTAGACCTAATGTTCTTACAAAAAAAAAATATATATATAAATTAGATAGGTGTGTTTTTCTATTCTCCCAATGCGGATAGTGGTTAGGTAGTATACTCCCCATATGATGTAGTAGTTATCACAGCTAACAACTAAGCCCAACGACATGGAGATTAAACAAATTAAAAAAAAAAAAAAAAAAAAAAAAAAAAAACCTGTACCACTACAACCCATAAAGGGTCTTGGGTGCAGTACTATGTAAGGAAGAGTACTGTTTCTTGGTCAGCGGTCGTGCAAGGAGGTGATTTGACCGTGATCACGCTCAACCGCCAGGTTTTTTCCCCTTAATTTTTCAATTAAGGGTACCCACTTCATAGAGGCTGGGTTTGCCCCAGGAGGGTTTCTCGGCCCACGAGACGAACTGTGGCGAATAATAAAGATATCATAAGCCATGTCAGATTCGAACTCGGGACCTTAAGCACAGCAGTCTACTGCCTTACCAGTAGGCTACCCCGCTCCCTAAACAAATTAAAGGGAATAAAAATTCATTTGCTATGCCTTCCATCGGAAAGTACTTCAAAACCTCATACGAGCCTGTGCGATTTCACGTTCATGTTAAAGATCATACCGAATTGTACCTAGATAGGCGAAATTTTTGTAGCATTATCCGGTTACCGATTATAGCATAAAGTTACGTTAAAAACAAAACAAAAAACAATAATTAACCTTTTTTGTGTCCAATTCCTTCCCTCAAATCCTTAGATTCCTTTGGTGTCAAGTGATTTCTTGGCAAAGGAACAACTTTCCGCTGACAGAAAGCGAAAGACAGCTGAGGGCAATTTAGTTTCCTCCAGTGTGCTATGGTGTAATTGGGACCGAGCTGAAAGACAAGGCGGTGGCATTGAGAAACAGTCTTCCAGGCACGTATCCAGCCAATTTCCCTCTAAATGAGAAAACCTGATTTTTCTAGGGCTTAACTCACATGGAAAGATTGTTAGAAACCCAATAAATTCTTATGTTTTATAGCAAATACTTTGGAGGTAGGCATTGTTGAATCCGTATCGGTAATTTAGGTTTAGGTATGATTTTTTTTTTTACTTTCACTTATTTTTTTATTGGAAATATTTTTAGTTTTAATAAAAAATGTATTACTTCCTGGATATTTGTTAATGCGGGAGGTTAAAACATGTTCTCTAAATGGATTATAGTGACTAACGTTACAGATCTTAGGGATCAAGTCGACTTTTAGGATCAACGCGTTCGCGCTATATAAATTAACTAGCTGTATGTCCCGGTTTCACCCGGGGGATTTCATTTTTCAAACGAAACGGTCGATTTCGGAAAAAAAAACCATTGTAAAGCGAGATCATTACGATTTGTATTAGGATAAAGAATATCAGCTGAAGACCGGCTGAAGTTATGCGATTTTAATATGGATAGGTGTTCTGGTATGAAATATGGTGCACCTGGTATAAAAGAGCCACTGAGCGAAATTTGGAGAATTTAGGATAAACGGTATGGATTTCTATAAAGAACAAACAAACAAACAGAAATGTTGCCCTGCAGTTTCAGTTTCTCACAAATCGGCTTGCCTAAACCTCTGTGGCGCAAAGCTCGTATTCCTGGGCAGACTCAATTCCCCGCGATTCTGCCTGTCTAAGCCTCTGTTGTTCAATCCTATTTTGATGTTCGTCGAGAGTTTCAACTGCTCGTATTTGACGTTGTTTTTTAGCTTTTGAGCTCACTAATCCTACTGAAGCTTGCTTCTTTGGAGGCATTTATAAAAAATAAATTCACCATACAAGTAAATAAACGTATTAAAGTGTTAAAAAAACAAAAAAAAAAACATATGGTTTAAAAATCCCAGAACTCAACGCCTACCATGGGACGGTCATACCGGGCCTTGTTGGCCTCTTCAATATCTATAAAATGATTTTTTAGGTCTTTTTTACGACTCAAATATGTCAAACGGTCGATTTCGTAAAAAAAACCATTGTTAAGCGAGATCATGACGAATTTTTTAACAATGAAGAATATACCCAGAGATTGGCTGAAGTTATGCGATTTTAAAATGGACAGGTGTTCGCACCTGGTATCAAAGAACCACTGAGCGAAATTTGGAGAATTTAGGACAAACGGTATGAATTTATTTAAAGAACAAATAAACAAACAAAAGAACAGAATTTCAACTTTATTTATATAGATAGTGAATTTTCTCTGCATAGTGATCATAACTCAACAATATATTGTAACACTTCAGTGGGTTAAACAATTTTTATTGAACGAAAATAACAATAAATACGCCACTCAAATTTTGAAAACACGAATATTCAAACAGGTTAAAAAAAAATATCACTTTGTAATACAGAAATAACCATATGACCTGAGCTTCAGAACAAAACAAACTCTCCAGTCCATTGCTCCTTATATTTAGTAGTAGAGGACTGGCCTCGAACCTTCTGGACTGGCGTAGATGGTACTAGAGCTTCTTAGTCACAAACATGTAACAATTTGATCCAACTGTTAGTTCCAACAACAATTCTAAAACCATTCTAAACCATATGTTTCGTAACTTTTTTTCTTTTAACTGTACACTACCACCTTCTGAGAGACATTCCTCCTGGATGTCTTCTTTTCTACACGGGTCGGCTCTTTACAATGAAAGGTTGTAACTCCTTGATTCCGCTGCGCCAGTTCTTCTTCGTCGTTGCTCCCTGAATATGGGGCCGAGCGATTGTAATGGACAATCATAGGCCTTCCCTTGGGATACTTAGCCCTCTAGATCACATCGTTGATGCGCTTCT
This sequence comes from Aelia acuminata, assembly GCA_911387785.2. Taxonomy (NCBI): domain Eukaryota; kingdom Metazoa; phylum Arthropoda; class Insecta; order Hemiptera; family Pentatomidae; genus Aelia; species Aelia acuminata. The sequence continues at coordinate 170,384,143 of OU426979.1, forward strand.
TTATCACGTAGGTTTCCTCCCAGTTCTTCTGCAGCTTTAGGAAGAATCCTGACTTTCTTCTGGGATTGTTGAGCCTAACGAAGTTTCCTTCATTGTACCCGCCCTGATCGGCTCTACTAGTGTCTCTTAATCCGGTCGCTGGCGACCTAGCTCATGTGTGTATTCTATTCTCTTCTGAAGTCCGTCAAAACCATCTAGTTGCCAGAAAAAAAAACATTTGAACAGAATATAAACAATCTTATACGTGAGAAATGTCTGTAATTGAATACTACAATACTTAAGCTTGTTTGAGGTTTTGATAACAGCGGATATATGATGTGTGTCTAACGGAGGCGATTTGAATGACGCTTTGGAAGGGTTGACTTTTGTTACGTGGCGGACCCATGTAATAAAATCTAGATCTTATACGTGAGAAATACTTGCAATTGAATACTACAATACTTGAGCTTGTTTTAGTTTTTGATAACAGCGGAAAGGTATATGATGTGAGTCCAGCGGCGATACTGATCCCGCGTGTGGCGGACCCACATAAATAATAAGTAATAAAATCTAGAGCTCCCACCCTGGTTAGAATAGGATATAAAAACTTGTAAAGTAACCTCCCCCCCCGCACCATTTGTCACCGGATGCTTCATGAAATTGGGGGGGGGGGGCTCAAAATCACGTGAAAGGACTGCGATCCTTATTTTTAGGGCATAGGAACTGCCTAATTGCATTATTCGCTTAAAAATACAAAAAAAATTTAAAAGTCAAAATATGGGGGCCCCTGTACCCGACAGATATTGTTTTTTCTTTGCTAGGGTACCGTGACAGTTTCGACGGAAAGAAAATTTGACAGAAAAAGAAATAAATCATTTAGGGCCGGGAAAGCCGAGCGTGTTTGAGCCGCTTTAGCACGCTCGAGCCGAACGGTGGCGGTTCGAATCCGCCCTAGGATGGTTGACTTTTATCTAGTGGAGGCCCCACAGAATGAATCTCGACCTTCCCACCGTGGTTAGAATAGGATGGTTACACCTCTAGAGTAAAAAAAAAAAAAAGAAAAAACCAATGTTTTAAAAAATTTCTTACTTATTATATATGTTACTTTTTAATGAATGAGTGATGTGCACACTTATCAGTGCAAATTGTGAACGATTGATTCGAATCCAGCGTACAAGAAGTTGAGAACAATTTGACGGTTTTTTATTCTCTCAGAGATGGTTTATTCAGAAGCTGCTATGGCATATGCACTGAGTTTTCCGCACCATAAATCATAAAGATGGGGACGATTTTTTATGCGCTCGTAGAAAAAAAGAAGTTGAGAGGGAATATATCATCAGTATCTGCATAACAGCCTATTCATGTATTAGCATTAATTCAAGCTCTTAATTCTCTGCACGACTTTTTGAAAAGAACTAGAAACTTCTTCAGTAATTAATCATGTGTTAAGAGAAGAAGTTGATCACTTATTCTTTTATTTTTGTGTTATTAACTTGCTTTTTCATGCACCATAGCTTTTTTTCTTCTTATTATTATTGCTATACTCCTGCTAAGTAGCCTCTTTGGGACTTTTTTACTTAAGCATTTTTAGTTTCTTTTTTTGTCAAAAACGTTTGTGCCCTTTAGAATCGAAGCCTGCTAAGTCTAACGCTAACAAAAAAATTCTCAATTCCACTAGTTTAGACGATGGTTTATCCACTGATTTTTACGTTCAGCTAGCTCGAAATCCAGCTGACTCAATCGCCAAATAGCATTTAAAATTCAGATTTCAAATTAAAATATACTAAGTCCATAGTGCTAATCACAAATCTTCTAATATAATATATGATAATTTCGTATGGTGATAATTTTGTATGGAATAGAGAGAATAAAATTTGTTTTATTTTTATGTATTTTATTTCGTAAAAATTCATTTTGTTGTAATAAGTTAAATTAAGCCTGCCATGTCCAACTTTCAAAACATTATTGTTAGCAATAATTTCCAAAACATTTTTTAAAATATCAAAGTTATAGATTAAGGTGCTACATTTAATCATCCCAAATTTATTTTAAAATATTTAACTACTTTTTCCTAAAATTTAAATGTTTATGATTTACTGACCTCCTAAAAAAAAAAAAAGAAAAAAAAAAAAAAATCTTGTATTAAGTACAGGACGTCTTACTACTGACTCATGACTAACGCACCACCCACAATGATAAAACCTTTAAAGTACCAATTAACGGAACCTCAAATTCCCCTTAGGTCCTAATAGGTTTTATTATGATGTTATTATATTTTTTTTGTTATAATATAGTTAGTGTTATGTTATTTAGGTGTTATATTTATTTGATTTGTATGTTAAGTGATGATCTTTTGTCTAGAAGGTACTAAAGTTGTATATATCGTCTGGTCAGTTCTCGTCTGTTTAGTTTTGTATGTATTTTCCTAGTGAGTCTTTTGTCCATTTACTATATTTAATTTTTTTTTTTTTTTTATAATGTTAGTATTCAACATATAAACTAAATGATGAAATTTAAATTTATGTGGCTACAACCTCGACAACAATATTTAATAGTTACAAGAAAATATATATTATAAAAAGTTCATGTTAAACAATTCCGTTAAGAATACAAATACTAACTATTCTATAAGCCAAATTAGATTTGCCTTAGCATTCTCGAGCTGAAAGTTGGCGCTTTGAATCCGCACTATATGGGTTGAACTTTATATCGTGGCGGACCCTAGGAATGAATTTCGACCTTCCCATTATATTTAGAATATTTTGAACTATATAGGCCCTGGAGAGTACAGTACTGGATTAGAAAAAGTTTAATGATAACTGAGCTTTATTTTTTTGTCAAAGTGAAGTGATATTTCCAGTCTACTTCGAAGATTTTTGATTTTGGAAGAATTACGTGCCCACGGCACTCAATGGGCTATATACTTTTTTAACATCTCCCACCTAAAAAAAAAAAAAGATTAGAAATTGGAATCCCTATTGCCGAAGGGCTTTCAACAACCCCGCATTTTTATCGCCTACCGTCATTCCCGGCCCGAAAAAAAAAAAAAAACTATAACCAAAAAGGTATTGAAGGGGGGGGGGATGGTCGTCCAGGCTAATAAACTGTTACTTCAGCTACAATTTTCGTTAATTTATTTTTCCTAACGTGTTAAATAATTTTATTTTTAATAATAGAAATAATGATGGATCCTAATATAGGCTTAACAAGAATGAATTGTATCATTGGTTGTTCCTAAGCGTTCTAAAATTCCTCTATGAAAAAATAATATAGATAATAATATTCATAATATTCTGAATAAATAGTAATATTAAAAAAAAAAAATATGTATATGGATAAAGATCAAGAAAAATAGAAGGAAGAGACCAATATCCAATATTGACACAGAGACAAATATGAGGCATTATCTATGTAGAGAAATATCGAGACGGTGCCGACAGGTGAAAGCTTATTGATCAAGCATCCTTGTTAGCGATACATCCAAAGTAGAACACTTGGTAAACAACTGAAGCAAACATCCATGTTACCAACACAAATCTAAAATACTTCGCCCATATCGGAACGATAAATCATTGTTATGGGAGTAATATAAATAAAACACTAATGCACATCTGCACGAAGTTGGCTTATATAAATAAATAAAACATTTTATGTCTTTTTTTTTTTTTTTTATTTCATCGTTTACCTCTCTCACTGGCCACTCACCCTAAAACTTGAATTAATGGATCGGTTTTATTAAATACTTTTCTTCCTCAATACTGAAGAAAAGTAAATCTTGAAAAAAGTTAAATTATTGGAGGAATAAAAGAAAACTGGAGATTTTAAAATGTTTTATTGCTAAGCAGTGGATACCAAGGCATTCTTGACTTTATGCAAGACATAAATTAGAAGAAGCACCATCCACTTCTGCAGGGCATTTACGCATAATCTAATAATCCTTACATGTTGTATCTTTGATCTTTACGGTTATGAATGAAAAGAATTTCTAACTATCAAACATTAAACATGATGACTATTGAAAAAAAAGTGAATGAAATGCCTAAATCAAGCTGAATCAGTCGTTTGAGAAATCCAGGGTCTTCTCTTGGTTGGTTTTTAAGTTACCAATTATTTCTCAATCACTGGCTAATAATTAAAATATGAGATATATTTTATCTCTATAAAATATGTACAATAAAATATAATGTACATATGTATAAAATAAAATATGAGATCGCTAATAATTATATCACTAAAATTTGAGATATATTTATAGGTTATCAAAGCAATATCTTTATTATAAAAAGGATTTATGAAATAAATGACTGAAAACAGTTTTTAATTTTCAATGTTACAACCACATTCCTTCAAATTTTCCTTTTGCATCTCTGCATGTTCTCATATAATACTCATCTCAACCAATCTACTTCTTCAGGAAATTTCATCAAATGTCTAACACTGCAATGCACATTCCCTGTCAGTGATCCTTTACTCATTTAATTAGATCTATATAAACAGGTAATTATTGAATAATTAAAAACAGTTATTTTTCAAGCTTAAATATCTGGCTTGAAGAACCTAAGTCTAAGCTGGAAGAAGAACCTAAATCCATATCAAAAATAGTAAAATCTTGTTTTAATTTATTTTATGGATCCATGTCATAGAAATATATATTTTAGTTCATTCATACATACATATTAGTTTCGGATCAGTTTATTTATTAATACAAAAGAAAACTTTGTGAAAATTTTGGATTTGTCAAATGACTGACTCAATTTTTTTTTTTTTTAATTTTATGAATATTTTGTACAGATTATTTCTTATTTTGCAAATAAAAATATAGTAAACACCAAACTGGAAGTCGGGAAAGACGTTTATATTTTGTAGAATGTTCTCGACAAGTCGCTCCACTGAGACCATTTCGATATTCAGGAGAGGTAACGAAGTTTTCTAGATCTCGGGCGTTCCCACCCCAAAACGACTCGTTTGTGTCGTTGCCAAACTTTCAACAATATTTGATATTCCCTTCCTCTGCGGTTAGAACATGGTTATCAGATTTAAATTATTATTTTAGATTGAAATCATAGCAACTTTGTCAGGACGAATTAACTAACTACTTCAGATAATTACTAATTTTAGGGTAAATTTGAAACTAATTGTTTAAGGATAAAATGATAGGAGTTCGGTTATAAGGGTGCAAGTGTTATCATATTGTTCATGAATGAAGATACTTGTACATCGTTGTACGAACTATACAGCTGGTTGTTATTTGTCAAGACATTGTTACTACCTACACTGATAGGCCAATTGATCTTTGGTTTACTGCGGTTAAACTGAAGCATTAGAAAGCTGTAAATGATTTGAATCTCTTCATTGGATGTCAAATTATATTATCCTAAATTGCCGATACTTACATTAAAAAATCAATTAATCCTGTTGTTTATTACTTTCACTTACCTATATATGAACTATATAGTAAGGAAAGTATTGCGATCGTGAAAAATTTCGACTTCCGGTTTTCAACGGAAATACACGTTTTGGGGTCCCCTGAGTCCAAATAACCAAGTCCCGCGAAATGGTGTGTGTGTGTGTGTGTGAACAGAATAGCTCAAAAACTATAGTCCGTACAAAACTGAAATTGGGTATTTGGTGTATGTATATGCCCGCGATGTGACAGCAAACATTTCATCAAAATTGGTCGAACGGAGGGGGTACTTTATAGGATTATGTCTATTTTTTAGTTGATTATGTCTACGTTTTTCTTGATTTTCTCAAAATCTAACGATTTTGATCAAATTCGGTATTTTTTGTATGTATATGCCCGCTATGCGACAGCCGAAATTTCAATAAGGTAATTGTCTATAGTTAATATAGGTATATTTTAGTCTAGAAAGTTTTGTTCCATTGTTTTGTCCAAAGATTTGTTGTTTGATACATTTTTGAAAACATTATAAAGCGACTTTAGAGGAAAAGTAATCGTTACGGCATAAGAGACGTAATTACACCTATCGATTCACCGACACGGTGTATTTGCAAAAATCAACTCGTAGTAAAAAACAAGCAAGCTGTATAAAAAACTCGACTGTTGATGAAATTAGTCCCTTCATAAATAAATTAGTAATAATGAATCGAAGAGTGCTGAGAACTACCAAATTTTGCTATACAGATACTCTATAACCTATGGAGGTATACAAATATAAGTATATACTTAAATGTGGAAAAATGTTTGAGGAATGGCATTTACATATCATCGAAACTCGTCCATTTCTAATCTAAGTAAGTTGGTAAGTGAAAGTTGTGTGTTGCGCGCACGCACCAGATTTTTTTTACTAATGAACTGTAATTGGATGATGTAATATAATAATAAAATATGAGATAAGTAGTGAGAATAATTTTAAAATTAGACGTAATAAGAAAAATGGAATTGTTAAATAACTTTTTCAATTATTAAATACTTACTTCTTTCAGATGGCAGGCGACTAGCATTCCTCTTCTTGGGTCCCATTTTCAATTAAATTAAATTAAAATTCAAAATAAAACACTTAACTTTACTTTATAAAATTATAAATTATAAAATTCTTAACTTTATCAGCGATTTGCTTTTTTAGTCTTCGTTGGGGGGTAACTGTGTGGAAGAAAGGAAAGAATCAAGTTGGTTTGAGTGGTGGAGAATTGAACAGTGAAATGTGGTATATGATTGTACTGCTGGATTTTCCAGGTCTTTGGGTTGCTATATGAGCTACTTGACCCACCAAGTCACCATCTGAGGTGTTGTGAATGAAAAAAAAAAAAAATATTGTGAGGCTGCCATGAGTGAAAAGATTATAGAGGGATAGCGTCCCGTTTTGACATGTATGGATTTGCTAAATTGTGGATCTCATAGAAGAGAAAAGAAGAAAAATTGATGAACCGAGGTTTTGAAGAAGCGCACTTATGAAAACAGACATTTGAAAATATTAGTGTAATTAGAGTAATAATATAAACATGAATGGCGCAGATAACCTAATTGGATAATTTAATAGTATGTTAATTGTTAATTATGAATGATATTAAAAATATTCATTTACATTCATTAACTTATTCATTATGGAAAAGAAAGGGACACATAAATTTTCAGAAATAAGGTCTAAAAAATAAATAAAAAATGAACCAAGTTAGGACCAGGTTAAAGCCAGGACCAGGTTAAAGCAACATATATCAAACTGTAAAAATATAAAAAATATCAATTCATCAGCACTAGCATTCCATCCATCCAAGTTATAACATGAATTTAATTTAAAAAAAAACAATATATTGGGCAAAGAAAGTAATAAAAAAAAAATAGAAAATTACTGGAGGCTATACATATAACAAAAAACAATAAATTTACAGTCACTTATAAAACGGATACGAAAAACTTAGGCATCCATTATATGGACATATTAAATAAAATAAAAAGATTTTATAAAAATTGGTAAAATAATAATTAAAGAAAAAAACAATATCATCACAATCAGCTGGGGGACAGGAGATTTGTGTTAACAGAGTGAAAATATAAAGGACAATCCATCAGCATTTAGTCAATTGGAAATGGACAAGTATGAGCTGACGTATAGAAAATGTATAACAGTGTATTTTAGCATATGAAATTGTAATATTCATTAAAGGACTATCAATCATACGATTGATAAATTATTTATGTAAGTCATACTTAATTTATTTTATCTAAATTATTAAACTAGAGATTGGATCATTAAATATTAATGGATATAAATTAATATACAGGTTTTGAGAATGTGGACACAGTCCCGAAATATTAACAATGTTAAAATGTAGAAAACAAACATTTGTAGCGGAAAAAAGGAAATGAATTGCTAATTTATCATCAATAAATGAACCATATTAGCCTAGTGTATTATGTCGGTAGAAATATACATTGGAGCGTATAAAATTTTTGTAAGAATTTTTGAATGTAGTTTTAATTTTGCTTATCTCTCCTGTTTAGCAGACCCCCAACTATCTCCGTTAGTTCAAATAGGTTTTATTATGGCGTTATATATTAATATTTAATTATATATATCTTTTATCATCTGGTCAGTTCTTGTATTTTTAGTTTTGTATGCCTATCCCGAGTGAGCCTTTTGACCATTTACTATTTTTAATTTTTTACTTTCACTTACCTATATATGAAATATAGTAAATAAGTGAAATGAATGAAATACTATAGTAAGTGGAAGCATTGCGATCGTGAAAAATTTCGACTTCCGGTTTTCAACGAAAATACACGTTTTGGGGTCCCCTGAGTCCAATTAACCAAGTCCCGCGAAATGGTCTGTGTGTGTGTGAACAGACTAGCTCAAAAACTATAAACCGTGCGAACCTAAAATTGGGTATTTGATGTATGTATATGCCCGCGATGTGACAGAACAATTTCATAAAAATTGATCAAACGGAGGGGGTACTTTTTTAAGTTTTTTTCGGTTATCTCAAAAACGGCTCTAACGATTTTGATAAAACTGAGTATTTGATCTATTTATATGCCCGAGATATGACTGTAAAAATTTCATCAAAATTGATCAACCGGAGGGGGGACTTTACTTAATAAATTTTGTATCATTTTCACGTGCTTTTTTTATTTACTCATAAAAGGCATAAACGATTTTGATCAAACTGGGTATTTGATGTATTTATATGCCAAAGATGTGTTAGCCAACATTTCATCAAAATTGGTTAAACGGAGCGGGCACTTTATTTCATAATTTTTACCTTTTTTTTCGATGATCTCAAAAACGGCTTTAACGATTTTTATCAAATTCGGCATATTAAATGAAAATTAGGTGTTCTTTAATATCAGGTAAGCTTTGCAAGCAATGTTCAGAGGGGGCTTTTTTTTGGGGGGGGGCTTTTTTGTTTGTTTGCTATCTATAAAGTACCTTTGTTTTTGTTTATATGGAAAAATTAACTGTCTCTCGTTACGCCCAAAAATAAGAAATGGCTAAATATGAGATATGATAAAAATAAACAAAACATAAAAAGGAGAAAAAAAATAAAAATATTCAGTCAACTCATAAAACTCGTTGAGCCCAGGCATACGGAATACGCCTTTAACGACAGGCCATTGTTCCTGATTAAAGCCGTTCTGATCATTTGAGAAGTGGCAATTAACAAAACGCATTAATTTCTAATCTAAGGAAGTTGGTAAGTAATAGTTGTGTGTTGCGCGCACGCACCAGATTTTTTTATAAAATACTTGTGACCTATTTACTAAATGATGAAATTTAAATTTATGTGGCTACAAGCTAGATAACAATGTTTAATGTATAGTTTAACTATCCTATAAACCAAATAAGATTTGTTTTAGATTTCTGGAGCTGAACGGTGGCGGTTGTAACCTCCACTTATGTGAGTTGACTTTTATTTCGTTGCGGACCCTCCGAATAATTTTCGAACTTCCCACCGTATTTAGAATAGGTTGGTTACGATTTTAGAGTCATCCCTGTATGCCAAATATGGCCAGGAAGTAGAAAAAAAATACTAGAAGAAGCGGTGGAAACAATAGATAGTTTCATGGATATTTAAGAAATAATTGTTGTGAGAGTGAAGGCAAAAATATCGCGGAGGATTTTACCTTTGTTTTCCTAATGGACTCTTAAACCGAAATGTATTCGCAAGAAACATTGGGTTGGGGGCAGGTATTTCAGCATTATATTTTCTTTTTTTCATTTTCCCCCTCGCCACCCCCAAAAAAACCTCATTAACATAGATATTAAGGTTTCGGGTTCCCGGTCCCTCGGCTATGAATATGCATGCAGCCAATAGAAAGTCTTCTTTGATTCATTTAATTGTTTATATTAAATTTCGTACAACTTTCCGAATCAATTTTCGGTCATTTGCATACTCCGGCTTATAAGTTATACTCTCTGCCTGTGTATAAACTCCTCAAACTCAAAATAGCACTCTGTGGACTAATTTAGTTATTTCTGTGCCTACATTAAGCCAGAGAAATCCGTCGAATCGTAGATATAAGAGTTACACAGATAGTGGTCAATTTCTTGAAAATGTTACAGAATGGCGGTAATTTAATCACACTATAACCTTGGGGATCACCTGTGGTTAGGGATGGTTAAGTGGTTAACATAGCTACCTTCTATACTCGGTGTGTAAATATGAAACCGGAATTCGCCAATGATAGGAGTTAGCAGTCAATATAATCTTCTAACTAATCCGTCAGTGGTGTTATATGTTTTTGCCTACATGTAATAAAGAGATCCAATTGATACCAACATCAGTTTCATTCTATAACCGTGTTTTTAGTGGCGTTGAACATATCGACTTTTGTGCCAACAAATCAAGATTTGCGGACAGCATTTATTTTCCGTTTCCTTCTGAAAAAAAATAGGAGCATTATCACATAGGATGCACTAGGCAAATCTCAATGTTTCATTTGGTTCAAAAAATTTATAAATGGATTTCGATAAAAGAAACAATGACCGTGGAAAACCACAAAAAAAAAACTTTGAAAACGCTGATTCGGAAGCGTTTGTTGGACAATTATTACATGTGACACCGTTTCCATTTGTATGAAAGGCATGGAAAAGATCCAGAAGGTCGGAAAATGGGTACCTCACCAACTGAATGACAGGCAGCTCGAAAAACCTCATGGCAAATGCTGCTCGCCAGGTACAGAAAAAAAGTCATTTCTTCATCAAATTTTTACTGGTGATGAAAAGTGAATTTACTTCGAGAATCCTAAGCGTAAAAAATCCTGGGTAACTCCTGGTGAACCATCGGCATCGCTTGGGGAGGAAGAAAATGCTCTGTGTCTGGTGTGATCAAATGTTACCTACTATGAGCTGCTGAAACCTGGGGAAACTGTTAATACGGAACGCTACCTACAACAGATGATAAATTTGAATAAAGATTTGCGCCAAAAAGTTCCAAATATCATGAAAGGACACACAAAGTGATCTTGCTCCATGACAATGCCCCATCACAATCTGCTAAACGGACCAAGGAAACGATCCAAGTGTTTGGTTGGTAAATTCTTCCGCATACGGCTTATTCACCAGATTTGGCCCCATCCGATTACCACCTATTTGCATCGATAGGACACGCACTAGCTGAGCAGCGCTTCACTTCTTATAATGTACGAAATTGGTTAAGTGATTGGTTTGACTCAGAAGAGGAAGCATTATTTTGGCGGGGAATCCACAAATTGCCTGAATGATGGGAAAAATGCATAGATAGCGAAGGGCAGTACTTCGAATAAAAAAGTATGTATCATTTTTACACAATCAACTCTTATTTGCTATTTGAAAAATTCAGGTTTCATATTTACACAACTGGTAGGTCACAGGTTTACGTTCCGCGGTGGCCCTAGGATATTTTATTGGAGTAAAAATCCATGGCTATGTCGTACCTCAGATATGACGTAAAATGGAGGTCCCTAGCCTGTAAGATCTTAGGTACTAATAGAAGAACGCTATCCTAATTATACCTGGATAGGCAAAATTTAGGAATCCCATTTTACCTTGGGACCTACCATAGTCCGATTGCCTTAGTAGCATAAAGTGACGTTAAATAATCAAACAACATTAAAACCTCTATTACACACTTAGTTTACCTTCTGCCACTTAGACCCGATGCAGCCGAGCGGCATTTTTAGTGGTCCGGCCAATAAACCTATAGGCTTGTGGTCAGGAGTGTGGACCGACCGTATTATACCATTATACTCCAGGTAACCCTGACCACAAGCCTATAAGCTTATAGGCCGGACCGCAGACAAATGCTGCTCGTCTGCATCGGGCCTTAGTTGACCTTCACTTACAAGGAGACCACGTCACATTTCCCTCTCCAATTTCCGTCACATCAACACAGTTTAATAACGCAAGCCTCAACAAGCCTCAACTTTGATGTGATTCTCTGGCCTTACTAGGGTGAATTGCGACAAATCTCGATACACGTGTGACCAAGAAGTAGAATCCCTGAAAATTTCATTAAAATTAGTTCAGCTAGAATGGAGCAATGACTGTTTTGTGAAAGCCAATTTTAACGATTTTTGAACCTAAAATATTTAATTTCTCGGTCCAGATGGCCCATTCAATGGAAAAGCAGGACACGTGTCGACTTTTCGATGCAGAATTACCAAAAAAAATTTCGTCAAAATCGGAGAGGGGAATGTGACGTGGTGCCCTTGTTAGTTGACGATTTTACTATCACCTAGTAAAGTAGCTGAGTGTAATAATTTTACTAGTAAGCTATCTGCGTGTAATGTTATAAGTCGGGCCAGTTTCCTGGCTTACTGGCTAGCTTGGTGACCAGCTAGTATGCTAGTAAACTGGGCAGGCTTGTGGTGAAGAAAAAAGCTGCTTCCCCAATATGAGCCTCTACAAAATAGCAATATGCTTTTTGGCTAGTAAGTGAGTTTTTGCGTCATCGTTGCTAACCGAACGAGTCGTTTTGTTCTAACCAACTGGCAGAAATTAAACTAACCAAGTGTTCAGTTGGTATGCTGAATTGAAGGGGCTCTACCCAGTTTTTCGACGGCTATACTTCCTTGGTCTATATCTTTTCCATATCTTCAGAACCAAGAAACCTCCTTATATCCTCAATTTGTTCAAATCCTGCTCCTCTATCCATTTCCTGAACACCAGATCTCAAATCTCTAACCTGTATATCCCTTTCTACCGAACTGCCTCCTTCACAAAATCCTTTATCATCCGCGCCGCCACCTTCTGGAATTCATAACCTGCCTCCATTCGTAAAACTTCATCCCTCACTTCCTTTAAAACCCAACTATTTCACCACCTCCTTAATCTTCAATCTTCTTTAAATATGTAAAATAGTGAAAATAAAAAGGGAATATTTATTTATGATTTATTTGATATATTACAGTTTTCAAGCAAAAGCTGATCAAATTTTTAGTTCTCGTTATCCAAATGTTTTTTTGTTTTGTTTTTCAATATTTTGGGTCAGTTTTTTCTCTTTTGCTTTTACTTATATCTTAATTCTTAATATTTTTGCTTTTCTTTTAAACTAACCAGATAAATGGCTCTGGATTTTACCATGTTCTGTTATTCATAGGGTACTAGATGTCCCAGAATAAAAATTATTTTCTTTCTTTTTTTCGAGTGCAATCGAGGCTTAAGACAGAAAATCGTATTAATTTTACTTTCAAAAATAAGAAAATTATATTTTGGCATGGACAAGCACACTAATTTAAGTCACTCGAACCTGGAATCGCAACATCAACAGTAGATTCAAAGAATTAGGGACGTAGGGTTGATTTTAGGGATAAAGAGCATCAGAAAAAGATTCTTTAGTAATAGGTAGGAGCAGTAATACCTCCCACTAAAAATGATCCATTAGGTCGACTGTCCAAGTTGGTTAGCGGGTTGAATAGCCATATTTAGCCCCTGTTTAGTAGATAGATCGATAGATAGATATATTTATTTGTCTTAAGGGGAAGTCCCTATACAAATAGAGGCTGGTTGTGCTAAATAATGGTACATATTAGTTAGTTTTACAAAGTATTAAATATATCTAATAAGTATATTTTATGTAAAAAAATTTGTATATACAAGTTTTCACTACTGGCACGTCCTTACTAAAAACCCGTGAAAGGAATCCGACGAGATCACCCTGCTTAAGTGCGTACCACGACAGGAAGAGGTGCAGCTCTGCATCACTTTTCTCCATGCTGACATGCGACATTTTTCTTCGTGTTTCAGACATCAGATTCGATTATTGTCTTTCACTTCACGCAGGTTTTATATAAAAATAAAGTTACATTTTTTTTTTTGTTCTTGATTGATTATGTCATTCCGGTTATAGAATATAAATTGAAATCATTCGTTATTTTTTGGGATTGATCTTTTCTAGGAAGAATATTTTTAGCCTACTTCGTAAGGGGAGGTTAGTCAATTCGATACCTATGTTGCTTTTCATTCACATTTTTTTATAAAGAATATTTTATTTCTTTCATAGATCGAAGGTGAGAAGCCCAATATTTTGTTTAAAATTTTTAAAAATATTTTGAAAACAAATATTACTTATACATTCAATACTTAACCTTTGCTTTATAGTTATGGTGGAACTAACAAAATGTGTTTGTGACTAGTATCTTGCAAAATGTAAGTTGAATGCATATACTTGCTGTGAGATTTCTGTGCTGAAACAAAATTTTATTTAAAACCGGAATGAAAATAAGAAGAAATATCAAGGTATTAAATTGGCGTTGGAGCAAAATGTTTGGACTACCTCCAAAGGGGCCGATTAGGAGACATTAATTCTTGGAATGGGCTAAAAGTACTTGCACACCGGTCGTGTAATTTTACATGTGCCTTACATGTGTTCGCTCCTCAGCTTGTCTGAGTTGGTTATATGTTGGATATAGCTTTAGGCTTTATATTTGAGGTTGCTAACTTGACATTGTTCAGAGTTTGTGAAGCGGTAGATCCAATAACATTACAATATATAATTATCAGCTAAACACCAAAGTATCATATGTACTGTATATATCATTTAATGGAACGAACCTATTTAACGGAAATCATTTTTTTCCATGGCAACTAAATTAAGTTTTTGATTGTTTAACGTCCATTATTATGCTACTAAGGCTAACCGGACGATGCTACAGTGGGAGTCCTAAATTTTGCTATCCAGGCATAATGAGGAGATAGGGATCTTTAACGAGTATCTGACATCGTACAGGCGATTTTTTACGCCCTTTAAAAAGTCCTAGGGCCACCACGAGGCGCTAATCCACGACCTTTAGTATTGTAGGCTGCTATGCTAACCACTACACCATAGGTGACCCCAAATTAAGTTTTTATTACAACTTTATTTTTACTTCATTTAATATAAAACAACTGTAAAATCATTATTCAAACCAGTGAACGTGATGACTACATGCGAAAATAATATTAAAAAAAAAAAATAAAAAAAAATTAGGAAAATAGTCATAAAGGTAACGGTCACCGAAGGATGCCTATCCATAAAACATTAAATTTTGTTGGTTAAAAGATCCCTATCCTAGCTTCTTCGTAAACGTCGTGTGTCCGTTAAGCCTAGTGTTGATAGTCCTTGAATTGATGGATTTAAATGTGTGTTAAGTTTGTCATAAAATCGTTTGTTTAATGTTTTATTAGATTAATGTACCTATGGAGTCTTTAAATCTTTGTGGAAGTTCTTGTTATTTGTATAGGGTGGAGCGGCCGTAAAAAGTCTTAGTACCTTAGACTGAAATTGTTGCAGTTTTAATATGTTACTTTTTTTGGCATAGCCGTAAATTTGAGCTCCGTAAGTCCAGATTGGTCTAAGTAAATAGGTATAAATCCTGAGTTTTTCGGTTAATGGTAGTTTTGATTGTTTATATTAAGA
The DNA here is from genome assembly GCA_911387785.2 of Aelia acuminata. Lineage (NCBI taxonomy): Eukaryota > Metazoa > Arthropoda > Insecta > Hemiptera > Pentatomidae > Aelia > Aelia acuminata. The sequence goes on from OU426979.1 coordinate 170,399,461, forward strand.
GATGTTGCAATAATTTGAAATTTTGTCTCGTTGATTTGATGCGAGGAGTCAAGGTCATTCGTTTGTCCAGCGCCAGTCCGAAATAATTCACTGTGACAGTTCGCTCCTAATTTTTTTTGTCAAGATGACCAGGAGGACACATCCCACGTCGAAGTGTGAATGTGATTTGAACGGACATTTTGATTTTGATTGCTGTTTTCCATTCTTTAAGATGATCAAGAAGTTTATTACAACTAAATAGAGAAATAAAATTATACAGCATGATGTATTTTGTTTTGCATTGTCACATTGTCAATGATTAAAACAAACACTACTTAATTAATTCATCAGTGAGTTCCTGCGTAACAAAACACCTAATGCTAAAAATATTTCAAGATGTTCTTTAAACATATGACCCTTAGTAATTATATTTTAGTTTAAATCTTTATTTATAACTTGCTGTATATACCGGTTTCACCCGGAGAATTTCATTTTTTAAATCTATAAAGTGAGACTTTCTCAAACGGTCAATTTCGTAAAAGCCAATGTAAAGTTAACCAATTTAAGTTATGCAATTTTAATATGGACAGGTGTTCGCACCTGGTATCAAAGAACACTGAGCGAAATTTGGAGAATTTAGAACAAACGGTACAGATTTTTATAAATAACAAACAGAATTTCATCATTATTTCCCGGTTTCACACGGGGAATTTCATTTTTCTAATGTAAAAAACCAATGTAAAGCAAGATCATTACGATTTTTATAACAATAAAGAATATCAGCTGAAGATCGGCTGAGGTTATGCAATTTTAATATGGACTGGTGTTCGCACCTGGTATGGATTTCTATAAAGAACAAACAGAATTTCATCTTTATTTACATAGATTATAGCTGCATATCCCGGTTTCACCCGGGGAATTTCATTTTTCTAATGAAACGGTCGATTTCGTAAAGAACCATTGTAAAGCGAGATCAATACGATTTATATAACAACAAAGAATATCAGCTGAAGATCGGCTGAAGTTATGGAATTTTAATATGAACAGGTATTCGCACCTGGTATCAAAGAATCACTAAGCGAAATTTGGAGAATTTAGGACCAATGGTATGGATTTATATAAAGAACAAACAAACAAACAAACAGAATTTCACCTTTGTTTAAATATATTATACTAGCTGTATATCCCGGTTTCACCCGGAGAATTTCATTTTTTAAATCTATAAAATCTATAAACTGAGACTTTTATCGACTCAAACGGTCGATTTTGTAAAAGCCAATGTAAAGCGAGATCAAAACGATTATTATAACAATAAAGAATATACCAAGAGATTGGCTGAAGTTATGCAATTTTAATATGGACAGGTGTTCGCACCTGGTCTGAAAGAAACACTGAGCGAAATTGGGAGAATTTAGGACAAACGGTATGGATTTCTATAACTAACAAACAGAATTTCACCTTTATATGCATAGATTATAGCTGTATATCCCGGTTCCACGCGGGGAATTTCATTTTTCTAAAGAAGCGGTCGATTTCGAAAAAAAAAACATTGTAAAGTGAGATCATTATGATTTTTATAACAATAAAGAGTATCAGCTGAAGATCGGCTGAAGTTATGCAATTTTAATATGAACAGGTGTTCGCACCTGGTCTGAAAGAACCACTGAGCGAAATTTGGAGAATAAGGAATATCAGCTGATGATCGGCTGAAGTTATGCAATTTTAATATGAACAGGTGTTCGCACCGGGTCTGAAAGAACCACTGAGCGAAATTTAGAGAATTAAGGACAAACGGTATGGATTTCTATAAAGAACAAATAAACAAACAAACAAACCGAATTTCAAATTTATTTATATAGATTTATTAATTTAGCTAACGATATTTTTAAATGAAGCGGTAAAAATTGAAAATTGTTATCTTTTTGAATAAATTTTTTTTTTAACCCACATAAGTTGGTAAAAATAGGATACGATTAAAATGGAAAAAAGGATATTACTGATTCCTGATGAATTCTAACTGTTGCCTGCTAAATTATTGTGGGTATAGTCATGCAAAATATTTAAAAATAAATGTTTGTACTGTCCTGTTTAATCAAGCAGACAGAGTTTTTTCAAAAGCGAGCTGAACAGGTGAACTGAATATTAATCGTCAGGTATATTTTCATCAGCGATGGGGCGCGCGATCTATTTGTGACTAGAATCACCTATCCATCCGATCTAAATATATTTTAGTCGACGGGGGTTCATCTTTCTCCTAAAATAAATTTCGGATGTTTTCGTCACACATTTAGAAGTTTAATATAGATTTTTTTTTTTATTACTGATAACGCCAATGCAATACGATATCTCCCCCTCGATATCTTTGATGTACCCACATTCGTTTCATACATTATAAAAGTTCTGAAGAAAATCTGGCACAATACATCCTCCAATCCAATGTATCACTGTTTCAAGAAATCCGTGTTCATGGAAAATTCATAAAAAGTTTCAAAATAGCTGCTCAATAGTTTTTAAACGGTATGTTGCATGTGGCAATGTTCATATGTGACAGTCGTTGGCAATTGGTCGACTATTAATTTCGTAATTCTCGATTCTAATTTAAGTATAAATCCATGAAATACCTGATTCCAACATCTAATTTTGGTGTTTCTCCACTGTTTTTATTGTTTTAACTTTTCCGATACCTTTAAAGGACTTGTGTCTTATCCCGTCAAAGCAAGGTGACCTAATAGTTCAGAACAGAATTGGGGAATCTAAATTATTATTGGAGGTACTACCAATCAACTATATTTTGGGTCTTGCTTATCAAAATAAGTAAACGGACCCTCATATATCTACTACTGTAATGAATCACACATTCATTCTGCATACATACATTTACATTTTGGGGTTTGAATATCTTTCAGGCGTCAAAAAATACAACACTAAAAAATTGCCAAGTTCACAAATAGTTTTTTTAAAAAATGGGAAAAAAACTCACTTTTGAGAAAACAGAATACTAAGATGAGAGCATTATTATCACTTTCCAGTATAATCAATTTATTTCAGTAGTTAGGTGATTTAATTAGTTAATATAGAGTCTGTGACTAATTTATTATTGTTTATTATTTTTCATAATTACATCCCTGTTCTTGAAATAGTATCTTCTTATTAACAAAGAACAGTAATGAAATATATATTTTATTTATTATATTATAAGTTAATAATTGCTATTATATGGGCTCGATTGTACATTCAACATAATAAAATAAAATATCATTATATCATTTATGAGAAATCAAATAATTACAGGATTCCAAATAACCTTTTGCATTTGGCACTGTTTCGGACGGCACCTACTGGCAACTCGACGCAACTTATTCGCGAAAACGTAAACCCTGAAAACGTAATATTATACAGTAAAATTTTAGAACCAAGTAAGGAATTTTAATGAAATTTAGGTTACATGTATTTGTGAAGCTTCAAGAACACATAGTTACAAAATCTAATTGGAGAAGTAAAAAAAGTTAAAAAATTACAAGATGGGACCCTTTTAGTTGAAGTTTTCTCAGATATCCAATCAGAAAAGCTCCTAAAATGTGAAAATCTTAATAACTTTCCGGTTAAAGTAGAAGCACATGGGAAACTAAATCAAAGTAAAGGGATTATTTGGTGCCCCGAACTAAATTATTGTACAATTGAGGAAATAAAAGATTAATTAAAACCACAAAATATAGCCGATGTTAAAAGATTAACGAATACTATAAAAATGATGAAAAACACCGCGAGCCACGACTGTCATTTAAAAAAGCGAAATATCCTATAAATAGTTTTAACGATTCGTTTATGTCCTTATATGTTAAAAACTTAAAAATATTTGCATTGTCTCCGTAGCGGAGCCCTCGAGTTTGAAGACAAATTTTCAATGGCTCCGCACCGGAGACCTCGAATGCAAAGGGTTAATTATTTAAATGTTATTGTTAGTCCTCAAAAATAATTATATAACTTTCTTACAAATAATTAAAAGATTTCATTCAAGGTACTATTTATAATTAAATTTTCTTATATATTCATTCAACCGTGTTAGATCAGATAATATCTTTTCATTATCTTCAAAACTGATTACTTTTCATTAAAATAAAATCAAATCTATTGTTGGCATAATTAAATAAGAAGGACTGAGTCCAACAGGAACAAGGCCCGGTGAAGTTATCAGATAAAGAGGTTCAACGTACAATGGAGTTTAGCCTTTATTAAATACCAGTACACCGCACAATGTTCCTTTGTCTTGTCCAATCAGCGATCGGCCAATGGGACCTCCCGCTCGCTTATCGACCAATAAGAAAAACTTTTTTCATCGAAGGCCCGCCCACTGACCACTAGAATCCTCCATTGAAAAGATTAGGCTTTTCGATTCAAAATACCTCCCACTGACGTGGTAATGGACAGTTTGCTCAGGCCCTATCTATCCACAAAACTCTTCAGCCAACTGTTCGCTTCACTTGTAAATCAACTCAACTTAGCATTAAATCCTATTATTCCAATGGCCAATACGTCTCTCCAGTCATTTATACTGGGTTTCCCAGACCTAGTGTCGAAAAAAAATTGGGTAATACTACATGCTAAACGGGGTAGAAATGAGTTTCCTATCTCAATCCGTTGAGGAGATAGAATTTTTTTGTTTTTATTTTCAAAATCTTATTTTTTTTCAGAAAAAAGGCAGTTTTCTCTACTTCGGTTTAGCGTAGAACCAAAGACGATGATATATTCTTAATCAGCATTAAATTTCCTAAAAGATAAGTTAGGTTTGTTTATTTTAAATCTACTTCCAGTTGGCCTTTCAACGCGCAAAACACAAAACATTTATTAAAATTTAAATTTTTAAAATTCTATGCTCCTCACTGGAGCACCCTGGAAGCCGTCAAATTTCCTAAAAACTGCGGAATTTAGTAAGTTTTTTAGTGGTGTAACCCATGATACAACTGCACTTCACCTTTTGAGTCTAAAAGATGTTTTTCTGATGAAAAACACGCTAGAGAATAAATACTTGATTGCCTCACGTAGCTAATAGAAAAACTACTTGATTGAACAAAAGTATTTATTAGTTATTTTATCTCTTGTCAATATGCATAAGGGGTAAGTTGTGAAGGTGGCAAGCAATCCCTCCCCCTCCACCCCCCCACCCAAAAAAAATCTTATTTATAAGGGGGCCAAGTGGGAGGGAGTGTTGACCCCAAAAACATCTTTTAGACTCAAAAGGTGAAGTGCAGTTGTATCATGGGTTACACCACTAAAAAACTACCTAAATTGCGCAGTTTTTAGGAAATTTGACGGCTTCCAGGGTGCTCCAGTGAGGAGCAAATAATTTTTAAAAAATATTAAAAATTCAAATTTTAATAAATGTTTTGTGTTTTGAGCGTTAAAAGGCCCATTGGAAGTAGATTTAAAATAACCAAACCTAACTTATCTTTTAGAAAATTTAATGCAGATTAAGAATATATCATCGCCTTTGGTTCTACGCTAAACCGAAGTAGAGAAAACTGCCTTTTTTTCAGAAAAAAAATAAGATTTTTAAAATAAAAACAAAAAAATTCTATCTCCTCAACGGATTGAGATAGGAAACTCATTTCTACCCCGTTTAGCACGTAGCATTACCTATTTTTTTTTTTTTTACACTAGATATGGGACACCCAGTATATCTGAAAAAGAACTTAAATATTTTTTTTCTGTTTATAATTTAATGTCAAACTGTCAGCACACCAACGGCAATCAGCTAATGTGATCAGAAAATTTAAGTTGAAGATTTTAGACTTGAGGAATGATCGTTGTCAACAGCACTGATTTCGAAGGTATGAAGATCCCTTTTAAACAAGGAGAAAAGGTCTCTCATCCAGCTTGTATTTAGTCTCCTCCTAAATGGCCATGTCTTTGATAAGTTGGTTGTTGATCCCGTTTAGTTTCATGTGAAATCAAAAATCAAGATTACGTATATGCTGTTCGATAGTTCGTTGTTGTAATGGAGTCCTGAGTTGGTTGAAGTCTTAGGGAAATGCTGAGGAGGCTGCAAGCACCCCGCCCCCCTTTGGGTCATTTCAGTTGTTCAAAGCCGGAAATCAACTTTACTAAAAGAAAGGAAGTAACATATAGATGAAGTAATATGCGAAGCAAGCTGCACATCAGTTCTGGAAATGGAACATAAAAGTATAAGAGCATGTCAGTTCAACCGGGGATAGCATGCTATCCCCGTTACAACCGGCTGGATTCGCCCATCATTGTTGTAGGTCTCTATGGTCTATGGTCTATGGTCCGAAACGTTGGCGTTAGACCATTTTAATATGTAATGTTTAGATAAAAGATATTATTGGAAGATTGACATTCACCAATCTATCTATAAGATGATTTATTTAGAATAAACAGTACCATTATTATTTACAATAAATTACAGTGTTCTCTGTGTGAGTTGCGAAGGAGAATTGGATATTGCTCCGACCCTGACCTAGGGCAGGGCTTTGAAGGTCGGACTATTTGGTCACAAAAGAGGTCTGCGGTGAGCTAAATAGACTGTGACTACGCCCACGGTGTAACTGAGGTGAGCTCTTCTCTAGGAAATCCAAAATGTCAGCGAGTGGGTGTAGGTATCCTATCCACTAGACCACTAACCAAATATCACCGGCTTAATAATTATGTTAATGAGTAGATTGATCAATAGATAAATGTGATTTATCTAAAACATTTCTTGTTCATTTGATTGATTTTACGTCACTTTATGCCACTAAGGCTAATCGGACGGTGCTACTGTGTATGTCCTAAATTTTGCCCATCCAGGTATAATTAGGATAGGGATCTTTACCTGACTACGAGTACCTGACATCGTACCTGCTGGGACCTCCATTTTACGTCCTATCCTATGGACGGCATAGCAAAGGATTCTTTTCTCCCATTAAGAAATCCTTGAGCCAACGCGGGACGCGAACCCGCGACCTTTAGTATTGTTGGTTGCCATGCTAACCACTACACCACAGGAGACCCCCAACCCCACCCGAAAATCTGTTTCATTGTCAATTTCGATGAATTCGAAAAATATTATAAAGGTATTTTCATTAGTTTATAAGGGTCTGTAAGTTTCATTTTGTCAAAAATTAGTAAAAACTTTAATTCTTTCGTCTGAGGACTTTTGAACTACGCCGATATAAGATACATACATAAGTACCGTTTTATACAACGAAACTTATGTTCAAATTACATTGATGTTGTACCATTTCCATTCTTCAACGCAGCGCATCCCCATATCGGCTGGACTGATGGTACACCACTCTCCTCAATGATACCGCCAAGACATGCTGACCTAGTGAGACTGTTTACCCCTTCGGGGATCGAATCTGGTCAGCAACAACAATACCATCCTCCATCCACCATCGTCTGGCTCCGGTCCAACCCTTGGCCCCCTGCCAACTCCACTGTCCGGAGGCTCCCACATTGATTTTCGATTAACCGCTCCTGCTTATATCCGTCCCATTCCAGTCCCTAATTACTGCTTGATTATTTCACGATCTGCCTCTGCTCTGGAGGGGGGAAATGAATTAAATTGACCTTTATGGTATTTTAATTGAAATATTATGATCATGGAAGGCCCATATTGTGCCACAATAATGAATGAATGAATATCTTTATTGCCTTTAAGAATTTTTATAGCAAGGAGTTGGCCAATATTAATCAATATATATTATAAAGCAAAGTGTACAATGTGCGTGCCGATAAGGCTCAGAAACGACTCCACGGACGGTTAAGAGATTTATGTCAGCGTGTAACTGTATGCCCCCTAACGGAGAAGAAGGTTTCCGTTTTTCAATTGAGGGTGTGAAATTGAAGAGAAAAGGACTGGAATTTTAAGGCTCTCGCACCATTTAATTAGTCTCTCTTAGATTGAGATACGAGTTTATGAATGAAAGATTTAGTTCGAGCTTCAGGCTACCAGAAAGCGCTAGGGTGCGTTTCACTCTATGTTTATTGTTCATTCATCCAGGGAGGTTGTAAAGGTTATATATTTTTTCAGCTGTTCTTTTTAAATTACTAAAAAATTAAGCGATAATAATTAGTTTATCCTTTGCTTTCAAAATAAAATAATGATTCAACATCTCTGCAATCAATTAGAAAACCAACTGGATTCCTTAAAAAATTAGTTTTCTCATAAGAAGGCTAATAATATATGATCAGCACATTACATTTAATCTATTTATAACATAAACTTAAGTAAATTAAAAATTTCTTAGGAGTACAGTAGCGAATGAAATCAGACATAAAAAAGAGATGAATTGACTGAATATAAATCGAAAATAAAAACTTTGAAGTGTTCTTATTGTATTTATGAAAAAGAAGTTGGTTTGGTTACTACGTATGATGAGCATTCCAGTTGACAAAACGACTATTTCCAATAACAGCATTCAAGATTTTATCATCCCTCATAGTTCAAGATAAAAAGAAATATGATGAAAAAATTGTGCCTTAAAGAAATTTTGTAATAGTAGTAAGATTCGAGATATGCAGAAACCGTTCAAATTACGGGGGGGATATCTTAAGGGAGGTTAAAATGGAAAAAAGTTTCTATGAATCTTCGGTAGTTTCTATACTTCTGGACCAAATAGGACCATCATAGTAGTCAGTGCTTAAGTTTTACTCGAGATATAATTTTTTTAACTGAGATACCAGATTTTTCAACAATAATCTAATAACTTATCATCTTCTGACTACTTTGAATGGGCTTATAGGATTCAGAATCACAGAAATCATCAAAACGATGCATAACTCGACAAAGTTGCAATTAATTGCTCATTTACAATTTTCAACCCCCTGTAAATTATACAGGGTTCCTTATTTGGGCGGACTCTGCAGATCTCAAATTTGCAGAATATTGATACCAAGTTAAAACCGAATTTTCAAGAAGGTGCTAATTTTGTTCTATATTTCCTTTAATTTTAATCATCAGTAGTTCTTTCTCTGCGTTAATTTTGTCAGTCAGGACAAAGCCTCTTATATATATAGAGAAGACATATGAACAAAATTATTTACTTACAAATTTAGTAATGTAAAATGAACATAATCCTGTCCTAAAAATATTATAATTACACAATACTACATTGCTTAATAAGGATAACATAACTATAGCTACAGTAATGAAGAATATACAGAAAATATTTTTGTTCATTATATAAATGCTACAAACCATAATTATTTTTATTTATTTATTTTTTTAAATAATTTATACCGAGGTTGGGTCCATTATTCTAAGAGAATTTTTCTTATCCTTAAGCTGTGTTTGGTAAATATTTACGGAGTACAATCATATTCATAGAGGAAATATGGTTTTATTATATTGTCGTTATGAAGCCAGGTTTCTGAGAGAAAAGTAATTTAATAGTTTATTAGTTCTTTTATTTCATCTTTTGACCGATTTTCAAGAGATTCAAATCCGTTTAAATTCCAGAACATTACATTAAGAGGTTTGGTTAAAACCTTAGTGATAATGGGGATAGGTCTCAGTTGTTTAATATCAGCTGTCAATAACTTGATTCGCCGGCTTTCGTGTTCTCTAAAAAATTCTTTATTTAAAGCATTGATTTTATGGGTTTTAAGTTGTTGTTGTTGTGCCAAAATAATTATAATCTGATCGTCAACATTGAATATAATTTTGAAATGAAAAACAATTCTACACATCATATTTTTTCCTCTTCATTTTTATAAAAATAAAAAATATAATTCATTAACGTATGACTTTTCAGTTATATTAATTTAACTTAGTACCAAAAAGTTTAATTTATTAAAATTGGTACTAATATGGCTCCTTTAGTTACTATGCACATATGTGAAATCATTTAAGAATATCCAATACTGACAATTCGATAAGCAAAAGTGTGCAAAGCACGTGCCCCATATGTGCCTGGTGTGTGTATGACTACAATATTCACGCCATAAATATTCAGCCACGTTTTACACTCTACGTGAGGTCCTTAGTAAAGAGGTGGGATATCCATACCGTAGTTCTCCTGGGACAATTTAGCCATCAATAACCAACCGTTTTATTGGTGTAAGATAGGAAATATTTATGGATTTTATGACACGGTAAAATATTACTCTACCTTTTTATAGGGTATAGGTGGCCGATTGGTCTAAAGCGTTTCCTGCCAAGCTGCTATGAAGAGTTGGGGTTCCGGGGAAGAGGGTATATCAACTCTTAATGTAATCCATCCTCCTCTCGGGCCGTTAAAAATAACCGTATATCCGAAAAGGAGAGGAGAGCGAAGACAGTCGAATAAAGTTATTTTTTTTTCATATTTCTAATTTACCAGAGGTGGAGCGAACATTGGTCCTCCGGGCCGGATTTGAACCAGCGACCTGTGGTGTCTGTCTTCCATGTCTTTCAAAGTATACACCCACACTTATTATTTCTAATATTATAACGATCGAAACTTTAAGAACGAATTCGAATTAAAGTTCCATGTAGATATCATATTTTGGATGGGAAACTGCTTCACACAGCCTTCAGCTTTTATTTCCCCACCGTTCTGCATATTTTTTTCGAAACGAGTTCAAAAGGTTTTCAGATCATAAGCGGAAATCATAGAAAACACTTCAAGGTTCTTGAAGAATAGAAGGACGCCCTGAGAGCTGCGAGTTATCAATTAGAAGATTAACAAAGCTGACTTTGACGGGAGGTTCTTGGGAGTTAGTTGATCCTTAGCGTGTTATCTAGTTGTATTGTGTAGAGATAAGCTCTAAGATCCTATTCCCTACTTGGAACGCTATTGACACATACAACCCCTTCATTAATTGGCTTGTAGAGAGGTCTATAATATAGAGGTAGTATATCTGCACCCTTAGCCAAAGTTTATACTTAACTTACAAATTAATGAAGCCTTAAGCTAAGTAGCTAGCCAAATAACCCTAATTGATCCACAATCGTCGTCCTCAATAAACTGACGACAATAAATGAGACATTTTTTTATATCACCCATTTATAGGGTCAGTTTATATTCCTCAAAATGTTTATAAAACATTAGAGTACACAAGAATAAAAAACATGGTAGTATATTTTATATTGCGAGACGCTTCAGAAATTTTAAGACCGATTTTTTGAACGTGTCAACAAAAAATTTCATGAGTGAATTTTATCTCTAATTATTCCGGAGATAAAGGGCACACCTAAAAATTTTGATACGGATACATACATAGACAATAAAGGTGCATTTCCACTAAGTTATAGAAAAAAATATGGCTTGAACATTCATTATTGCTCATTTCTTTTTTTCAAGGGACCTGATTTCATGAAGAGTCGAGATTTTTTATTGTCCGCTTGTTTTTTACTACGAGTTGCTTTTTGTCAATATATCGTGAAGATAAAACGATAGGTTTTATTTACGATTCGTAGTAAAGTTGATCTCTTTTGCCTTTTCTGGAAATCGAGAATGATTGATGTTCCTCTAAAATCACTTTATATGGCATTTAAAGAAATCTATGATGGAACTACAGTTTGAAAACTGAAATGCTTTAAATAATTTGAGCATCACGTATTTACTCTTAAGGGAAATACATTTTTTAATCTTAAAATAAAAGTTTTTATTTTCAACAGTGATAATGCGGGAAAAGAAATTGTGGCTAACACATCGCGGGTATATCATCAAATACGCAATTCGATCAAAATCTTTAGAACCGTTTTTGAGAAAATCGAAAAAAATAGTTTAAAAGATACAAAATTTATTAACTAAAGTGCTCCCTCCTTTTTACGAATGTTGATGAAATTTCGACTGTAACATCGCAGGCATATAAATACATCAAATACCCAGTTTTATCAAAATCGTTACAACCGTTTTTGATTAAACAAAAAACGAAAACACTTTTTAATAACATTTACAATTTTTACTTTCACTTACCTATATATGAAATATATAGTAAGCGATCGTGAAAAATATCGACATCCGGTTTACAACGGAAATACAAGTTTTGGGGTCCCCTGAGTCCAAATAACCAAGTCCCACGAAATGGTCTGTGTGTGTGTGTGTGTGTGAACAGACTAGCTCAAAAACTATAAGCCGTACGAGCCTGAAACTGGATATTTATGTATGTATATGCTAAAGATGCATCAGTCAGAAGTTCATTAAAATTGATCAAACGAAGGGGGCACTTTATTTCATAACTTTTTTTCCAATTTTCACCTTTTTTTTCGATTATCTCAAAAACGGTTTTAATGATTTTGATTAAATTCGTCATGTTTAAGGGAAATCAAGTCTTCTTTAATATCAGGTAACCTTTATAATTATTAAAATATTCTGAGGGGGCTTAAATGGGGAAAGGCACTTCTTTGTTTTTGGAAAGTACCTTTGTATTTGTTTATATGGAGAAATTATCTTATTCGCCTAAAAACGAAATATGGATAAATATGAAATAAGAAAAAAATCAAGTAAACATATGTACGAAAATAGAAAGATATTCCGTCACTCATAAAACACGCTGAGCCATGGCATGAGGAGTACGCCTTTAATGACAGACCATTTTTACTTTCACTTACCTATATATGAAATATATAGTAAGTGGAAGTATTGCGATCGTGAAAAAATTCGACTTCCGGTTTTCAACGGAAATACACGTTTTGGGGTCCCCTGAGTCAAAATAACCAAGTCCCGCGAAATGGTCTGTGTGTCTGTGTGTTTGTGTGTGTGTGTGTGTGAACAGACTATAAACCGTGCGAACCTGAAATTGGGTATTTAGAGTATGTATAAGCCCGCTATGTGACAGCATAAATTTCATCAAAATTACTTAAAGGGAGGGGGTACTTTACTTAATAACTTTTTAGGTTTTTTTCGATTTTCTCAAAAACGGCTTTCACGATTGTGACCAAACTGGGTATTTGATGTACTTATATGCCTGAAATATGACTGTAAAAATTTCATTAAAATTAATTAACCGGAGGGGGGACTTTACTTAATAAATTTTGTAACATTTTCACGAGTTTTTTTGATTTTCTCAAAAACGGCTCTAACGATTTTGATTAAACTTAGTATTTGATCTATTTATATGCCCGAGATAAGTCTGTAAAAATTTCATCAAAATTGATCAACCGCAGGGGGCACTTTACATAATAAATTTTGTATCATTTTTACGTGCTTTTTGTATTAACTCAAAAACGGCTTTCACGATTGTGACCAAACTGGGTATTTGATGTATGTATATGCCAAATATGTGATAGCCAACATTTCATCAAAATTGATCAACCGAAGGGGGGACTTTACTTGATAAATTTTGTATCATTTTCACGGGGTTTTTTATTTACTCAAAAACGGCTTTAACGATTAAGAAAAATAAGATATGAATGTAGAAAAATGTGTGACTTTGGGAAATGGTATTTAACAAAACACGTCATTTCTTATCTAAGTAAGTTGGTAAGTGAAAGTTGTGTGTTGCGCGCACGTTTTGGGGTCCCCCGAGTCCAATTAACCAAGTCCCGCGAAATGGTCTGTGTGTGTGGCTGTGTGTGTGTGAACAGACTAGCTCAAAAACTATAAACCGTGGGAACCTGAAATTAGGTATTTAGTGTAGGTATATGCCCGCGACGTGACAGCAAAAATTTCATCAAAATTGCTCCAAGGGAGGGGGTACTTTACTTATTAACTTTTTACGTTTTTTTTTTATTTTCTCAAAAACGGCTCTAACGATTTTGATTAAACTGAGTATTTGATCTATTTATATGCCCGAGATATGACTGTAAAAATTTCATCAAAATTGATCAACCGGAGGGGGACTTTACTTAATAAATTTTGTATCATTTCCACGTGTTTTTTTTTATTTACTCAAAAACGGTTTTAACAATTTTGATCAAACTGGGTATTTGATGTATGTGTATGCCAAAGATGCGATAGCCAACATTACATCAAAATTGATCAACCGGAGGGGGGACTTTATTTATTAATTTTTTTATAATTTTCACGTTTTTTTTTTTATTTACTCAAAAAAGGCTTTAACGATTTTGATCGAATTAGGTATTTGATGTATGTATATGCCAAAGATGCGATAGCCAACATTTCATCAAAATTGGTCAAACGGAGCGGGCACTTTATTTCATAATATTTTTACCTTTTTTTCGATGATCTCAAAAACGGCTTTAACGATTTTTATCAAATTCGGCATATTAAATGAAAATTAGGTGTTCTTTAATATCAGGTAAGCTTTACCACTATTAAAATGTTCTGGAGGGGCTTTTATTTTTGGGGGGGGCCTTTTTTGTTTGTTTGTTTCCTATAAAGTACCTTTGTTTTTGTTTATATGGAGAAATTAACTGTCTCTCGTTACGCCTAAAAATAAGAAATGGCTAAATATGAGATATGATAAAAATAAAGGAAACCTAAAGAGGAGAAAGAAAATAAAAATATTCAGTCAACTCATAAAACTCATTGAGCCCACGCATGCGGAGTACGCCTTTAATGACAGACCATTGTTTATAATTAAAGCTGTTCTGATCATTTGAGAAGTGGCTATTAACAAAACGCATTAATTTCTAATCTAAGTATGTTGGTAAGTGAAAGTTGTGTGTTGCGCGCACGCACCAGATTTTTTATGACTTGCTTCCTTCCTTGACGGTGTGGGCAGAATTGTTCATTTCTGTTAATGAATTTTATTCACCAACTAAAATTCTTTGTATTAACTTTTAAACGGCCAATGATTGTTCACTTCGGAAACAGAAATTCGTAATGAAAGACGGGAAGGCCCCATGGGGCATGAGTGAGACGGGAACAATGAGACAGCCTACGAAGACACTTTTACTGTTATATAGGAAATCAAAAGTATCCCAATCCCACAAGTATAGTATGTCTAATCCCAAGAAGGAAGGTATAAAGTAAAGGTCTTTTTTACTTTAGGGCAGAGTTGGGCAGTAGTTAACTACATTTGTAATTAACTACACAGACAACTACATGTAGTTTGTAGTTGGAAGCGCGCAACTACTATTTGTCAACTACCAGTTAAGTATTTGTAATTTAAAACTACAACTACAGTAGTTGGGAAAAAGTAGTTGGGAATGGCAAGTACAACAAGTAGTTGTAAATGGAGTTTAGAGCGGCAACTACATTTGCTAAGCAATATTCAGTCAACTCATAAAACTCCTTGAGCCCAGGCATGCGGAGTACGCCTTTAATGACAGACCATTGTTCATGATTAAAGCCGTTCTGTTCATTTGAGAAGTGGCAATTAACAAAACGCATTAATTTCTAATCTAAGTAAGTTGGTAAGTGAAAGTTGTGTGTTGCGCGCACGCACCAGATTTTTATAATTAAAGCCGTTCTCTTCATTTAATGGAAATGATTTGTTTCATAGAAACTAAATGAAATTTTCAAATTTTCAAATTTCTCTGTTATAGTCACGCCCAGAGAAAACGTTTTTAATTTAGTTAGTACATTGCTTTTAGGAGAAGCAGGGTTATCGCCAGTGTTGCTAGGGAGGTAGCTAAGAGTTAATTTCACAACTGTTCGCCTACTGGCAACACTGTAAGGAGAAAACAATTCCGTGCCGAATAATTTGTTTTGACTAGATAATTAATCACGTTAAATATGGTTGAGTATCAGTATAATTTAAAAAATATTTTTAGGAATATTTTGGATGAGGAAACTGCGGTCAGATTTTTTCAACAGCATAATATTATTCCTGAAATGACAATATATAAAAGTAATCATAAGATGAAGTTAACATTTAAAGGTAAAATTAAATGGAGGTGTCATATCGTGGGGTCAATACTACAACTAGGTAACTACAATTCAGCTGTTTCGAGTAAAACTCATATTAAAGTTTTTCGAAGATCTTTAGTTTATCTACAAATCAGTGCTAAAACTATGTTGAGTTACCTATTTGTTGCTTCTGTTTTGCAATCCTGATAGGTCGAACAACTAGATAAGTGAACTTTACCTAGTATCGGAACGGATTAGGTTTATGATCATCAACTTATCTATTTTTGAAAACTCATTATATCACCTTTAAATTGTATTCAGCAGACCAATGTTGTAGAGTGCTATGGACCTAACCATTGTTTCCTTGACTAACCATCCGAGAAATTTAGACACTTTTCATTCCTGTAACAAAGCAAACTAAGAAAGTTAGAAAATGGAATTTTTTAATGCACTTACTCAAATTTTGCTAAATTTGTAGTTACCTAGTTGTTGTACTCACCCGACGATATAAAAACGTGCAGACAAGAGATTGATTTTATTCAGAAAACATGTGTTTTATTTATTTAAAGCAATGTATAACTGAATTAAAAACATTTTCTCTGGGCGTGACTATAACAGAAAAGTACCGAAAATTATAAAATCAGACGACTTGGAGTATTATGCTTGCATTGCCGAATTATCGCTAGTAAAAAATTTTATTTAATGATAAAAAAAAATAGTTTACTTTAGATAGCAAAAAAAAAACAAAAATAAGAAACGAATGTGGAAAAATATGTGACTTTGAGAAATGGCAGTTTATGAAACCCGTCAATTTCTAATCTAAGTATGTTGGAAGTGAAAGTTGGGTGTTGCGCGCATCGCACCAGATTTTTTACATAGAAACTAGCCATTGTTAACGTTCAAACTCTTACATTCTTTTCCTTAGTATTGATTGACACCATGGATTTGAGGAACATTATTACAAATTCGTTGAGCAACAACTTGGCAGGCGTGCCTAAAGTAGACTCCTCACCCTTCCTGAAACACATTAGAGAGAGCTAAGGCGTGAGCGAAGAAGTCTCATTAGTGCTCCTTCTGTTGGCAAGGTAATTGGTTCAATCAGGATCCACTGAAGGAGGCTGTTAGTGTTATTGGGTTCCTTTATCGCTTATTTGGAATGTTAAGCGTCCCTCCTTCACCTCTACGCATCTCCTTTTGAGTTGTATTCATTGTTTCCTTGACTAACCATCCGAGAAATTTAGACACTTTTCATTCCTGTAACAAAGCAACCTAAGCAAGTTAGAAAGGATGTTCTACATTTTTACCAATTCATATTAGGGAGTGCATCATACAGGTTCGATCCGATTTTCCTACTTATCTAAATAGGAATCAGGAACTTATCTGATGAAAGAAACTTGCCTAAAAAAGAATGTCCACGTGGTCGATCCAGTAACTTTCTGATAAAAATAAAAAGTATCAATATTTTTTTTCATCATACAGCATCAACAACATGTGTTTTCAATACTCGATTTGAGACTGTAAAATTTTCTTTTTTCTTTTCTTTTATCTTTTTCTTTTTTCTTAACTTTTCGGGCCTAGGCCTGAAATAGTTATTTTCATCACTAGTACCAAAAGTGGTTGTTTTCGGTGCGCAGTCTAGTTTAACTCGAGGAAATTAGACCAAGCACCGAAAACTCACTTTTGATACGTGTTATGAACAATACTGTTCATCGTACTGCTCATACTTGAGTACATTAAAACACTTTTATGTTAATCTAATCTTAATCTGTGTGTGACCACCTTTTTTAAATTATTTTTAAATAAATTATTTAAAACACTTTTACATTTCATTAATAACTTACAGATACAATATCAGAAATTAAATTGAAATCTTTTTTTAAAAAAGAAAATCTTAAAAACAACAATATTATTTTAACCTATAATAGAAGAAAAGTACTTATATATTTACATTAATCAATATATATTATAAAGCAAAGTGTACAATAGGCGTACCGAAAAGGCTCAAAAACGACTCCACGTACGATCAAGAACATTATGTCGTCCTATAGCTCTATACCCCCTAACGATGAAGAAGGTTTCAGGTCTATCATAAGTGTGTAATGTTGAAGGAACAAGGGCTGTAATTTCAACCCTCTCGCTACATGTAATTAGACCACCTAAGAAGAAGAAAACGCATTAAGACAACCGCATTAATAGGGTCTCTTATAACAAAACCATATATGGGCGGACTCTGGGGTTTCGAAACTTACCCCTAATACTGAAACTGAAGTTTCAGGATGGTACAAATTTTGTTCTAATCATGATTAATTTTGGTTTATTTTTCGGTACTATTATATTTTAAAGTCGTTCTTTCATTCCACCTATCCTACAACTCCCTGAGCGAAGCCGGGCACCACAGCTAGTATTTTAATAAATTTAAATTAATATTAATTAAATTAATGTTCTTGGGCTTCTTTTAAAACTTCTTCTGGTACATCCGTGTTATATTGCACTTCAAACATACTAGAATGAAGCGCAGTATAGCTACAAGTAACCTCCTTCAATCACATGTTTATTAACATATATTTGTGGCAGGTAATGTTAGGGCAACAAAAAGATTTTTCAGGCTTAAGCCCGAAAAGTACTACTTTACGAACTCAAACCGAGTATTGAAAACACATGTTTTTAACGCAGTATGATGAAAAATCTTTTTGGTGCGCTAACCTTACCTGCTACTAATAAATATTAATAAACATGTGTTTGAAGGAGCTTACTTGTAGCTATACAGTGCATCATTCTAATATAGGTAGTACGTTTGAGGTGCGAAATAAGATGGATATACCATAAGATTATATCTTTTCTAAAACCATAAGTTTTAGAAAAAGCCCAAGTAGCTTTAAACGAACTACTTCCAGCTAAACCCCGTGCTTTATATGAAAGCGAATAAAACAGATTTCGTTACTGGTTGGAAAGAAGAAATGTTCGGGTTGTGTGTGATGAAGTTATGCTTGTTTATCTTCTATTGTAGGTTAATAAACAGATGTTAAAAAAAAAAATAATAATAACGTGTCGATTTAATTTCTTATATTGTATCTTTAAGATATTAATGAAAGTACTCAAGTAGGAGCAGTACGATGGAAAGTATTGTTCATAACACGTACCAAAAGAGTGTTTTAGGTGCCAGTGATGAAAATAACTATTTTACCTAATTTACTTCCATTTTTCCCATACACATTCGTAAAAAACGAAACATTAGAAGAAGAGAAGGATAAACGGGCTGTTCCATTACGTGCTTCTCAGATTCAGCAGGCGCAATTGTCATATGGGATTTACCACATGATGGAATTGTAAAGGTTGCAAAAAACAAAATTTAGTTTTTGACCTGAGCGTGGTTAAAATATTAAATATAAAACATGGCGCAGTCGGAATGTGTGCAAGGATTTGTGAAATTGCCGCCTAATTTACGTCTAGATGGTGAAGACGTTGCATCCGAATGGAAGTTTTGGAAACAGTCGTTTAACGATTTCCTGGTCAAACAGGGCATAACCAAGGATATCATGACCGACACCGACTTAAAAGGGAATCATCGTTTGTAAAGGGAGATGATATCGTTTTCCGAACAAGGAATGACGCACACTGGATAAAAGGGAATGTGGAGAGAAAAGGAAAAGAGCATAGATCCTACTGGATTTCAAGAGATGATGACAAGAGGCTCCTGAGGAGAAACACTTCTCAAATGAAAAGATCTTTTACTAAACCTAACCCTAGGGATAGAACGACGTCAGCAGAAATGCTACTCTTTCCTGAAGCAGAGGACAACACTGAACCTGAAAACTCAGAACATTCTTCGCCTCAAGATTCACAAGAATGTAGAGGACATAACTTTCAGGTATCAGGACGGATTATCAAGCCACCTAATCGGCTTGATCTTTAACAATCCTCGGAGAGAAGATGTCATATAGGATTTACCACATGATGGAATTTAAAGGTTGCAAAAAATAAAATTTAGTTTTTGACCTGAGCGTGGTTAAAATATTAAATATAAAACAGCAATAGGCCCTACATTTCTTACTTACTCGCATTCCGATATTATGACAAAAAAAACTTTTATTTACGAATGAAAAATTTTAGTGTTAATACTTCATAGAATAATTTATTTACAGCAGTTTGCGGTGTGAAAAACAAAACAAAACATAAGAGGCAAAATATTAAAATTAAGTTTTAATTGACAATGAGCCGTAAATACTCCTTCTATTTATTTTTCTTCACGATATAAACAACTGTTGGTGAGATTAGCATCTTTTTAAGGACCCATTTTTACTGCTATCGTAAAATATGCTATTTAAAAATATTTCCAACAATTTTAATTTGAAATCGGGCCATAGGTAATATATATATATATTTTATTTTAAATATTTTCCATTGTCTACCATGTAAGGATTATATATATATATATATATATATATATATATATATATATATATGAGCCCCTTAAAGCACAAGTGGGGTAACTCCAATTTTCGTTTTGTTGTTTTTGTTAGGCATTGTACTGTGTAGGGAAAACTGAGTAATGTTTAATGCACTAACAGTTTAACTCCTAGTTTCTCATATTTGTGCATTCATTTGTGGTCTGGTGAAACAAGTAGTACCAAAATGTCTTAACATAACAAACCCTTTAATATCTCAAAACATAAAAATTGGAGTTTTCTCCTTAATTTTCAATATTTCGAAAACCACTTTCCTCCACTTCCTTCAGATTCAGTGGAATACGTTTTCCAGGAATTGTTTTTCATGACTTCTAATTAATTGTTATTGAAAAAATCTGGTGCGTACGCGCAACACACAACTTTCACTTACCAACTTACTTAGATTAGAAATTAATGCCTTTTGTTAATTGCCACTTCTCAAATGAACAGAACAGCTTTAATTATAACGCATTGGTTTGTTATTAAAGGCGTACGGCGCATGCGTGAGCTCAAGGTGTTTTATGAGTTGACGGAATATTTTTCTTTTTTTCTCTTGTATATGTTTACTTGATTTTCTTCATATATCATATTCAGCCATTTCTTATTCTTAGGCGTGATGAGAGACAGTTAATTTCTCAATATAAACTAAAACAAAGGTACTTTATAGAAAAACAAAAAAGGCCCCTTCCCCATTTAAGCCCCATCAGAACATTTTAATAATGATAAAACTTACCTGATATTAAATAACAACTAATTTTCATTAAACATAACGAATTTGATAAAAATCGTTAAAGCCGTTTTTGAGATAAAAAAGGTAAAAATTGGACAAAATTTATTAAGTAAAGTCCCCCCTCCTGTTGATCAATTTTGATGAAATTTTTACAGTCATATGTCAGGCATATAAATACATCAAATACCAAGTTTGATCAAAATCGTTAAAACCGTTTTTGAGTAAATAAAAAAACTCGTGAAAATTATACAAAATTTATTCAGTAAAGTCCCCCCTGAGGTTGATCAATTTTGATGAAATTTTCACAGTCATATTTCGGGCATATATTTACATTAAATACTCAGTTTAATCAAAATCGTTAAAACCGTTTTTGAGTAAATAAAAAAACCCATGAAAATGATACAAAATTTATTAAGTAAAGTCCCCCCTCCCGTAGATCAATTTTGATGAAATTTTTACAGTCACATCTCGGGCATATAAATACATCAAATACCAAGTTTGATCAAAATCGTTAAAACCGTTTTTGAGTAAATAAAAAAAACACTCGATTTGAGAAAATCGAAAAAAAACTTCAAAAGTTATTAAATAAAGTACCCCCTCCCTATGAACAATTTTGATGAAATTTTCGCTGTCACATCGCGGGCATATACATACACTAAATACCCAATTTCAGTTTCGTACGGTTTATAGTTTTTGAGCTCGTCTGTTCAAACACACACACACACACAGATTTTCGCGGGACTTGGTTATTTGGACTCAGGGGACTCCTAAACGTGTATTTCCGTTGAAAACCGGAAGTCGAAAATTTCACGATCGGAATACTTTCACTTACTGTATATTTCATATATAAGTGAAAGTAATAATGATTGGTTAGATTATCATTAAATTTTCTGATTCATATAAATAAAAGCTTGCTGAAATGTTTACTTAAACTTACTAATAAGATTCGAGATTTTCACGGGTGAAAAGTTTTAAAATATAATAGCACCAATTAGCAAAAGAGTAAATTTACAATTTAAAATATAAAGTTTTACCCCGAGTCCATGAAAGGCTAATGGAATAAAGTTCGGAAGTCGATATCTGAATATCATTTGTTTCCCCTTTTCTTTCGCTCACAGTTGTTTTTGAGATGGTGAAGAAATGCCTTTCCAATTAAGGGAAAAATTATTTTCTATGTCACAACGATTCAAAGAAGTAAAAATTAAATAAAAACAGAAAAGAGGAAAAGAAACTTTTGTTTAAAGTGAACACCTACGCTGAATATTGGAAAAATACTGACTGAATGTATAATGGAAGTCGAAGTGGACCCAGGTAATGTTAGCAACCTGCTTAGAAACCTTCTCATTAATTCGAGAAGAAAAAGGGGTCTTTTAATATAATTGAAGATCATCTCAACAGATACTTCTGAAATAACGAGTCGTTGGAGAAGATCAAAATTTAGACCCAAATCTTTTTTTCATACCGTTCATAATGCAGTTCTCCAGCGGAATTGAATCCCAATGAATTGAGAAACCCGACATTTCCAAAAATATCGAGTTTCGTTTCATTTTATTTCTTATCTCCTTGCATACCGAGATATCAGATTCAATAAATGCCCGACGATCCTATCTGATCTACGGGCTTTTATAGAGTATGTTGTTAGGAGAAACTCGACAAATCTAGGGAAAAATATACACCTTTAGCAAAAACAAAAGTATAGTTTGGTGTAAAATTTTTGCTAACCTGTTACTGTCAAAGAACCAATAGAAGATTTGAATGAATAACGATAAATTTGAATCTTGTTTATTTCAACCTTATTATCAGTTATTTTTTATTTATTAGACAATAGAATATATATTGTTTTATATATATATATTGTGCGGAGAGTGTGGGGATATTATGTTTGATACATTTTGACAACAGTAAGCTGGTGACAATGAAAACACTCCAAATGTCAGTCAGTAACTGTCAGTTGTGGGGCTAAACCCTTCAGCATTGATAGTCCATAAATCCTTAAATATTTGGATTGATTTGTGGGTCAGATCTGAAATGATGTCAATACAAAAGATATAAAGTAACGCGTTAATCCCAAATTCTAAGCTAAATTCATGTTAGATATCACCGCCAAAAAATCCTGTAAAATGAAAACCTTATACATAAGAGAAAAAAAAAAAAAGAAAAAAAAAAAAGCTACAATTAATAACCTGTAAAATTAAAACCGTTTAAATAAGGGTAAAAAAATGTAATTAATAACTATTTAAAATTCATGAAATTAATTATACAGATGGGCTAAAGGTAAATATAATATTTTCTTGTAGGTCAAACATATTAAACCATTCATTGCTAAATATAATATTTTTGTCATACAAAAGTGTTTCTTTTTAATAATTAATTTTTTCACTTGGACGAATTATTTATTTGTAAGTCTAAATATCGTCAAATTAACCCTTTAAAAAGGGAGATTAGGGTCTTTTTCGTTTAAAGCTCGCCAACCGAATCTACAGTTACAAATAACACAACACATGTTTTTAAAAGTAACGATATTTAATAACAATTAATTTATTTGTAACTTTATTCTAACTTCCAAAAATTACAGATGTCTTCCAACATAACCTCGAATAAATCTTTGTTTTGATTCCTATGTCTCCACAGGAATTCAGCAGGATACGAATCTATTAAAGTTCTCCTAGCACCAGCTTCTACTTTATTTCGCCTTTTAGCCGCAGCCCATAGAGATTTTATCGTTTGTGTATGAGCTCCTGTTTCTGGATCAATGAAATTTTTTGAATGATTAACCGTGTAATGTTTAAAGCCCTGGAATTTTTTTTATTTTGGTATATGACCTCCATAAATCGGATATAATAGTTGTTTGAGGTAGAATGCATTCTTTGATGCATCCTAATAGGGTTTCTTCGCTTCTGTCAGGGACCGCATACATAAAACATTCTTTAGTTTCCCTCATATCCCGCCGAACACCCAGTGCTGTGGATATGTTCTACCTACATTATATTTTCTTCTTGTGAAACAATATTCGTCGATTTCTACTGTCATCCCATTCTATCCTATCTACAATTATGTTGTATTTGTAAAGAACCGAGTATTACGTTATCAAGTAACGATATCGCAAATAGTAACGAAAATAATAGTAGTAGTTACCATATGCTCATATTTGTACCTGTAAATTAGGTTGGCGTGCTTTAAACGAAAAAGACCAGGAGATTTTTATAATAATAATTGATAGTATAATACGGGAAAAATTACTCTCATGTATGAATCTAAAGACCAATGTGAACAGTGAGTGGTTTCGAAAAAGAAATATAAAAAATTATTTGATGAAATTCTCAGTTTTGTAAATTATTCAATTTTTGAAGAAATCGAGTGTTGATGGAAAATATAATCACCTAGAGCTAACTTATTGCATTTTGTGTTTATTTTTCAATAAAGCTCTTAATATACTTGTTTGTTTAACGTCCCTTCATGCTACTTAGGCTAATCGGACCATGCTAAATTTTGCCTATATAATTAGGATAAGAATCAAACGATTGCCTGGTATCGTACAGGCTCAGGACCTCCATTTCACGTCCTATCCAAGGGACAGCATAGCCAAGGATTTTTTACTCCCTTCGAAAAATCCTAACCACTAAACCACAGGTGATCCACATAATATATGCAAATATGTACATGATATCCGCAAAGATTTTTAATAGACATGTGACTCCATTCTTCTTGAATGAGATGCTGATTGTTCAAAGACATAAAATATCATAGACATAAAATACTGCAAATTAGCCTGGCATTACAAAAGTGTAATAGATTTGTTAAGGAGTTCAACTAATAATATAATAATTTTATTTAATATAAGAGCAGACCCTACAACGCGTTGCTGTGGCTCAGTATAATACGTTGAATTAGTCATATTCCATTCTTTTTTATAGTCAAATCAAAATTTACTCATAAACATAAAAACGTTTCAGCTAATCTAAAAACCAACGGGATTTAAAATGGAACTTTAGGCCAAATTTAAAATTGTTTGGAAAAGAATTTAGATGGGTTAAAGTTTTTATTATTTACAACTTACATTTGATCATAGTGTGTTAATGAATGACACATATAAAAGGAATTAATCAATATATATTATATAGCAAAGTGTACAATTTGCTTGCCGATAAAGCTCAAAAACGACTCCACGTACGATTAAGAAAGTTATGCCGTCATTTATCCATAGAACCCCTAACGGAGAAGAAGGTTTCCGTTTTTCTCTTAAAGGTGTAAAATTGAAGAGAAAAGGGTAGGAATTTTAAGCCTCTCGCACCATGTAAATAGCCTCTCTGAGATTGAGATACGAGTTTATGAATGAAAAATTAAGTTCGAGCTCGAGACTACCAGGCAGCGCTAGGGTGCGTTTCACTCAATGTTTATTGTTCATTCATCCAGTTCAGTTTGTAAAGGTTATATACTTGTACATTTGTTCTTTTTAAATTAATAAAAAATCAAGCGAAAATAATTAGTTTCTCCTTTGCTTTCAAAATAAAATAATGATTTTACATCTCCAAATTTTCAAGAAGGTGCTAATTTTGTTCTCTATATCCTTTAATTTTAAAGTTTTTCTGGTATTTAAACTACCACACAGCTACCGGAGCGAAGCCGGGCACCTTAGCTAGTAAAGAAAATAATTGGAGCAGGGTTTAGTACGATCAAAATAGACAGTTAGCAAAAATGTACAAAATTAATCTTTTGGCACAATACATATGAATTAAATTTAGAATATAACACATGATGATATGATATATCATATCAGGAGGTTATACTAATAGGTGCACAATGATTTTGGCTCACCTGTCTTTTGCTGATACAAAAAGATTCTTGGTTTTCCCCACACGTGAAAAGGCGACACATAATTTGCCTTGGAAAAAACACTGATTTTGAGTGTTTGACTGATTTTGAATTTTGACTTAGTCCAAGCCGGAAAAAATAGATTTATGCTTACCCTCTTTAAATATCGAAAGAAAATGAATTGTTGTGTCAATAGATCAACTTACACCGCCATCTGTTGGAAATTTATAGAATTTGCAAATAATCACACTCAATTGTACGATAAGCATTAAATTTGCAATTAAAGAAATATTGAGGCCAATAATCCATATAAAAACTATCCTATATCTTAAGTTGGACAAAACTACACAGGATGTGTCAATTTTTACAAAGATCGGTCGAATAGTTTCTTATTTTACTTCCAACAAACATAGGGACATAAGATTTTTATATATATAAAGATTTAATTGGTTTGTAAATTATTAATTGTTTATTAAAACTAGTTAACTGATGATAAGTTGTGTTGTGAGTTTATTTTTACTATAGTGGTTTTTAGATAGAGTTTATATACTATAAAGGAATTATTTTTATGTTTTAGGACTATTATTATCTTATTTAACCTATCTTATTTAATTGTAAATATTATGTTAAAGTATTAATGAATGGCAACTGACTCCGGCAGGCGGTCCCCAGTGACTAATGCCACAAATATATTTTGGTTAAAAACTTGTTAATACTAATGAGGAAAATAAAACATTATTATTAAAAAAAAATCTGGTGGATGCGAGCAACAGACAACTTTCACTTATCAACTTACTTAAATTTGAAATTGATGTGTTCTGTTAATTGCACTCCTCAAAGACACATTTTTCTATAAAAAACCACTAATTTTTTTATTATTAAATAACAGTTTTTACTTGTGGTAATTTGGCAATGCAGCATAATACTCCAAGTCGTCTGAATCTATAATTCTCTATGTAGTTGTTGAAAACTTCATTTACTATGAAACAAATAATTTCCATTAAATGAACAGAACGGCTTTAATTATGAACAATGGTCTGTCATTAAAGGCGTACTCCGCCGCATGCGTGTACTCAACGTATTTTATGAGTTGACGGAATATTTTTTTTTTCCTCTATATGTTTACTTGATTTTTTTCATATTTCATATTTAGCTATTTCTTATTTTTAGGCGTAATGAGAGACTGTTAATTTTTCCATACAAACAAAAACAAGATTACTTTACAGGAAAACAAAAAAGGGCCCTTCCCCATTTAAGACCCCTCAGAATATTTCAATAACGATAAAGCTTACCTGATATTAAAGAACACCTTATTTTCATTAAACATGGCGAATTTGATCAAATTCATTAAAGCCGTTTTTGAGATAATCGAAAGAACGGTATAAATTGGAAAAAAAGTTATGAAATAAAGTGCCCCCTCCCTTTGACCAATTTTGATGACATTTTTGCTGTCACGTCGCGGGCATATACATACACTAAATACCCAATTTCAGGTTCGCACGGTTTATGGTTTTTGAGCTAGTCTGTTCACGCACACACACACACACACACACACACACACACACACACACAAACACACACACACAACACACAGACCTTTTCGCGGGACTTGGTTATTTGGACTCAGGGGACCCCAAAACGTGTATATCCGTTGAAAACCGGAAGTCAAAATTTTTCACGATCGCAATACTTTCCCTTATTATATATTTCATATAGGTAAGTGAAAGTAAAAAAATTATATGAACAGGAGGGTTCGGGAAAGATAGGAAGTTTATTGATAGAGATGTGGTATTTAGATCGATGTAAATTAAAAAAAAAAAAAAAACATGATTAGGAATTTTCAGTTCTAGTAATCTGAGAATTTTTGACATGCTTTTCAGCCAAGGAGAGTGGGAAAGAGAAAATAATGTGAAAGAGAAAGGAAAAATATATATATAAACTCTGACGGAGGGATAAAATGCTGGCTTGGCTTCCAGCAGTCATTCCCCCTTGAGCTCTGGACATTCTGCTGCGGTGGTCAGGTAGGGTTGGTAGGGCTCAAGTTTCTCATCTTGGTGAAGCTTCGTTTTAGAGCTAAGGGACTGCGATGGTCTGCTATTTATCTTCAAAGGGTCTATTTTTTAGAGAAGCCCCGTATCTTGTTTATTTTTATTTTGTTTTTGTAATTCATTAAATAAGAATATTACTTATTTAATATTCAACCCTAAAATATTGTATTACCTAAAGCATCTTCTGTTCTATAGATCTAGAGTGTACCATTTGTAACTCTTATGTACCTGAAGACTTATTTCATATATTTTTTATTCGTAGGCTGGATAAAGATTACAAACCTTGTCATTAGGCACTTTCGTGAGGCAGTGGTGGTTTGCACATGTCGACGGCCTTAGATTACGCTAACTTAACTTAGGGGCTGCAAACTTGACCCAACTGATTTAGCAATACTGATGAGCCACAACACCAGGGACAGATTCGTTAGACTGACACCAAGCACATAAATCGGACACAAAGCACTAATAAAATTCAGCCAGCGCAATTTAAAAGTTCTTCAACAAGAATACAGAGAATTAACTTATGTCCACGTGCCGTTCAACAGAAAAAAAAATTATTATTAAATTATTAAAAATCTGGTGCCAATCGCGCAACACACAACATTCACTTACGAACTTACTTAGATTAGAAATGGAAGTCTTACGATAATATGGAAACGCTATTCTTCAACCTCACACATTTTTCGACATTAATATGTTTATTTTCATATATCTCTATAATTTATAGAGTATCTGTTTTG
The DNA here is from genome assembly GCA_911387785.2 of Aelia acuminata. Classification (NCBI taxonomy): domain Eukaryota; kingdom Metazoa; phylum Arthropoda; class Insecta; order Hemiptera; family Pentatomidae; genus Aelia; species Aelia acuminata. Next base: position 170,427,898 of record OU426979.1, read on the forward strand.
CACAACTTGGAAGTACTCAGTAATTTTCGATTTATTATTGCTTATTTCTTTTTATAAGGGACCTAATTTCACCAACAGTCGAGTTTTTTTTTTACTGGTTGATTGTTTTGAACTGCGAATTGCTTTTGACATTGTGATTGTGAAGATGAAACGTGAAGATGTTGTGAAGATATTGTGAAGATGAATCGATACCAGGTGTATTTACGTCTCGTTGTAAAGTTTCAGGAAATTTAGATCGAATACTGTTCCTCTACAATCACTTTATATTGCCTTCAGAAATTTATAATGGAACTAAAGTTTCTAAACTAAAATATAATTAATCAAAGATTATCTTATACTATATTTTTTCCCACCTTAAATGCTTTAAATAATTTTTATTTACGCTCTAAAGTAAATTTTTTTTTTATTGTTAAATAAAAGTTTATATTTTCATAATACGGGAAATGAAATTTTGGCTGTCACCTCGCGGGCATATACGTACACCAAATACCCAGTTTGATGAAAATAGATACAGCCGTTTTTGAGAAGTAAAATTGAAACGTAAAAATTTGTTAAATAAAGTACCCCCTCCGTTTGACCAATTTTTGTGAAATTTTAGCTATCACATCGGGGGCATATAAATACATCATATACCCAGTTTGACCAAATTCGGTCAAGCCGTTTTTGTGTAAATAATAAAAAACACGTGAAATTGAGACAAAATTTATTAAGTAAAGTGCCCCCTCCAATTGATCAATTTCGACTGTCAAATCGCGAGCTTATACATAAATGAAATAACGAGTATTTTACATCGCGGCCATATACATACATACACCAAATACCCGATTACAGGTTTGTACGGGTTACAGTTTTGAGCTAGTCTGTTCACAGACAGGCACGCACGCACAGACACACGCATACACACACAGATCACTTCGCGGACTTGGTTATTTGGACTCAGGGGACCCCAAAACGTGCGTTTTCGTCGAAAACCGTAGTCAAAATTATTCACTTACTATATATTTCATATATAGGTAATCTATATAAATAAAGTTGAAATTCTGTTTGTTTGTTTGTTTATTTGTTCTTTATAGAAATCCATACCGTTTGTCCTAAATTCTCCAAATTTCGCTCAGTGATTCATTGATACCAGATGCAAACACCTGTCCACATTAAAATTGCATAACTTCAGCCGATCTTCATATTCTTTATTCTCCAAATTTCACTCGGTGATTCTTTGATACCAGGTGCGAACACCTGTCCACATTAAAATTGCATAACTTCAGCCGATCTTCAGCTGATATTCTTTATTCTCCAAATTTCACTCAGTGATTCTTTGATACCAGGTGCGAACACCTGTCCACATTAAAATTGCATAACTTCAGCCGATCTTCAGCTGATATTCTTTATTGTTATAAAAATCATAATGATCTCACTTTACAATTTTTTTTTTACGAAATCGACCGTTTCTTTAGAAAAATGAAATTCCCCGTGTGAAATCGGGATATACAGCTATAATCTAAGCATATAAAGGTGAAATTCTGTTTGTTCTTAAAAGGGATCCATACCGTTTGTCCTAAAGTCTCCAAATTTCGCTCGGTGGTTCTTTCAGACTAAGTGCGAACACCTGTCCATATTAAAATTACATAACTTCAGCCGATCTTTGGGTATATTCTTTATTGTTATAATAATCGTTTTGATCCCGCTTTACATTGGTTTTTACAAAATCAACCGTTTGATTCGATTAAAGTCTTAGTTTATAGATTTTATAGATTTAAAAATTGAAATTCTCCGGGTGAAACCGGGGTATACAGCTAGTTTAAATATAAAATTATTATTTAATTTTATTGCTTAGAGAAGAAAAGAATGTATAAAATAAAGTAAACTATTTATTATTAATGGTTCATTATTTTAATGTTTATTCTGAACTAATAATCATTAAATAACCTATATTTAAATATTAATATATATATTTGAAATGATAAAAGTAATTAAATGTTACTATTACACAACAAGCCGCAAATAAATTTCCAATTACAGAAAGGACGGATTCCTTCAATCGGATAGAAATCTCGTTAGATGCGGCTCTGCCTTGATTTTCCGGTCGAAGGCTCTTGGGTTTTTGCTAAAGGTTCAGCTCTCCCACCTGGGACCACTCAGACTCCTTCTTCTGCTTCCTCATCCGTTACCTTGCAGGTGGATCGGTCTTAGCTTGTGAATGGCTACTAGCAGGATGATGCATCATTCGGGAGAAGGTAACGTAAAAGGGATTATTTAAAAAAAAAAAAAATAGTGGCAAACATAAACCGTGTAACATAGAAACTCTACAAAAAATCTTTGTTTTTCCAGGTCCCAATTAGTATATATTTTACCTTAACCCTCCGGCGGGCGCGCTTATTTGAGTTACATCAGCGAGCGCGTTGCGGTTTTTGGACCGCATCTTTGTTTTTTATATATTTTATTAGAAAATAAGCAAAAACTTATTCTTTTTTTTTTGTTTACTCATTGCTTTAGTTTTATACTATTTCTAATGAATGAAAATTGTAAGTTGTATAAAGAAAAGGATGGAAAAAAAAAAAAAAATTAAAATAGCTTTGGCGATAAGAACACAAAAAAAAAACAACTTACAATTGGTAGTATAATGTTTAGAGATGATATAATAATAAATTGCTTATTGTAATAAATTTTGCTCATATGAACATTGGAATAATGGTGGAATATGGTTGACCGTTGTTATATTAAAGAGGAAAATGTGGGGGTGTCGGTCAAAATAAACAGCAAAAAAATGTTAGAATCACATATTTTATTTTTACCAACGTTTCGACCCAAATTTTAAGGTATAGAGTATTGCAATTATAAACATAGGCATAGAGATATGGGCCAAGGTTTTAAAGGAAAATAATAAAATACACAGCTAAATTTCACGATAAACTAATTTAGTAAAACAAGATTAAAAATAATAGTATGTGTAAAAATAATTCAAACAATATTAGACAACGTAAAAACGAAAATACCTGCACTTTAATTTGAGAAGAAGGTGCTGAAAATGATAAAATAACTCAGCAGAGATTGTATAAATCTGTAACACGAAAGGGCGCGCCGCGGTGTTTGGACCGCACTTACAGACCTACTGCAAATAAGGCAATATAACTATTGAGGAAAACCGAAAGACGGCTGGCACAACCGTCTAATCCTACCAGAACATGTCGGTCTGCAAATACCTAGGATCCTCAGCTCACTGATTCAATTAGTATTCATAATATTTTGAAAAATGTTCAGTTTGCGGTCCAAATGCCTCAGCGCGCCCGCCGGAGGGTTAATATACTCATCACACTATAAAGCGAAACTTAAAACATATGCTCGAAAAGATTTCTAGACAGTTAAAAGCTGTTCTAGTATCTGAATTAGAATCTTCTACGCTTGTCGGGAACCTTCTAGACTGTTCTAATCCAGACTACATACAATATAAGGAGCGATGGACCAGAGCATTGGTCTTCTGTGAAGATCGAGTCATGTGGTTGCTTTTGTGTTTTTGTATTGTTTGTCAGGCATTGGGAATCATTTTATTTATTTATTTATATTTTACCGCATTTGAGCCTGCGCTGGGGCGCACCTAGCAAATTTGTGGAGTGCTAAGTTTTTCTTCGATTGATTTATTGATTTAATTGCTGTGCTAAAACTCATCCCTCGGCCAGTGTCTTTTTAATCTTCGTTGGACGGGTAACTGGGAGGAAGAAAGAAAAGAAACAAGTGGGTTTGGATGGTTATGAGTTGAACAGAGAAATGTATGATTTTACTGTTGGAATATTCATGTCTTTGTGTATAGTGCTGTTAGAAATGTACCATGGAGCGTTTACAATTTTTCGAAGAATTTTTGACTGAGTGGTTTGAACTTTGTTAATGTGTACTTGTTTAACGGAACCCCTAAGTTCTGCTCCGTAGGTCCAAATAGGTTTTAAATCGTGTTGTATATTAGTTTTTTGTTTCCGAAGTTAAGTGATGATCTTGATGATGAACGTCCCTTAATAATCCAAAATTCTTTTATGCAGCTCCTGGAGAAATATAGGGGCTTTGAAACAATGTACACCGATGCTTCCAAAATAGAAGAAAACATAGGCTGCGCGGTTTACACTAACCGAAATAGAATTTTATATAGGTTACCTGGAGTATGTTCCATCTTTACTGGAGAAGCAACGGCCATTTTAAAAGCTCTCAACTTGATAGGAGAATCGGAAATGGAGAAGTGGTTAGTTGTAACAGACTCCAAAAGCGTCCTAACAGCAATAAAAAACTCATCTCCAAGTAATTCGATTATAAGGGATATAATAAACATGTTGTGGGAGCTAAAATTAAGAGCGAAAACGGTGAGTTTAGCCTAGGTCCCATCCCACAGAGGAATCAGAGGCAACGAAAAAGCAGATCATGCAGCCAATTTGGCAAGAAAAAAAAAAAGTGATGATCTGTAGTCTAGGAGTTGTGACAGTTGTTTGTATGGCAGGTCAGTTCTTGTCTTTTTAGTTTTGTATGTATGTTCCAAGTGAGTCTTTTGTCCAAGTATAGTCCTAGGTATCGTACATTGGTTATAGATGGCACAGTAATATTATTAATTTTTATAGGCGGACATGTTGGCTTCCTCAGTGAAAAACTTATAAGGTTCGACTTAGACGCATTCATCTTTATTTTCCTCTTCTGGAACCAATTGTCTAGGTCAAATAGATGGTTCTGGATGGCAATTGATGCTATCGTGGGATCTATGTGGGAAGAAATAATAGCTTTGTCGTCAGTGAAGGTGAAGATCGTGGGGCAAGGGTGTTCCGGAATAGAATAGAGGAGGGGGCTTAAAACGCTTCCTTGAGAAACGCCAGTAAGCTGAGGGAAGAATGAAAAAGTAGAAGAATCTAGGATATACAGAAAATATCAAAGGAGCAAGAGAGATTGTAGGGAATCATTATTTTCGTTCCATAGTAATTACTTTAACCCAAAATAGTGTAACAAACTGGTATCAGGTTTGGGGCTTAAACAAAAAATATGTCAGACAAACAATACAGTACTCTCAGCAACAATACTCAACTAATTAATGATGTTACTCAAAGTATCAACTTGTAAACAAAAAGTAACTATATGACTCGATCGTCAGAGCAAGACAAACTACCCTGTCCATCGGTCTTTATGTTTAGTCTGGATTAGAACAGTCTAGATGGTAGAAGGTTCACGAATAGGAACTATAACAGTTTGTAACAGTTCCAACAAAAAGTCTAAAATTCTTTTCGATCATAAGTTTTTTGTTTCACATTAAAATACTTTGAAAAACTGAGAGGAGAAAAAATCGTTTTTTTTTTAAGGCTCATACTCATGAGAATACTACACAGAATTTATAAAAAATTATCCTTTTTTTCCTATCTTAACTTCTGATTTATATTTTAATAATGTCTATCTAAGTACTATCTATCTAAGTTTTGTTAATCTCGGTTTTATTCTTTGTTGTTTTACGCCCTCACTGGCTTTCAGCGTAAGGTGCGTTCAGCCCGACCCACCTTACTTGAGGGTATTTTATTTACTATATTTGCATTGCAGATTCATACCTGCGTTGAGACACTACATGAAAATGAGATCTTCTTTATGTTCTGTTAGCTTCGAGGTACACAGTAGTAGTATTTTATTATGTTTTTACAACCCTCATGAACACCTTTCCATCTACTATCTGTAATGCTCCAGCGCAGTCCTTATTCGAATTTCACCTATTTCAACATCTCCTTACTTTCCAGGCAGATGCTCTTCACGTTTAAATGTTATACCCAAGGATTATTTCCTGATTAGAAGTGTATAAGAATTACTATTTAGTCTGTCTTCAAGTTCCTACAACGTCTTTTCCTTCTTTACCCCTGCTGTACCTTAAGGCAGCCCTCCAATATACCAGCGGTAACTCCAATTTGTTACTAAAATTTTGACGCCGCGCTCTAAAACGGGAGCCGTTTCCCAGTCACACAGCGCTGCTGATATCAGTTCGCTCTGAAAGGGTCGGGGAACAGCCCACCAAGGCCTGGTCTGAACGTTCCCACTATTTGGTAGGCAAGGACAATGGGAAGTGCATCGTGTGCATGGCTTGGGAATAAATCGGGTCAGGAATTTTTCTATAGGGATCCCCGCAATTGGAGCTCCCTTACCTCTGTTCAAGGGCGCTCCAATATGGCCTATCTTATTTATTTATTGTATATTTCCTAGTTATCTCTTCTTTTGCTGAAGGGCGCCTCTTATGAAGGTTTTGAAGGCCTTGAACCTTGCTTCGGTACATACGAGTTCTTTCAGAGTTCTTGGTGTCCAATGGAGTATGGTGTGCTCTCCAGCTAGCGCCTGTCTTGCTCTCATATACTGGGGACAGGTTACTATTATGTGCTTAGGGTCTTCGGGCTCACCACACATACAGTTGGGGCTTTCCTTTCTTTGAAAGAAGTGCAGTTTGTTTATTAACTGCACCATCGAATGGCCCGGAACCAAACAAGGTGCCTTAGGCCTTTCCCTGACATTTGGGAAGATCTAGTACGTAAGTCTTCCTTCCATCGCCTGGTCCCATCTTTGTTGCCATTCTGCCATTGCTTCCTCCAGCATTGCATCTTTTACGGCATCGAAGTTTCTAGAGTGGTAAGTAAAAACACTTCTACCCACCTTTGCCAGAATCCCTCTTTTAATTCAAAACTTCGCTACCGACAGTTGGAGCTGGATATGTATCCATTTCCTGATTAGAAGTGTTTAAGAAGTACGCTTTAGTCTATCTTCAAGTTACTGTACATCTCTCTCTCTCTCTCTCACTCTCTCTCTCTTTTTTTTTCCCTTCTTTCCACCGCTGTACCTTAAGGCAGTCCTTATACCAGCGGTACATCCAATTTGAAACTTAAATTTCGACTCCGCGCTCTAAATGCGAGCCGTTTCCCAGTCACGCAGTGCTGCTGGCATCAGTTCACGCTTTCGGGACCGGGGAACAGCCCACCAGGGCCTGGTCTGAACGTTCCCACTATTTAGCAGGAAAGGACAATGGGAAGTGCATCGCGTGCATGGCTTGGGCAAACTAAATCGGGCCAAGAGCTTTCCTATAGGGCGCCCGCAATTAGAGTTCCCCTGCCTCTGTTCAAGGGCGCTCCAATATGGCCTATCTTATTTATTTATTATACATTGCCTAATAATCTCCTCTTTTGCTGAAGGGCGTCTCTTATGAAGGTTTTGAAGGCCTTGAACCTTGCTTCGGTACAGACGAGTTCTTTCAGAGTACTTGGTGGCCAATGGAATAAGGTGTGCTCTCCAGCTAGCGCCAGTCTTGCTCTCATATACAGCGGGCAGGTTACTATTATGTTCTTAGGGTCTTCGGGCTCACCACACATACAGTAGGGGCTTTCCTTTCATTGGAAGAGGTGTAGCTTGTAATTGAAGTCCCCGTGTCCTGTAAGGAACTGCACCGTCGAATGGTCCGGAACTAACCAAGACGCCATTAGGCTTTCTCTGACATCTGGGAAGAACTCGTACGTCAGTCTTCCTTCCATTGCCTGGTCCCGTATTTGCTGCCATTCCGCCATTGCCGCATCTACCATTGCATTTTTTACCTTGTCGAAGTTTCTAGAGGGGCAAGTGAACACACAGGAGTGAGGTAGGAACCTACCATCGCCGGATTCCTTAATAATTAATCAAAAACTTTGCTACCGACAGTTGGAGCTGGATCTCTCTCTCTCTCTCTCTCTCTCTCTCACTCTCTCTCTCTCTCTCTCTCTCTCTCTCACTCTCACTCTCACTCTCTCTCACTCTCACTCTCACTCTCGCTCTCTCACTCTCTCCCTCCCTCTCTCTCTCACTTCTTAGCTAACGCCTTCTGTCCCCAATCTTGAAAATTAGAATTTCCTATAAAAATAAACTGTGAATCTCTCTAGAAGTAGTAAAGATATTCTATATTCTATAGTAGATTCTCATAAAAAATTGACACGTGGTTGTAAAAAACAGCGATATTTCAATACCAAGGGGTTTCAAAAATAACTATTTTTGTCACTTTAGAGCTTGAATTTAATTCTCGTAATATAAATTTGGATTGAAGTTCCTGCTAAGTATTGAAGATTACGGGTATCAAATTTAATATTTTGTCTTGTGAAACCATATTTCTTCCAAGAAATTTAAGCATTCCTATTCCCACAAAAGAATAATTAACACAATGCCATCCGGGGAAGAGACATCGTACAAGTCTGTGATAACAGAGTTACATTAAAAGCGGGATGTGTAGAAGTCTCTAATTCTCGGAGCATTCCAAGTGAATTGCTCCACTTATCAGCTTAGCCTCCCAGCAACTTGTGCGGTCTAACTTAATAATTCCAGATCTCGCCGAGTACAGGAAAGGAAGGAATTAACAAACTTTAGCAGGATAACGCCACCTCATCAGCTTAACCGACTTCATTCCCGCGGGAGGTGGTACAGGAAGGTAACGTATAGGCGTAGCCTCCAATCTGGGTAATATCGGGGGAGTAAGTAGCAGCAGTTAGGGTAATAGCTGTCCTTCCGAGTTCTTCCCGAAGTGGGAAATGGATTGAAGCCGTTTCTTAGCAGCACTCCTGGATCATAGCTTTTTTTTTTTCAGATATACAAAGGCTATTGTGGTATTTTTTATAATTTTTCATCCAGTGACATTTTATTCCCTTTAACTGTCCGGCTTCAAACTAGAAATTATAAGACACTAACTTCACATTGGGGCTCGCAGATCACCCTCCGTCGGGTGCCTTATCTAAGAGATACACCTTTGAAATATTCATCAAACTGTCTTCTTGAGGGTGGTGGTGTTTTGCTCCCAGTTATGTGTTCCACAGGTCTTTCTGTAAAGTTCAGTAGTGCAATTGCATTGGATAGTGTTCTGTGATTTACTTGTCATTATTTTTAATCTGCTAGATCATGTATTTTTTTTCAATTCCGTATTTCTTTTTTTTTTTATTTATTGATTTAGTGCCTATGTAACAATTAAAATATACATCTATTTTTTTCTTGTTTTATTTCATATCTGAATTACTGTAAAGCCTACTATTTCAGAGATACATGCACTCGGTGTCGTATTTTTCTACTACTAATTAAATGCTATTCATAAATTGTTAATGAATGACGAGAAAAACGACGATGAACTAGATACTGATGCTAGTATTGACTTCGAAGAAAGGGATGGCCGTTCAGATACGGAAACGGATGGGGACTCCGAATCTGAGGTTGGCGAGAATTGTGATAAAAAATAATAAACAGCAAATTTTTTATAATAATTTAAATGAAAGGGAGTTTCTTTGTAATTATTTAACCTATTTATTTTTAAATTGAATCATATTGTATTTGGACAAATTTTTCCAGATTGGAAATGATTCACATAAAATATTAGTATTTTTTTTAAACTTTTTTTGAATCAGACATGTTATTTACATATAGTCTTTTTATATTCTGAAAATTCATTTGTATGTTTTTAAAAAATATTGTATTGATAAACTGTGATACATTAATATTTTCAATTGTTTGTAATAATAAAATCCTATTTCGTACTTGGATATTTATATGTTTTACCTACCATGATTTTTTTTCCTTTCCATTTTAATCTTCAATTTTTTAAATATATATATTTTTTTAAACTAACGCTTTCCAGTTTTAAGGATTGGAATGAGACACATAACGTTTAAGTTTAAATAAAATGAAATAATTTTTTATGTTGATTGTGGTTGAGATCATTTCGGAGATACACGCGCCCGACCGCGGAACATTCTTGACGCGCCCGACGGAGGCTTAAAAATTGATCATTACTGTAAATGAGATATAAAATTTAATAACAAAGGCAGGAATTGTCAAATATCGAAGAATAAAAGAATTTTGTAGTGTTCATGACTATTTTTTTTTTTTCTAATACAAGTTAAGAAATGAAATGTTAAACTTGGAGGTAAAAATACTGTAAATATTGTTTTGTAAACAAAAAAACAAAGCACAAAACATATGATTTTAAACAGTTCTAGATTGTTGTTGGAACAGTTGGAAAAAACTGTTCTTGTACATGTTTGTGACTACGATGTCGAGTCACCATCTACGCTGGCCTAGAACCTTCTTCTGACTAAATATAAGAAGCAATGGACTGGAGAGTTATTCTTGTTCTTGTTCAAGTCATATGGTTATTTTTGTGTTGCTGTGTAATTACAAAGTGATTACTATTTGTAAACTGTTTCGTTATTTGTGTTTTCATAGTTCGTGTGGCAATGTAAAATCTTATTTTCGTTCAAGAAAAATTGCTTTAACCCACATTTGAAAATTTCTTTTTTAATAACGATTCCTTTAATAATTTTATCCTGTATAATAGGATGCTAAATTATCAGAATTTTCAGTCAAAAGTATTTTATTTGGTGAGCTCCGAAGGCTCTAAATTTGTCTATTTTAATATTTTATGCGAATGGACGATCTTGCTCCTAAAAAATTACAGGAGAAAAATAGTCAACTATGCAAGAAGCATTTTTTTTTTTTTTTTTAATTTAGTATTATAATGTTTTACCTCTTAAATAAGCGAAACGTGTGAACAAGTATATTATATACATTCACGTAATGAAAACAAATTACGAACTATACCATCACCAAATTGTTTTTTTTTTTATATAAGAAGAGATTACGTTGTAGTCTGACGAGACGATTCCTTATTTATAGGTGTCTTAAGTAAAATTTGATTTTGTGCTTAAAAGTTCCCATAAACATATGTCCAGAAACTAAAATATCTCCAGAACGAATTACGCTCTAGTTAATTCCTAAGGAGCTATTAGGGTTTATTGCCCGACAAACATAGTGTTTTTTTTTTTTTGTTTCCTTTTTTTGCTCCAACTCCTAAACTTCCCATTTCTGGAAACATGTTTATAGGAATTGCTTTGCTCAGATTTAACACTGCCATAACACCCCGAAGTTTTTTGCATCAATTACGGGACATCCAGAGTATTCTTGAATATTTTGGTATAACAAAAGTTGCAGATCTCTAATCTGAGAAAAGTAGATTGATTAAAATTTTATCATCATCAAAGTTTGTTCTGGTTTGCATCAAAACCATTTCTCCTCTTACCTTAGTCTACTCAAATAGTGATAATTTGTATGCGGTGTCATCATACAGATTATGAATTATTAATAAATTGTGAGAAATGTTGAGTTTAAGCATGCTGATGATTTAATCTTGGATTAGGAATCGTCACATTCTTAAATTTACTCGAATTGAGAGGACTTCATCAAATGCGAGAAGAGTGGTTGATGAAGCTGCTAGGAGAGCACAAGATACTAACCCATTCAGCAGTTCATCACAAAAAAAAAAATGTCCTTTTTATACAAGTTGCCTCAGGAGCTTTGAGGGGATTTGTGGGGTCTTTTTGATGAATATTCCATCAAAGGATTCCCCCCTCCACCCGCCAGTCCCTCCTTTCCAAAGCTCCAGCTAATTCTTTAGGTTTCTCAGCGAAAATATTCTTACAATTTATTTTGAGCTTTCCATCTGCCATCGGATAATCCCAGATTCGATTGTCATTTAAATTAATAGAACGGCTGTAACCTCCAAAGCAGGCTTAAGTTTTTTTTTTTGAGAAATATTCAACGACAAGATAAAGTATTGTCATTTTCTATTTAAGTTTCTACTATAAGGATAGAAATAATTGGCAACGTATATTAGAGCACTAAATTCACGACGTAGATATATATCCGTCGTGAATTTAAATTTCATCCGCTTTTACAGGTTAAAAAAAAATTAATAAAATAAAATAAATAAATGACTCATTGCTATTTATTCGCTAAGGATATTAATTGGTGACCCAATGCTAATATAAGTAAATGCTACATATTTTATAAAAAAAAATTATATTTCGTCTGTATTAGGCCACATCAAATTAATCAATATATATAAATCAAATGGAAACATAATTCTAAAATAGTAACATTATTAAATAGGTTCAGAATTTCAATATTGTTTATTTCCATTTCAGTTAAAGAAAAAACCTTCAAACTAACATATTCAATGTTAAGTGTACATAAAATTGTAACAGACAAAATCATATTTTTTTTTTTAAGTTACAATATATTGATCGATTATAGTTCTTCTAAATTAAGTTTAAAAAAACTAGAACCGTTCACTTTTTATTAATTATTTTAAAACATTAATTAAGTAATTAATTAATCAAACACTTCAACTCTGCGCCGGCTGAAACTGAAAAGTGCGGCTTCAATCCCCTCCTCCTCCAAAGCTCCCTCCTCCTCTGAAATATAATCCTTATTAATTAATCCCTTATTAGTTCCCGTAATGAAGCGGTTTACCATTCCCCAATTTGATCATTACCCTGATTACTTCACCTAAATGTGATATGATTTTAAATAGTATATAATCAATGATATTTCAATTCATAGTTAAAAATTCTATGTTTTCCCATATTGGTTGAATGTATGGGCGTAGCATTATGACTGCTGTGCACAAGGTTCTGAGTTCGAATCTGGCTTATTCGGAATATTTTTTTTATTTCGGGCAGAGATCGTCTCTGGGCAGATACCCTCATGTGGCAAACTCAGCCTCTTTCTAATCATCTAGAAAAATGACTTTCATTTCATTCAATATTTTTTTTCCTCTACATTTTTATAAATATGTAAATACATATTTATTTGTATGGAACCTGATGAAAGAAATTTAAAAAAAAATATTTAGAGTTAATACCACTTGGGAATTCTATGGTTAAATTTATTATGGCAACTTGAGGGGTCAACTGACTTCAAAGAAAGAGGTTTGTCATTCTGCCTGCCATGCTTTGAAGGATTGATAGTTGATTTGTACAAATTGTGTTGAAGTTATGAACATAATGTTCAAAGTTAGACAGGACCCGTGTCAATCAGTTTATATCAGCCATGACAAAAAAAAAATTCCTGGAAAAAGTTACCGTGAAATAATATTTTATAGAAGAATGACCTGGGACTTCCAAATCAAAATGAAAAGAAAGACGCTAAAAATCTAGTCCCAAACACGTGCTCTGACAGTTCGCTCCAACCGCTAGTTGGTTTCAACAAAAAGGTCTGGTATTTTAAACCATATGTTTTTTTTATTTAACGATTTATCGTTACAATATTATTTATTAATTTTTCTAGATAATTAGAAATGTCATTTCCATGTTTTCTAAAATCCATCATTCATGATATATAAGATATTTAGAGGTGAGAGATAGTCAACTGTTAATCTTTATGATAGGTTGAATGATGATCAGGATATTCAGTTTGAAAAAAAAATTTCGAAAAACAAATGTATGAGTATCTATGCTAGAAGATAACTATCATAAATATCATATATTTGTTTTCTTTTAGCCCTGATGAAGATTCACAAGTTGGATCGAAACGTTGGCTTTCGAAAATAATTTTTTTTTCAAACTGAAAATCCTGATCATCATTCAACCTATCGTAAGATATTTAGGTAATTTGCACATTCGAAAATTGTGTTTTCAGGTACACTAAAGAAAAAAAAATTATTATTTGAAATTTATTATCAGTGCCTTAAAACATTAAGTTTTATATTAATTAATCTAATCTTAATTTGTGGCTGACCACCATTTTTAAATTATTTTTAAATAATTTATTTTTTGAAGAGAAAAGATTTGGCTCCGCCGGGAGTCGAACCCGGGTCTCCTGCGTTACATGCGAGGATACTAACCGCTACACCACAGAGCTCGGCTCAAGGCAGAGCAAATCCTTCCTCTTCACTGATACCTACTCCCCCTATCTCACAAGTTTTGCGAGTAGTAGCGGGAGGTGGACAAATTATGTCCAATTTATGATATTTTATTGACTTAAGTCAATTTTTTAAATTATTTTAATTAATCTAATCTTAATTTGTGGCTGACCACCATTTTTAAATTATTTTTAAATAATTTATTTTTTGAAGAGAAAAGATTTGGCTCCGCCGGGAGTCGAACCCGGGTCTCCTGCGTTACATGCGAGGATGCTAACCGCTACACCACAGAGCTCGGCTCAAGGCAGAGCAAATCCTTCCTCTTCACTGATACCTACTCCCCCTATCTCACAAGTTTTGCGAGTAGTAGCGGTCCTCAGTGAAGAGGAAGGATTTGCTCTGCCTTGAGCCGAGCTCTGTGGTGTAGCGGTTAGCATCCTCGCATGTAACGCAGGAGACCCGGGTTCGACTCCCGGCGGAGCCAAATCTTTTCTCTTCAAAAAATAAATTATTTAAAATTAAGTTTTATAATTTTAAATTACTACCTTTTTTTCACTAATTTATTTTTTCTGGATACAAAATGTGGAAAAATTTCAATTTACGTTTACGTTAATCTTGAGTGTTTTTCTGACTATCACTAATATTTTCCGATTTTTTATATTACAATTTAGGTGCGAAACAGGGTAAACAAATATTAATGGGCTCCTAGAGGCCCCCTGGGTAATCCTATCGTTAATATTTCCTTTTTTGGAAATTGAAATTAGTGATTAATTTGGGAAAGAACCATTTCCTTAATCTATCATATCGTAGAAATCACCAGACATTTTTTGATTTAGAACTTGGTTAAAAGTGAAAAAAATTCTTGCTGGAACTTGCCTGTAGATTGAGAATAACCCATATAAGTATACTCTTACTAGATATTTTTCTATCTGAAATAATGTATTGCTGAAATGGCTACTCATGTAGAGAAGAATGGTAGGAAAAGTTGGAAGATGGACTGGAACGATTTGTTAGCGAGCAGATAGGATGTTCTACTGCTCTCATTCCGAGCGGCCATCATCGATAGACCCTGAAATATCCGAAGCTATATATCTCTCTCGCCATCGCTGTGTCGTCCCTTGTGTTAGGTCTATTGTCCTGCTATTCATGCGCCCAATAATCGAATCTAGGACAAGTATAAAAAATCATATATTTATGCACAGTTATAAGTAAAGCTCGGAATTCCGTGCAGTAAATTTTGAAAACGTGCAATAAAAACTTTAAAACGTGGAAAACCGTGCAATAAAAACTTTAAAACGTGCGAAAACATGCAAAATAAATGTATTGCTTTAAAATCGTGCATTAAATTATTTATGTGAACAATATATAGCTACTTTTGAAACAAATAAGCAGCGGAGAGTAGATTGAAGTAAGAACTTTTATTTTTAAAATATTGGTTTTAATATAGATTTTGGTAAAGTAATGATTTTTTTATTAGAAAAGAAAAATGAATGGAGTACATTAGAAATGTAACAACAGTTGATTATTTTTTAAATTAATGTTTAAAACTAAATACATTTCTAAATTTTTTTCATATTTAACATATTTACTTAAAATAGTCACAAGATGTGGAATAAAGAGTAAAACACTCGCATGTGAGCTATAATTGTATTGGAAATCAATTTTTGATTTCCTCTCACATCCAATATTTTTATCACAAGATTTGCAAAACACTACACTACTATGCCTTTTGATTCAGGATATTTTTCAACCCATCCCGCAATTTTCGAAGACACACTTCCAATTTTTGGCATTTTAAGTAACAATATACTCGAATACAGAAGCTACAAATACAATACAATATACAGAAGCTAGTTTGATAGTGACAGAACGACGAGAATTGAGAAACAAAATTTAAACATCCAGGAACTACTGAGCCCTTAGTTCTTGGAAATTGGAGGTTTGTGTTTGTTTACATCTCCGAAATTGCCTTTATTTTTGTCTTGTTTCCTTTCCGTTATTTTTTGATTCCTATTCCTTATTCCCATATAATTCTCCACTGATTTTTTGATGTGTATTTAAGAAAATTAAAACTTTTAATAATTTGTTTTCTTCAAATTATAAAATGATGCAATTTCTTGCGATAAATCTTCAAAACATGCAATTTCGTGCAGTAAACCCCAAAACGAGCAATATCGTGTAGTAAACCCCAAAACGTGCAATTTCGTGCAGTATAAAACTTCATTAAAACCTTCCCATTAGGCTTGATTCGGATAAGTAACTTGAATTCGCTTTAATCTGACTTACCAATAAAAAGATGCAATTGCACTGGAATCCGAGCTCTAGTAAGTATTTACGTGGTTTTTGACTTATACTTATAATCAGTATTAGTGGTTGTTTCACGTCATTTCAAATTAATTTTAATGAAAATATTAAATAATATACCTACCTATTAAGTTTCACAATATACCTAACTATAATAATTACTAATATTATTATTTATCTTTTTCAGGTGAGCTTTCAAGCTTTGAATTACTCCCAAGGTGCTTTAAACGTAAGTAAAGAAATTGGTCATTATTTTCTTTCTTCCGATTCGAAAAGGGAGGAAACATGTTCCTCAGTAGAATATGGTTTGATTACACAAATTTTGTACATAGATATAGATTATTAACTTTCACGATGAAACCTCTACGTTCTACCAACCAATAGCATTCTTTTATTGTTCATGAACTCTAAATCATTTTTTTTTTAATTTATTTCAGGATACTAGAATATTTACTTGCTTAAAAAACTGTGGATGTAAAAAAAAAAAAATTATAAAGGGAAGTAAAGTCATTTTTCTAGATAATTAGAAATGATATTTCCTCGTTTTCTAAAATTTATGAT
This sequence comes from Aelia acuminata, assembly GCA_911387785.2. Classification (NCBI taxonomy): domain Eukaryota; kingdom Metazoa; phylum Arthropoda; class Insecta; order Hemiptera; family Pentatomidae; genus Aelia; species Aelia acuminata. The sequence goes on from OU426979.1 coordinate 170,444,447, forward strand.
ACATAAGTTATTTAACTACTTTACGAAGTCACATGTGGTATAAAGGTTAGCGTGGCAACCTACAATACTAAAGGTCGCAGGTTCGCGTCCCGCGGTTGCCCTAAGATTTTTTAATGGAAGTAAAAAATCCTTGGCTATGCCGTCCCTGAGATAGAATGTAAAACAGACGTCCCAAGCCTATACGATGTCAGGTACTCGTTAAAGATCCCTATCTTAATTATACCTGGCCAGGCAAAATTTAGGACTACCACTGTAGCATCGTCCGATTAGCGTTAGTGGCACTATGTGACGTTAAACAAACAAGAAAATATCTAACTACTTTACACTTTCAAAAATCGTGTTTTCAGGTAAATTAAAGAAAAAAAAATAATTGCTTGAAGTTTACTATCAATGCCCTTATAAAATTATAGTTTAGTAATATTAAATTATATCCGCGAGCCCACAAGCGACTTTTTTTTTAACTATTTTTTTTGGACATAAAATTTTACAGAAAAATTTCATTTTATGTTTAAATTAGTCCTGAATATTTTTCTGACAAGTAATATTTTTCAACGGTTTTTATTTGATAATTTAGGTGCAAAACAGGGTGAAAAAATATTAATGTGCTCCAAGACCACAACAACAACCTGAATCGTATGGCTGTGATAGAAGTTTGAAGTTTGAAATAGAAGTCTCCAATTTTTATCTATTTCATGTATAGAATTTCACCTTCTTCTGACAACTCGGAATGGACCACTTCTGACTTTATGTAGTTATTTTTTCTTCAATTTATTTAATTTTTCTTCTGCAAATTGTTTATATTTGAGATTTAATTGTCCCTTTATTTTTTTAAACATAAGTCCACGTATAAATCTATACTTCTCTACTTTGTTTCTTTTACAACTATAAAGAATTGCAGGAATTCCACAAGGATCAATAGTTGCCCCGTTTTAACATATAAGAGATACCTATTAACTCTGAAACTTTAACTGGAAAATACATGGACGACAATTTTAACAATACATCAACATTTACTCAATCAAGATACCCATGTAATCAAATTTACGGCTCGTTGCATAAATGAATATTGGAGATTAAATGAAGTAATAAAAATAAGCGAGTTTTAGTTTAATATGGTAACGATCGTATTGTATTTAAAAAGTACAAATAACGTATAAAGTGATTATATATATGGAAATAAAACAGTATCAGCTGTCTTATTTTTATTATTATTTAAGCAATTAGTTTGAAAGCAAGGGTTGGGAAACAGAACTGGTTCCATTTGAATATTTAGCGTTTGATTTCAGTGAGGTTTTTATATTTTATTGATCCGAAGTTGATTGGTATGCCATGCAATTAAAATTGCAAAATAAATAGAAAGTAATTGGAAAAACTGGTAGAAAAAAACGATGTTCATTTATAAGAAAAAAACAGTAAAGGTGAAGAGAAAATGTTAACTGTTCTTCGTACAAATTAATTATTTTTTACTTTGAGTTAGATTTTATAAAATTTATACCTCACAAAAGGTTTTTAATTAACTCTCCTTCTAAAGATCTACATTTCTTTTAAGCATACAATTCTATTTCATAAATCCAGGAACTTACTTCTAAAAATTCCGAAAAAAGTCATGCATGGTATATTGTTCATTATTTTTGGATTAATTGTGGTTTTTGCTTTCAGTCACCTTTTTAGTAAGGGAAGGTATTGCGATAACTAAATGAAGGATTTATAAAAACTAAGTACAAACATATAAAATAAAACCCACTTATATTACTGATATAAGTATTTTTTTTAAAATAATGGGTAAAAACATATGTTACAGGAAAATCGTTAATAATTACATTTCAGTTTACAAACTTTAGTCCCACAATACATTTCTTAATGAAATATACTAGACTAGAACAGTATGCGATGTCCGTTTAGAAACGTTTTGGCTTCGTCAGATGAGGACAGAGCAGAAGAGTTCGCCCAGCACTCTTTGCAACACGTTCACTCTTCATCCTGAACTGAATCCTTCCCATACCGCTGATATTATGGAATTACTTTCTTCACCTATTCCTCTCTCACTACCTCCTAAAGCAGTCATCCCCTCTGAGGTCGAATTCCTTTTAAAGAAACTGAAACCCAAAAAATCCCCTGGATGCGATCTCCTTACTTCCCAGATCCTTCGTCAACTACCCAAAAAACCTATTATATTCCTAACATGCCTATTCAACTGCATACTTCGCACTACCCACTTCCCTTTGCTTTGGAAACACTCCATAATCACCCTCTTCCCTAAACCTGGCAAACCTATCAATAACTCTTCATCCTACCGACCAATAAGCCTTCTTCCGATCCTATCAAAAGTTTTTGAGAAAACCCCTCTCAAAAGAATCCTATCCCTACTCGAATCCCAAATAATTCTTCCACATCAGTTTGGATTCCGTAATGGCCACTCCACAGTTCAACAAGGTCTTCGCGTTATTTATCATATATCCTTTGCCCTTGAAAACAAGCAATATTGCACTGGTGCCTCTCTGGAGGTAGCTCAAGCTTTCGACCGGGTGTGGCACGATGGCTTCCTTTTCAAACTCAAAATCCTTTTACCCCAATCATTTTACCTAGTCCTTCGATCCTATCTCTCAAATCGTTCCTTTCAAGTCCTCCAATTCTTTATAACTCAATTCCACTTCCCATCTCAAACACAGCCGGTATCTTGGCTTCTTTCTTGACAAAAGATTAGCATGGAGCCCTCAGACTAGACTTAAAAGACAATGAACTCAACCAACGATTTGGCCAACTATATAGACTACTTAACAGAACTTATCATCTCTCCATTGTCAACAAATTACTGATATACAAAACAATATTGAAACCCATCTGGACCTACGGACTCGAACTGTGGGGTACAGCAAAACCTTCAAATATCAGACGTATCCAGTCCTTCTAGTCAAAAGTCCTTCGAACCATAATCAATGCCCCATATTATGTCTCAAACAAAACCTTGCACCACGACCTTAACATCCCATTTGTCCTTGACCTTATCCCATCCAGATTCTCAAAATTTCACCAGAACCTTAATCATCATCCCAATCCTTCATAAGTAGATTGCTGTTACGTCTGAAGTTGCTAAATGACGCTAACACACTTAACTAACTCGTCGATTCTCCTCTATGTAGGTTGGTAAATGAAGTTGTGTGTTGCGGGTATTGAACTACTTTTTGTAACTAGTAGTTTTTTTTTTTTCATTTTATTGAAAATCTCCTACAGAGTTAAATTAAAAAGAGATAGAACATTTCGTAAAAAATATTATTATTAAGCACTGAATTTTTATTAAAAAAATTTTAAGTATGTTGAAAAGATTATATACAGCTGATATTATAAAATATTGTGATATCCATTTATGCAACGAGCAGTAAATTTGATTAATTGAGTATCTTAAATGAGAGTATGTTCCAGTTAAAGTTTCAGATTTAATTGGTATCTCTTGTATGTATGTGATATATAGTAACGGGGCAACTATTGATCCTTGCGCAATTCCTGCAATGCTTTAAACTTATAAAACAAACAAAGTAAAGAAGTATTCATTTACACGTGGACTTATGTTCAAGAAAATTGAAGGTATATTTAAATCTTTTATATAAAAATTTTAATTAAGTTTGCAAAACAAAATTAAATAAATTAAAGAAAAAATAACTACATATATTTTCAAAGTTTAAAAAAAAAAAATAGATTCAAACTTTCCGAAAATCGTGACTTGTTAAAATTGAGACATTTTATAATGTTATGTTTAACTTTAACAACGTTTAACATTGTTAAAGTTGTAACATTTATAATGTCAAATAGTTATTTATTAATTTTTGAACGTATTGTTGGAGGCGCAAAAAAATAAAGTAGGGTTAGTAGGATTTGTAAAAAATAGCATTTTCAATTTTTGAACTTAAACTTTCATTTGTAAATTAGTTTTATTCCATACTAATTTATTCCATACAAATGTTTATGATATCTGAAACCAATACTGTTTACCAATATAATTATGTTTATACTTACTGAAACCAATATGGACTTACTCATCACAGATATACGGTACAGCCAAGATGACCTAAATCTATACGGTACAGCCATTTTTCTAAAACTTCAAAACTAGGACTACGACAAAAATTAAATAGATATTCGTACTTCCTGAAACTAATATGGACATACACTCCACAGATATACGGTACAGCAAAAATACCCACTAACAAAGAATTCAGACCTTTCAATCAAACATATTGAGACTCATAGTAAAAGCACCATAGTACGTGACCAAAAATACCCTACATACTGTCTTACAAATGCAAACAGTACACCAACATATAAAGACACTTTACAAACGTTTCCATACACACTTACACGGTCATTTCAAACAACTGATTAGTGGCGTGGCAACACCTGATATGCCCATACCTACGAGAAGAAAAAAAAAATTCGGATTACCTGAAACAAGGAAGGGAAGACCACCTGGTACCGCACGGTGCCATCCTTCCCCATGCCTAACATGCCCTTATTTAAATTAGCACAGCTCACATTTGCTGATTGTCGATGTTTATTGACAGGCGCAAATTAAAATTATGAACCCAAACCAAAAAAATTATTTATAATGAAATAGAAATATAGGTATCATTGAAATCGTTACTTACTTACTTACTGACGGGCACTACAGCTCTTGAAGAACCTTGGCCTCCTCTACAATTTTCAGCCACTCCTGGCGATCATTCGCCTTCATCCGCCATCCTCTCACTCTCATTTTTCTTAGGTCCTCCTAAACATTTTTCAACCACATCAATCTTGGCCTCCCTCTTGGTCTTTGGCCACCAGGTTTGCCGTATAACATCCTCTTGGGGATTCTATACTCGGGCATCCTCTCCACATGGCCAAGCCACCTTAACCTTGCCTTCTTGACGTACGTTACTATGTCAACTTCCTGGAAGAGTGCTCTTAATTCTGTGTTTGGGCGGATTTTCCAAGTTCCTTGACGAAAAACCGGGCCAAAAATCTTTCTTAGAACTTTTCTCTCCCATACCAGAAGAATTCTTTCCATGAGCTTGGTGAGAGTCCATGTTTCACAGGCGTATGTCACAATTGGTCGGATTACTGTCTTATATACTATTATTTTTACCTTTCTAGACAGGTTCCGAAATTTTAGCAGCTTTTGTAACGAGAACATACATCTGCTTACCGCTGCCATTCTTGTTTTAATTTCAGCCATCATCTCATTAGTGTTGGTAACAGTGACACCCAGGTATTTGAAAGATTCCACCGCCTTAAATTCATGGGTCGTAAAGCGAATAGACTTTTCTACCCGTCTTTTTTGCCTTGAAGTCATCATATACTTCGTTTTGTCTTCATTTATCTCAAGGCCCATTCTTGACGCAGTTTCCTCCAACTCCTGTAGGGCTCCTGACAAGGCAGCTTCTGTTCGGGCTGAAATCACTATATCATCTGCATACGCCATGTGCTGGGAAAGCCTGTTATATATTGTGCCACCGGGGTTAGTCTTAATGGCTCTTATAGCTAACTCGAGGCCAAGATTAAAGAGTGTTGGAGAGAGAGGGTCACCCTGTCTTAAACCACTTCCCACTGAAAACTCATCCGATAGGGTATTATGGATTGAAATCGTTAGTTTTAAAAATAAATTGTTTACTATTTTTGCAATTTTGCACCATTTAGGTATTATTTTAACCCCAAATCAAAAGTTTTATTATTTTATTTTTCTGTTTACAAGTTGGGAAGGACGTGACCCGTAGACCGTAGGAAGTGGTAAGGCTGCCACTTCCTCCGGACGTAGCCTTATTCCCAATAATTTGGAACAGTTATTAATTATTCCAAAAAGAGTTCTAGTGACCTGTAGTAAGTAGAGTGGGTGGAATCGTGTGGGCGTCAGCTATTCCTCGCCTACATCATGTCTGGGTCAAAACTGAATGAACTCAATAACTGTCGGGTATTAATTTACTTATTTCCTCAAGCCTTGAAATTCATAGGCTTATCATTGTAATAATAATATCGTAAGGAAGAATCCCCTTCCTTAAAAAAGATATGTTTAGATTGTCCATGCAACTAAAAAATCAATTCATATTTAATTCTTCTTCTTCTTCTTCCTCCTCCTTGGTGCCTTTCAGCGTGGAGGGTATATTTAATTAATTTAGTTTATTTTTTTATAGATACGCTGATATATTCGGGTTCTCTCACAGATTAATTTGATAAGCCTTAGACTAGGCAGGAACGACATGAACCAAAATTAGCCAACTCTTACCAGTTAGTCATATACAATATGTAATACAACAAGGTTTTAATGGGTGACAAACAACTTTGATTTATTACACTAGGCAACAAATTTTAACTTTTTGGTAACAGGGAAGTGAACCACCATTTTGGGGGTTTTCGGGTGTGCTGAATCTGAATCTGACATTTGCTCTGTCAACAGAAATTTTTTTGGCGTTCTGGTTTTTATAATTTTAATGTTTTTTGGGGGTGAAGAATACGAATATGAAGTTGGATTTCTGATAAGTTGGTTCGTTTTTTTGTAAAAAATAAACATTTAACCAAAAAAACATGCAAAATTGCTGTAAAAGTCCCATTTTTTACCATTAGCAATGAACTTTTTTCCAAATATATAATTGATAGGAAAAATCTAATTGCAAATTTGGATTCTAAATTAAATTTCCTTTAAGAAACAGCTATTAGAATTTTCAAAATTACAAAAATGAGTTGGTAAAAAATAGTATCCTGTACGGGAGAACCAGGTTGACTCTGCGGCTACGTATAATTAATTTAGTATTATTTACTCATTTAATAATAATAATAATAAATAAAAATTTTTGTAAAGTTATACCTTCTTCGCCCATACAGAAATGAATACTAAACAAATATTACATTTTAAAAGCATAGCCCTTTTTTATTCACCCCAACTACCAAACCTCTACAAAATATTTTTTTAATGAATTACAATAATTTGCAGAGTATTACAATTTAACATTATCACAATAGGACAATAAAAAACTATTGACTTATTTTGGAATGTTGGAATGTGGAGTATAATTAGTTGAGGATTGAGAAAAATGAAGCTGGGCCCTACTGTAGGCGGAGAATCAGCCTGGTTCTCCCGTACAGAATAGTATTTTTTTACCAACTCATTTTTGTAATTTTGAAAATTCTAATAGCTGTTTTTTAAAGGAAATTTAATGTAGAATCCAAATTTGCAATTAGAATGTTCCTATCAAATTTATTTTTTGCAAAAAAGTTCATTGAAAATGGTAAAAAATGGGAATTCTACAGTAATTTTGAATGTTTTTTTGGTTAAAAGTTGATTTTTTACAAAAACGAACCAACTTATCAGAAACCCAACTTCATATTCGTATTCTCCACCCCAAAAAACCATTAAAATTATAGAAACCAGAACGCCAAAAAAATTTCTGTAGACAGAGCAAATTTTAAGATTCAGTATTACTATAAACCAACTTAAAAGCCCTATATTTTAAAAACTTGACGAATAGGGGAAAAACTAATGTCAGATTCAGATTCAGCACACCCGAAAACCCCCTAAATGGTGGTTTACTTCCGTGTTACCAAATGAGTGTCGACTTGTGTTATTTGATATGCCAACAAGAAGTTAGATACCGGATGGTTGCCTAATATGGGATATGCGGTTTTTGGATATAGTTTGTAGGGGAGAGTTGGGTAAAGTGGGGTATCGAGTAAAGTAGGGTACCGATCTGATCGCGGTGTCTTTTGGCGCTACTTATCAACTGAATGGTACATTTGTTTCTTTTGGTTGTGGTTTTAGTTTAGCAAGGTTCTATAGTGAAAAGTTAAATACATCTTTTGAGTGCATTTTCTCTCATTTTAGTACCAACTTCAAAATTGTATAAGTTAACCACATATTCCTTGATTGCTACGTTTATTATTTCTTTGGATTTACTTATTATAGGATTTATCATTCCTAACCATCCCTAACCATCCCTAACCATCCCTAACCATCCCTAATATATTTCCGAATTTTATTTTAATAATGTCAGGGCATAGAAACAGAAATACAATAACCGCCTACTAGTCGGATCATGCCAAATCTTCCAGCATATCCAATAATAAAACGCACGATTCTCACCATCCATCATTCCATCAAATTTTCTAATTTTACCTTTCGGCAGATTGCAAGTTACTTATTATTGAAGAAAATTAAATGACGGAAAACTTGGGGCAGTGGCCATTTTAACTTGTTCAGCTTGCAAACAATAACTCGAAAGAAAAAAAAAACGAAGCAAAAAAAAAAAAAAAGAAGGACGTTAAAGAAAGAAAATTACCTAAAAAAAATCTACAGAAAAAATAATCAATAAAAACCGTTAAAAATCAATGAAAACTCGTTAGCAAATGTACAATGAAAAAAAAAAAAAAAAGTCAAGAAGAGAAAACTGAAGAAAAGGAGCTAAGAAAATCATTTAAAGAAAATGATTTTTGCACAGTGTTAATGTGTGCACTATGCTTATGTTGAAATATAGGATTTCACGAAAAGTGTTCTGAGTTGTGCCAATTAAGTTTAATGAAGCCAGTCTAGGATCATGGGTTTTGTGTTAAAATTATTGTAGCGTCTGCATACGTTGCAGTTAATGTTTCGGGGTTCGTAGGAATGTCATGTGTGATGATAATGTATAGTAAGGGGAACTCCGGGTAAGATAGATCGGACTGAAGAAATCTCTGAGCCCTGACGGACAGAGAAAAACCTGTTTGAGAGGTACGATGGTAGCAAAATGTAATATATAGGTAGAATGGTCTTAAGTTTAAAGAGAATCCCTGGTGCCAGACTTTGTCAAATGCTTGAGCGGCATCCAGAAATACACCAGTAGCGGATTGTTTCTCCTATAGTACTCCAGCAATGTAGTCTGTAACTCGGTGTAATTGTTGTATTGTTGAGTGTGACGTACGAAAACCAAATTAATGATCAGGTATTATGTTTTGGTCAGTGAGTATATCCACAAGCCTTTTTTAAATTAATTTTTCGAAAAGTTTTGAAAAAATTGGAAAGAGACCGATTGGTCTGTAAGAGGAAGGATTGTATGCACTTTTGTCTGTTTTGTGTATCATTTTTTATTATATTCAAAACTCATATTGTATAATAACATAATAACTATCATACTGTACCACTTATGGGGGTATAAATAATTTGTATTAACAAATAAATATAAATCACAATGGCATACAAAGAGTAAAAACTCAAATAATCAACAAGGTTACAAAAAAGTATCAAATTGTCACGAAACTGGCATATAAATTTATTAGTGGACTGTAAAAATAAAAAATAATGAGTTAAATAATTTTCTAGCAAACAGCTGACTCCCGAAACATTAAAGTTTTTGAAAATTAGTTTGGAACTCACCCGCATGCGACTTCCACTGGCTGCACTCCTTTCTACTTCTTTTTCGTAATCTGGATCGTCACCTCTTCGTTGTCCCTAAATTCTCAACAAACCCAATGGTTCGGGAGTACTCATAATATTTTAAGAAACTATTTTAAAAACTGGTGCTCAACTGAACATTACTAAGTACAAAGACTGACCGGGAGGAATTTCTATAGGCCATATGGGATTAAACAAAACCAAAACAATTGACAATCGAAACATATGGCCCGACAGAGCCCAATCAACTGTATTATTAATAATATTCAAATAACAATTATTCACGTTGGCGCGACCAGACACAAAAACACAAAAGTAATCATTTGATTAAATCTTCATAGCCAGACTAACTTTCCAGTCCAATTTAGTCAGAATTAGAACATTCCAGATGGTTTCAGACAAGCGTAGAAGGTTCTCAAACAGTCACAAACAAGTACTAGAACAGTTGGTAATTGTTTAAAAAAAAAGTCTAGAACTGTTTTAAATCTTATGCTCTGTGTTTTACATTACAATATTTATTGTAAAAAATAATAATCGATTTTAAACTGCTTTGGTTTAATCATACATTTTCTTTTCATACGTGGTTGATTCATATATTAAAAGAAAACTACGTTTTTTTTTGTCCCCAAGATTTGTTAGCAAATCCTATTTCGCCAAACCGTTCCTAAAGAAAACTACTTGCAGTATTCCTTGATATAGAGAATGCATTCGATAGAGCATGGAGAGGATACCATAGGATCAGAAGTCATATGCTAGCTTTTATAAATAATTTTCTTATAAATAGAAAATTTGTGGTTAGAATCGGTGGTGTCTTTTCCAATGAATTCGATCAAAAAAATGGTGTTCCAAGGGGTTGTGTTTTGAGTGCAACACTTTTTAGCATAATTTTTAATCAAGTTTTAAATGTAGTTAGCTTACCGGTCAAAGGAATGCTATACGCGGACGATCTCGTAATTTACGTTGATGGAAAGAAATGTAACAGATGATATGACACATAAATGAGTGGCTTGCTGATTACGGTCTTAAAATTTCAGCTAGTAAAACAGTAGCCATACACTTTGGCAAAGGACAACCAAAAACCGGCATTACTTTGGCAAACCAAGCCAACTCTTTCTCCCATACAACCCAATAACTTTGTATAATGTTTGATAGAACCCTAATTTGGATTCAGCATATCAAAAGACTGAAGTTTAATTGCCTCCGCTCTCTGAATCTTTTAAATATGGTAAGCAACATTAGGTGCTGATAGAACTAGTATGCTAACCTTGTATAGAAATCTCGTAAGGTGAAAATTGGATTAAGGTTGCAATGCTTATAATTCGGCCTCAAGCAATGTTTTAAAAATACTCGACCCTATACCCAATACCGGACTCAGAATGGCTACTGGCGCTTTCCGATCCAGTCCCTCAAATAGCGTATGTGTGGAAGCAGGCGAGCTTCCTCTTGACCTAAGACGACAACAAACTGACATACTTTACGCTGTTAACACTTCTAACTATGCCTTGAATGGCTTATTTCCTAACAGATAGCCCCTTGGCAAAAAGAGCATCCTTCAGAATTTCATTATTTCACCCTGACCTAAACCTCGAAATACCTCATCTCCTCGGTAACGTAATATCTCAGATCTATCCGTGGGGACTATCCACTCCTAATCTTTTTCTTGGCTATGATAACCCAAGTGGTTGGCCTACATTAAAAAAAAAAAAAAATCATACATTCATGTCAATTTGACTTACCTACCTTTTCGCTAGAGAAATTGTCGGCAAGTTATTGATAACCATATTGTGATTTGTCGGTAGTATTTAAAATATTTTGTCTTATGCAATCCATAAAAAATGTGTATATTTTGTCTTGCTTTATCCTTGCTACCACTTATTCGCAAAAACAAATTGTTATTTGTGATGAGCAAACTCTGATACAAGGAGATGGGAAGGTATACAGTAGAGACGGGCGAGAGTGTCGTGCGATGGTATAGCATTAACTATTTACGACAAAGGCTTGGCAACAGGTGGGCACTGCGCAGGGTAAACACTGAGGCTATAAGACGCCTGTAGTCAGCAAACATGTTCCATTGACTGACACCTCGAAGGCTTTGTTTAGTAGTCAGTCCTATTTCTTCAACCGTTATCTATTATTTTAAGCATGTTTTTGATTTATTCAATAAATTATTTATAAAAAAAAATTCATATTCCACATGAAACTTGACTTCATTTCTAATTTCTTTATTCGTAAAATTCAATACATTATTATTACTGAAAGTTTCTGGATATCATCAAATGAGGAATAGAACAGCTTCAGTTCTACTCTACCCCCCTCCCAAACCAATTCTATTAAACAAAAAGAACAAAAAAGTCACGCCCCCATAGTATTTAAATCCGTTAGTATCCAGGAGAGAGTTTTGTTTTGTTTGGCATTTAACGACTATTCAGTACAATGCTGACTATAGTGTTGAAATAATCTGTATTTTAAGAATTATTTTTTTTAATGCCTCTTTCCTTCAATAGGCCACAATATTATTTTTAAAAAAAGAAAACTAAATAAGCAACTATTATAGAATCCGTGCCTCATAATGATTAAGTATAATGTTCATGACAATATTAACGTATAATGTTATTTAAATCTTGTCATATTATTGTAGTTACGTTATTTTATAATACTCCTATACAAATATTAATTATGATTTAAAACAGATCTCTATAAATTTATTTTAATGGCTTCTGTGTTATCGGTGTTAAGCGAGTACACTCTGAGTATTCGATACTCAGTATTCGAAGTAAAAACAGGAAAATACTTTTTTTTACTTTTCTCGGTGTTCCAACGAAAGGGATACCGATTCAGGTCAGATCTGAGCTCCACACCTCTCTATCAGCCCAGTCTCCCTCCTGTACACCTCTTCATGGACTCCTTACATCGAGGTCGCTCTAGGTCGTCCTCGTTTACGTTTTCCGAGTGGCTGCCAGTCCAAGACTCTGTGCGGCCATTGCTCCTCTGACATCCTCCTGCAGTGCCCATACCACCTCAATCACCGTTCCCTGATCCTTTCCGAGACGGTCTCAACAACACCCATCCTTAGCCTCAACCCTTTCCATTTCTGACTCAGTCTAGTCTTGTTATTTGGAGACATCTTCTCCAATAGTCCATTTCAACAGCCTGAACTTTGGTATACAAGCGAGTTTTTATCGACCATGCCATGTATGTTAATATAAAATCCACTAAAGCCGAGAAGATCTGTCGCTTGTTTTCTCTTGAGATGGTGTTGTTCCAGAGAACAGAGTGTAACATCCTAGTAGCCTTCCTTGCAAGTTCCACCTTGTTACGGCCTCAACGTCAGATGACCCCACATCTTCCAGAAAGGATCCAAGGTATTTAAAGGTATCCAAGGTATTTGTAAACCTGATCACCTATGAGCAGATCGTTTTCCTCATTATCACCTACAGCCATATGATCCGTCTTTCGGAAATTGATGCTGAGACCCACCGCTTCATAAAATTGCTTCAACTGGAAGACTACCAACTCCAGGAAAACTTTACTTCGGGGCATCACCAGCTGATCATCGGCGAAGAACTGTGTCAGGAGCTCGTCGTCATCAAAATAAATTTCGTAGTCCCGACATTCCCTCATCCATTGCTTTACTACGTGCGTCAAATAGATTTTGAATAGACTTGGAAAAGGCAACACCCTTGTTTCAGGCCCTTTGTCCCTGGAAAATATCAATTTGATTCCTGGAATTGTCCAGGAAAATATAAATAATATTAATTATTAAAAACTAGAAGACGTGGAAAAAAATTACATTTGTAACAAGAAAATATATTTCTTAAGAGATATAATCAAATGTTAGTCGAGTTAGTATGGATTGAAATCTCATCCAATAAATTAAAATAGGTGCTATAGGTTAAACAAATCACTGCATTATTTTTACTTTTTTAATTGTTAGATTTATAAGTTTTTTTTTTCACAAAAGATTTATAAGGTTTTATTGCATAAGATTTATAAGGTTGGGATTCAGCCATAGTTTAGGCCAGTAGCGGATCCCAAAATATTTCTGTAGGGGGCACACTTTTTTTTTTTACATTTCATGAGTATTAATGTGATGATTAATTTAAAAAAAAAAATAGATAAACATGGGGTCTGTGGGATCCCAATGTGAAGTAAGTATCTTAAAATTTTAAGTGCCAAGATTGGTTAGAATTAATACCAATGAAAGACAGCAAAAGTTCATGAATGAAAAAGGAATTATTCGTTTCATGTAATTTATTCACGAATTAAAGATTTTCGAGTACTGTATCGCAAATTTTTCCTATCTCCCACTCGCAAATCTTTTAGGGCAATGCAACATCTTTTTACAGTATTACAGCCCCGCCTAGGAGATATATCTAACGGCATAGATACCGATATGGATAAGGTACCTCTCATTGAGGTAACTACAGGGGCTAACCCTGGAGCCGTAGGACTTGGTGCAGGTAGGACAAGATTAATTAAGTTGCTACAAGTCCCGGCCAAGTACACTCCCAATTAGCCTCAAGTCCTTCAAGGTTGGTACTCGAGGGTTAGCCACCACCACCTCCAGCCAGCGAGGCCATCCTTTTGTCATCTCAGCTTATTATATTGTCATTAATAATAGTTTCAGGTTACATAAATATAAGTATCTTTACATTATTTATAGTTTTTCCAATGTTATTATAGTTGTTGGGGCAAGGGGCGTTTCTTGTTTGAAGTGCAATCCTTCCCCGGTGAGAATTTTGTCTCCCCCTCCAAACGGGCAAGACGAAATAAATGGATTGTATATAAAAAAAAATATGGGCAAGGTGGGTTTTGCTGTAAGGAAAAAAAAACAAAAAAAAAACAATGGTGATAATGTAAATTAATAAAAATAGAAGCATTTCATGCAAAGTGAGATTAAATTAAAATCAATATAGTTTGTAGGTGTTGGTTTAAAATAAATAAAAGGCCCTTCCATGTTTTACAAAAAATATATTAATAAAGAAAAAAAAGGATTAAAAAAAATAAATTGATAACAGTTAACCCCCAAAATTAACATACAAATGTTCAAAGAAAATTAAGAAAACAGCTTCTTAAAAAGAAAAAAAGAATAAATTAGAAGAACAAAAAAAAATTAATTAACTTCTTTACAAAATAACGAAAAAAAAAATTAATCTATCGCTTGTACACAAAATTAAATAAAATAATTGTCCATTAAGCTAAATCTTCTTCGAGAGAGAAAAAAGAAAAGATGTTCTTGGACGTATATTCTCGTTAGAAAAAAAATGGTGAGTAAGGAGGATCCTACCTTATTTAACCCGTACCGCCACATGTGGATCCCCCAGACTCACAGGGAAATTTCGATTGGTTACGTTGGCCTTCCTGCACATTGCACAGTTACGTGGTGGCCATGTAAATCTCAACCAGTATCTCAAGGACAGCAGAGGATAGTAGAAGATTTATTGCCGCTCTTCATTTCACGTAAGTAACCTTTTTCCCAAAAAGTTGTGGGTCTGTGAGACTCACCTGTGGCAGTGGATTCTTGACACTGTGGGTCTGTGAGACTCACCTGTGGCACTGGATTCTGACAAATTTATATAAATTTTTGTTTCTATTTCTAATCTATTTTCTGCCTTTTTACCCATTTACTTATTTCAGAATGGATATGCCTGGGCCTTCAAGAAGAAGGCGTGAAGAAGCCGTTCTGAGAACAGACGACCCCAATTTCGCTGCACAAGTTCGGGCATTATTGCAAGAGCTTAGCGATGGTGAAGATGTTACTGATAATGAATCAGAAAATGACGAGGTTCCTGAAGCACGCTCATTATGTAATGCATTTGACTCTGAACTGAGCGATGAAGATGAGGAACAAGATCAAAAATTAAAACATTATGACCACACTCCTGTGATGAATGTTGAAGATTCAGAAGTACCAGAGGCTCAAGTTCATACCAACCCACTACATTATACCGGAAAAGATGGAAGTAAATGGAGTTCAACAGAACCGACGAGGTCAGGTAGAGTCCCAGCTCATAATATTTTGAAGTTACCAAGTTTGCCAGGCATTTCAAACTATGCAAAACAAAAATTGGGTCAGGCACCATCTGAAATGGAAGTGTGGTCCCAATTTTTTGATAACACAATCATAAATGAGATTTTGAAATGGACAAATGTTCATTTAGCTCAAAAGAGGAAGAAAATAAATAATGATGAAATGTTACTTTACCATAAAGATTTATCGAAAGAAGAGTTATTGGCATTTTTTGGATTGCTCATGTTGTGTGCCATTATGAAATCTGGTCGTGAGGACTCAAAGTTCCTCTTCAGAAATGATGAGTTTGGTCGTCCTATATTCCATTTGATCATGTCACGAAATAGGTTTGTTACGATTAAATCGGCTTTGCGTTTTGACAATCCAGACGACCGTGTAGAAAGACAAAAGTCTGACAAGGGAGCACCTATTTCCTACGTTTTTGATCAGTTCATCAGTAACTGTCAGCTTTTATTTGTACCGGGAGCGTCGTGTACAATTGATGAAACTTTAGTGCCGTTTCGTGGTAACTGTGGATTTCGTGTGTATATGCCTAAGAAGCCGGCTAAGTACGGCCTCAAAATCTTAAGTCTGGTGGACTCAGGAACATCATATTTTTACAATGGATATTTGTACAAGGGAAGAGGTTCCGACGGTTTGACGCTAACTGAAGACGAACAAAGGCTTTCAATCCCTACTCAGTCCCTTATTCGCCTGACGAAACCAATTTACAATACTAATCGCAACATCACTGGCGATAATTGGTTCAGCTCACTCGAAGCTGTCCATGAATTGCGCAAGCGAAAATTGAGTTATGTTGGAACAGTTAGGAAAAATAAACGATTTTTGCCTCCTGAATTTGTAGCCCACAAGGGGCGGCCTCTTTACGACGATATCTACGGTTTTTCAAATGACAGTATAACACTATTGTCGAGGAAAGTAAAAAACAATAACGTTGTAGTTTTAGTATCATCGATGAACCACAAAAAACAGATCGACGAAGAGACAAATAAGCCTGAAATAATTGCTTACTATAATTCCACAAAAGGTGGTGTCGACACGCTAGATTTTGAATGCAGTGTGTACTCATCCAATCGTAAAAGTGAACGATGGCCATATGTTATATTTTCAGCGCTCCTGAATATAAGCCTCGTGAACTCGTTTATAATACATAGATGTTTTTTGCAAAATGAAATGAAACCGCGCAACATTTTTATTAAAAAATTAGCCACTCATTTGATTAAAGAACAACTGCGTCAACGTTGTGAGAATCCACACATCAACAAAACTCTTCTCGCCTCAATAAAGAAGTTCCTGGAACCCTCCGTTGTTTTAATGAACATGGATATTTGTATACTGAGAGACGACAAAATGGACAAGAGAAAGTACTGCGCTCTCTGTGATTACAGAAAACATCGCAAAACGGCTTACAAGTGTGTAAAGTGCCAGAAACCGATATGTTTGGAATGTTCACGAAAATTATGTATCACATGTGTAACAGAAATGAGTGATAATATGTCTACTTAGTTCTTTTTAATAGTTTTGCTAGAAAATGTTTCAATTTTGGTTCCTATTTTATATTTAGATTTGTCATAATGTTACAAGTGCTTTTAAGATAATTTAGTTATTATTTTCAAAACAAATTTTAATACTTAATTTGTACCTAGCAATAAAAGATATTCTTTCGCAAATAAAGTAAGTTTAAATGACTCCTTTTTTTCATGTTTCTATAATAAAAAAATGAAAATGTGAGCTGTGAGTCTGTGAGACTCACCTGTGGGATTGCCGGGAAAATCAGCACATGTGGCGGTACGGGTTAAAAATTCTTATTGTATCCACAGTTGTGTTAAAATACTCATCGTCCTTGTAGATATAATAGATCTTGATATGCAGGATCATAATATATTGAAATTGATTCAGAGATTGAAGATGAGACGAGGTGAAATGATAATGGTGGGTGAGGGCACGATTGGTGACGATGTAAGTGTGCCCCGTACAACTCGCATCCTACGACTGGTCCCGGCCTTATCGCCGTTGTTGTGGTCCTTAATACCACTAGACACCATATATATCATATTCTTTCTTCATAATATTTCTAAATAAACATACTATTTACAATACAAAATGTAATTATTATTTATTAACCAATAAACTAATTAGTAGTAAAGAAAGAAAAAATCATTAAAACAAATGAAAGGGCCTGGGAAAATGAAATAAAATAAAATTACTTATGAGAAAGATAAAGATTGACTAGGGCTTTAACAATAGTAAATGATGTCAGGTTTGTTTTAATGGAGATAAAATATGATTTAAAATAAAGGAAATTTTATTTTTAATTGTATAATTTTTTAAAGAATAAAAAAACTTAGGTTACGATGCCACTAATATTGTAAATATTATTTCTGTTTTTAAAAGACCATTACCCATGGTCTTCGCAGACATCCCTAATGAAGCATTTAACGAAACAATTTTTGATTTACAATTTTCGTTTCACACAGTAATAATGATTGAAGAATCTCGAAGAAAGGAAATCATTTCGCAGTGTCTACGACTTCAGCAATACGGACACACCGACGCACAGTGGTGCGGATAGGGACAAAACCCTAAAAAATGAAGGTGCTCCAACCGGAGCTTTAGAGATACTTTTTGAAACCTAAATACATATAGAGTAAGGATCCACACCAATTTTCCAGATTAAAATTCATTAAACCTTTGAAAATAAGACAGTTTTGGGCATCTTGTAGGAATGGAACAAAAACACTTTTGTTAACGTCCTATTTCGAAGTGATCTTAGGAAAGCCCAAATTTATCCGAGGCCTTAATTTTCGAAAATATCTTATTTAGACATCCTGAAAAAAAGGTATTTATTCCTATGATTTCAAAAAAAAAAAAAAAAAAGTTTAGGGTAGATGGAAAAGAGAATTGGGTGATATCTTGAGACATGTCATAAGTGTTATTGGTCTTTTTCAATGTTAGCTCCGTCGACCTCCGTCTTATGATTGATATTAAATCAATCCAGAGCTATCATTGAAGATATTCCAAAAGATTTCAGACCCGATACGTCCGAATCGTTGAATGAGATCATTCCATAGTTAGGAATGCGTGAACGTTTGCTTAAGTGTCCCCTCTTCCAGGTGCAATGTTTTCAATCGCTAATACGCTTCTATTCAAACTGCATACGTTCAAACGAATACGCTTCTGGATCATAATGGATTTGTCAATATGTCAACAATTGTTTATTTGCCTCAGTTTTCAGTTTTCTTTCAGCGAAGAGAGTGAAATATTTATCATCATTATAATAATAATTTATTTAAAATTTACTATGGATAAATAGGTCTTTTCCTACTGCAATGTATGTGATATGCTAATGAATAAGAATTCGTCGCTATAGCAGGCGTTACCAGCATTAATTCCAGGGGTGGAAGGTGAGCCCTTATTTACAATTATTTCGGAAATAAAAAAAAGATTTGTTAGACATTTTAATAAATGCTTTAAGGGAGCGTCATAAACAGGACGTTTTTAAAAGAAAAAACAGTAAATGGTTGGAAAACAACTTTATCGTGCCCTTTGTGCCGATGGGTTGCGAGACCGACCGTGAACCTGGTTCTAGAAATTTGGGGGGGGGGAGGACCAACCAAAGAATTTTCTGAATGTATTAGGAAATCTTGAAGAGCAACGAACGAAGATGTATTCAATTTTATGTTGGTGTCATCTGACCCACACATCAGTAACTTGAGGCCTAATTTGGAAAAAGAGAAAATACCTCTGGATGTCGATGCGACAGATTTAATTTTAGAAGAGTAATATCACATCATAAGTATGTATATAAATGAATGATTTATATAAATATCAATCTTATATTTTACTGATGATGGTGTAACAAGTGAAACCCATCTATAATTGTATTGTTTATGTTAGAAAAAGTAAATTAATTTTATTTTCGTAGTTATTTTTGTAAATATATATATCATATTAGTTTGATGTTTATATATATGTATATATATATATATATATAAATATATATATATATATATATATAAATATATATATATATATATATATATATATATATATATATATATAAATATATATATATATATATATATATATATATATATATATATATATATATACTCAATTTTAGTTCAAATTCTGTTTGTTCCAATAATATTTGTTATTCCAAGTAAAATCAAAATTTTATTTTTAAAAATGCGTATTTTTTTTATCCTTTAACCCTTAAAATGAAATATTACAGTTTTGAAAGTGGCATAAATCGATTCAGCGACCCCCAAAACCATGGAATGTATATATTTAATCGCCATTTGTGACCGGTTAAGGGTTCTGTCCCTAAATTGGTCATTTTGAACCACTGTGCGACGGACCACCGAAAATCGACTCACAGACACACCGACGAACGCCTCGAAATGCGTAAGGTGCTGTAGAAGCCATTATAGTTCTGACTCCAAAGCAGCAAAGTGTTCCAATTGAAGAGGGTCACACCCAGCTAGCTACAGAAGAAGCCCAACTTTAAAAATTGAATGCAGCTATTAATCAAAGAAGACATCCGCATAATCATCGGAAAGTGACATTAATTCTCCTCAGAATATACAAAAGTTTCCGCCTCTTTCACAATTCAAAATATCTAATTCTGTCATGGGCGGATCCAGCCGATCGCCCAAGCATTATGTTCTGTCATGTAAACATTCCCCATAACAGCAATTGAAGAATTTGTTAATAAAGTAAATTACAGTCAGGTAGTAAACTAAATGGCGACATCTTCAAATAAATAATCACATTTGAGGTGTTAATAATGAAAAGAAGGTAGGAAGTACCAAAACTGAAAATTTTCAAGTGAAGCAAAAAATGAATTTTATATATAAATAAATAACAGCAACACATATTTTGTGGTGTTAAATGTATATATCATACTAATCTTAGGTTTAAATATTTTTAAATCCTTATATATATATAAAAATCTCGTGTCCTGATGTTTGTCGGAGGTAAACTCAGAAACTACTCAACCGCTTTGGATGAAATTAGGCTCAATGCGTATAGTTTTGTCCAACTTAAAAGATAGGGTAGTTTTTATCTTGATAATTAACCACAATCTTTCTTTTATTGAATATTATTGCAGTATAGAGTAGGTCGTGTTTCGATTTATTAACATGGCGTCATGTGTCGATTCCATGACCTCTTTTTTGATTGTCGGGGATAAAATCAGAAACTTTCCAACTTAAAAGATGGTGTAGTTGTTTATCTCGATTATTGGCTTCATTGTCTCATTGATTGCAAATTAAATACTACAGTTGAGTGCGATTATTTTTAAGTTCTATAAATTTCCAACAGATGGCAGTTTATGTTTATATATTGACACAACACTTCATTTTCTTTCGATATTTAGGGTGAATTAGTATAATTTTTTTTTTTCCGTCTTGGACTAGGATTTTCCATGGGCCATTATTAATCGCCTTTCCACGTGTGGGGAAAAGATCGAAAATATATTAGTTTTAGCAGAAGACAGGTTTGACGAAATCATCATATAAAGAAATACCTAACAGTTTTAAATTTGGCGTAAAATTCTATTTTAAATCCCGTTGATTTTTAGATTAGTTGAAACGTTTTCTTAATCAGTTAATTTTAATTTGACTGCATTAAAAATAATAGGATGTAATTAATTCAACGCATTATAGCTACTGAGTCACAGCAACTGCTTGTTACAATATAAAAAACATTATTTAAAAAAATATTTTTTAAATTCCTAAATTTCTCGCATCAAACATATGAAGTAGATGTTTTTTTCCTGTGTTAAATTCCGTAATTTCTTGATCAACCTCAACCTTAGTAAACAAAGCTCCACACTAGGAAGTAGATGGGGCTCATGGTCAAATTTAATGAAACCGTCTTTTTCTATCTTTCTACATAGATTGACACAAAAGCTTTGTCAGTTACTGTATGGAATTGTTTGTTTAGCTGTATCAGTCTGATTTGTAACAAGAAAGTTGTTTAAGAAAAAGAGCAATCCAAATATATCGTTAAATAATTATTTATAAAATATTATTTCTTTCAAACCAGTTCCTGACCAATTATTTTATATGGATTCAGAAAATTTTGAAATTCGTCTACTTTTGTTGCATCGTTGAAAAAAAAGATTTAATGGATAATTAGTGGCTTTTGCTTGAAAAATATTTGAATTTAAGGAATGAGGAACTAACATCCTATTCCGAGACTGGCTTCATATAATTTACAAAACCACTTAATACATTTGAAAAAATATTATTCACTTTGGAAACTGAAATAGAACTATGACAAATCACAACATTCACACTCCGACGAGATACATGTCCACCAGTTTATATCGGCGACCACTAAATTCCTCAAACAGACAAAGTAGGATACCTTGGACTAATATTTGACAGAAGGATGACTTGGGGCCCTCATGTCAAAACGAAAATCATCAAAATTGAAAATCAGACAAAAACTTACATATACATATTTACTGAAACCTATAAAGATGTACGGCTCACAAATTTATGGTACAGCAAAAAATATACACTTAAAAAAACTACAACCAATCAAACCAAAATTTACGACTAATAACGAACGCTCCTTTGTACGTAAGTAACAAAACACTACATACGGACCTAAAACTACCAACTATCGACGAACAAATAAGAAACCTCTATTCTGGCTTCCACGTCATTTTGCTCGGACATAACAACAGACAACAGACTAATGTTAGCAACATTTTCTGCACTAAAATGCAATAATTTCATTAAAAATCGACTAAATTGAGTATTTGAAGTGTTCGGCCTTTCGGATATTTTCCTGTTAAGAAGGGAAGGTAAGGCATCGGACCCCGGGGACCAATGCCCCACCTAACGTGTTAAAAAACGAAAAAAAAAGCATCATTGACATTCGAACCTTCCTGTAGCTATCAGTTCTCAGACAAAACACTGTAGCAGCCGAAAGCTCATCCTGGGATTTCTATTCTTAGACAGTAATGACAGTTGAATCGGTCGTTTGTGAATTACCGAGCAATAATTGGCGGCGGAGTTATGACGTGATGACGTGGCCGATTACGTTTGATTGGTCAATTAGTGTACTTAGCCCATTGTCGTGAATGCTAGGAAAACTCATCAAGGTCTTGTATTCTTCCGCGTTGAGAATATTCTTCAGCTTGTAAACAGACGGCGTCATTATGTGATGTTGAAGTATAAAAGATACACAGAACTATTTTAAACTATTACATCCTCTTACCCTCAAATTCTTACTTCACTTCTAACGGCCGAAACTTTTCAACTGATTCTTATTTTTTTACATCTCACGCCTATGAGATTTAAGGCAATAAACCGATTTAAAACTTAATTGCTATTATTATTTAATAAAACCCAGTCAAACAATGTAAATACTTGAAAGTTAGATTTATATAATATTCCTGTTTGACCTAAGGACATTTCGACGAACGTTTCCATATAACAGGAACATCTGTAGTTCATCCTTGGAGACTTCCTACACCGAAAATCTACCTTTCTCTTACAAAACTTTTGAAAAACAACACCTTACCATACATATACAAACACGAATTTAACAGAGTAAAAGACAGACAAGGTGACGCTGACTATATCTACACTGACGGCTCTAAGAACTCCAACGGCGTCGGAGGATCATCAATGTATGTTTAAGTATTTAGTATTTAAGTTATGGTAGTGTTTAAGTATTTTTAGTATGCTTAAGTTATCCCATATTTGTAGTAACTATACAGCAGAAACAGTAGCAATTTATAAGTGTCTAAACGTTATGCACTCCTCTAATAAAAACCTGGTTATTTTCACGGTTATGAACGCGCCTACGCACAAATTAAAGGAGTGGGGTGTAGTAAAATTTTATTCAGAAACAAGATGTTTCACATAAAAAAGAAGTTCTCGAAGAATTGTTATAATAACAAATAAATTTAGTATCTTTTATCAAAAGATTTTGTACATTAAGTAAATTAATATATTTATCATATACCGTTTCTTCCTTTAAATAATCATAAAATAATTAATATCGCGAGTATTGGTAAAATATGTGAGTTTAAATAATTTTTATTAATATTAAACGTAAATAATACTTACTATGGCAGACAAACAATAAAAACTGAAATAATTAACAAGGATAATTAATTGGTGATGTAAATTGGATGGGACCAAAAATAGGGGTGTAGGTGCGGGCTTCAAGTATCATACCTAGAAAACTTACAAATTGGACGGGAACGGAATAGGAGGCAGTCTAAAAATTGCTAATTAAATCGAATGAGTAAAAATAGATAATTAAATCGTAATATTAATGAAATTACAAAACATAAAAAAGTTTAAAATCGAGCGGAATCACGGCTTAAAGAGTAGAAGCTAACAATCGGTGATGGAAATTGGATGAGGCCAAAAATAGGGGGGTAGGTGCGGGATATTGAAGAAAAATCAGACAGTATGTGGTCTGCAAAAATGAGTACGTCAAGTACTATCAACTAGCTAAAAAAGAAATTTGCAAGGTATGGGAATAATAAGAAAAATAAGCAATGCAGTGGGAAAAAAAATAGGATAAATATAAGTGAGGTAGACAATTACTTGCTCAAACATAACATTTCAAAAAATATACGATTGCTTCAGTTTTAATCCTTTTAACCATTTTGCAAGTATTCATGTTTCTAAGAACACTCAATGAGGTATAAAAAATAAAGTAAACAGTGAAAAATATAAATAATTATTATTAGAATATAATTGTAGATCAATTTTATTTGCTAAATTGCTTTAATTAATTAATCAACTTGTAAGGATACAGCAACACAAAAATAACCATTTGATTCGAGCTTCAGAGCAAGACAAACTCTCCAGTCCATCACTCCATATATTTAGTCTGAATTAGAACATTTCAGAAGGTTCCCGAAAATCGTAGAAAGTTCTCAAACAATCGCGAACATATACTAGAACAGTCACAAACAAGTACTGGAACAGTTGGTAATTGTTCAAACAAAAAGTCTAGAACTCTTTTAAATCATGTTTTGTGTTTCACGTTACTGTATTATTATTTTATTTTTATTTTTTTTGAGACCAGTACTATGGAAAAGATATCAAAAGATACTCTACAAGCTCTACAACTTGGTCGGTGTTACATACACTGATACTGAGACACCTGAATGCGCCCAAACTGTGGAGAGATGATCCGCTAATGGCATTGTTGAAACAATACGGCCCCCTTCAATGTTGCTCCCTAGACTAGAAGCCTTGTAATAAACTTGCTCTCCGCTGAAGTTGGGCTCGCGGCAGATACTCAATCACCCTAGAGTACTCTAGCTCTACTCTAGGAGGGTAAGAAGTGGCCCAAGGGATGGTATTACACCGGTCGGATGGTGTCATTAAGAACCTGGGCAAAAACAACCGCTCGCTCATCCACCTCCTTCTCATCGGGTTCAGATTAGTGTGGTGCTCTCAGCTTTACTGCCGTTCATTATGCTCCTGCATGCTAGAACCTTTTATGAATGATAAATATGTATGTATATATATATATATATATATATATATATATATATATATATATATATATTTATATAGTATTCCCAATATTTTGACAAATGTTCGGATTGCGGTCCAAATGCCGCAGCGTGCCCGCCGGAGGGATATATATATATATATCCCTCCGGCGGGCGCGCTGCGGCATTTGGACCGCAATCCGAACATTTGTCAAAATATTGGGAATACTAAGTGAACCACTGAGCTGAGTGTTCCAGGTATTTGTAAAACGACATGTTCTAGCAGGATTAGACGGTTGTGCCCGACATATTCCGGTGCACCTCAGTAGTTATATTGCCTTATTCGCAGTAGGTCTGTAAGTGCGGTCCGAACACCGCGGCGCACAGTGGTTGAAAATCGACTATTTTCGGAAAAAACCTTGTAAAACCCGATCTGTGAGCCGCACGCTAAATAATAGCTGAACCTTTTTTTTAATACCAATCTTCTAAAAACAAACGGATGCTTAAAATGAAAAGTGCCGAAGCCTTTAAGTTATCGGAGGTCATGTTAATAAACTTATTATTAATAATTTCCCATTTCATTCTAAAATCATGGTAGGTGAAAAAGTTGATTTATTAACAACCTAACAACCTAAAAACGATTCAGACTGACTTTATAAATGATGCTACAGACCTGATAAGTAAGGCATGATGTTTTACTAAACGATTAGTAATAACCTTATTCGAAGCACAAGCTCCATAGCGAATAAACTGCACGAAATAGCTTAGGTATTTCAATAAAAAAAAAATCCCACATGTACAGACGCAGGTTGACGCAGCTAGAATATGTTTTAATATTTCCTTGAATGTATCTTCTTCTTAAAAAAATTTATTTTAAAACTGCGCTCGGCTGCGCTTGAAAAATATGGATTACCAAAAAAATTTTTAATTAATTATATTTAATTAATTATATTGCATTTATTCGGGATTTTATTCTGGGTTAAAACATAGACCAAATAGCATCATTTTTATGCTAGTGTAATAGGTGAGATCGCTTTTCATGATTATGAAGGAAAATCGCTCTAAGAAACAAAAATGCGAGTTGTAAAAATTATTATATTGCTATAAATTTTCTGTTGAAAAATAAACTTTTTCAATGATCGATTTTCAAAGGGTCCTAACAAGTTTTAAAATCAGAATATATCCGAATAAATTGATGGAATGTGTCAGGTAACTATTCTATTAATTAATATTGAAAAGAAAAAGAATATTCCAATACCTTCAAAAAATGGGTTTTTTCCGCCTTTCAACCACTGTGCGCCCTTCCGTGTTTCAGATTCTGACAATATCGGCTGAATTTATTTTATCGTTTTCTGCGCTTTCTGATTAAATTAAATAAAAAGCAATTATTATTACACATACTATTATTTTTAGTCTTTTTTTACTAAATTAGTATATCGTGAAATTCAGCTGCGTATTTGATTATTTTCCTTTAAAACCTTGACCCATACCTCTATGCCTATGTTTATGATTACAATGCTCTATACCTTATGGGTTCACTTCGACAGCATCAGCCAAAGATGACTGATGAGAACCTGAAATTTGGGTCGAAACCTTTGCAAAAATAAAATATGTGATTCAACGGTTATAACAACGGTCAACCATCTTCCACCATTATTCATATATTCATATCAGCAAAATATGTTATAATAAGCAATTTATTATTATATTATCTCTTACTACTATCTACTATATACTATACTACCAATTGTAATATTCTTTTGTGTGTTTTTATCACCAAACAAATAAAAACTTGTCGTTGTAACAACGACAAAAAAAAACAAGTTGTCGTTGGAACAAGAATATTTACTTTTCCGAGAAACGCTCATTCACTATTTGTTGTGAAAAGAAAGATGTTCTTAGGAAAGAGGTTAGTTTGAAAGAGATCGCATACCTTAGAAAACATTTACTTTCATATGTATTCAGATTTCTTAGTGCAGGGTATTTGCCGCTACATTTCTACCATACCAATTTTTTTTTTTTTTTTTTTTTTTTTTCGCTAACAAATTTTGATGATGCTTTGAAGTAAAACTAGGTTTTTATGATTAAGTAATTCTATTGATATTAGCATAGATTTATTCGAGTCTTTATTGTTTTTATAGCTATTTTATTGCTTTAATGCATTAAGGATATTCTGATCACTAATTTATGAAAGATTTACTAATTTGTAAAAGATTACTAATTTGTGAGATTAGAAATACGCGTTGCCCAGGGCAACATATGATTGAGAACCTTCGTCTCCTTTTCATTTCAGGATTCTTCCGCTATCTCATCCTTTGCAATTTTAATGTTTCCTGAAAGTTAGTAACTTTCTATTGACTATTGGGAATTTTTATTTCTGGCATATTCTCGGTGAGAAGTATTTACTTCTTGTTTGTTCCTTTGATTTTTACTTCACTCAAATATATCTGTACCTCAGAGGTAAACTGTCGTAACTGACATTATTAAATTTTTAAAAGAGAGCACAAAAAAAAAGTAATACTAATAATAGGTTAAATAAAACACCATTCATCAGGAATATAAATACGAAAACCTTTCGCTAGAAATAGAATAATCGAAATAATTCAGTTACAACAATAATTGGAAACTCGAGAATTTTGTAGTTACAACAGTTTACCTCTCAGGTACAGATATCTTACTAGTGAGACGAATATTAATTTTTTCGGCACGAATTAAGTTAATACGTCCACAGCATTGAATGAGAGGAAACTAGCGAAGAGGTTTAGAAGGGGTCTGTGCAGGCGCCAAATTGTATTTGATGAAAAAGGTTGGACTTGAAGAGATGGGACCGGACTTGGAACCTTAGAACGCAAAGTGGTTCTGGATTTCTCTGTTATCCAAGCCCTATTATATACGCCATATTGTTGGGAAGTGTTTTTGAAACCAGATACTATTCTCTTGTTTGTTTGCAGTGTGAATAGGGAAATGACGATCGTGGTTTGGATTATGTAAGATTTAAAAAAATAATATACAATAAAAATTTTGTTTTAAATAATTTATTTTTTGAAGAGAAAAGATTTGGCTCCGCCGGGAGTCGAACCCGTCAATAAATAAATTTACAATAAATAAATTTAATTTATTGTCAATAAATATCATAAATTGGACAAAATTTGTCCACCTACCGCTACTACTCGCAAAATTTGTGAGATAGGGGGAGTAAGTATCAGTGAAGAGGAAGGATTCGCTCTTCCTTGAGCCGAGCTCTGTGGTGCAGTGGTTAGCATCCACGCATGTAACGCGGGAGACCCGGGTTCGACTCCCGGCGGAGCCAAATCTTTTCTCTTCATAAAATAAATTATTTAAAAATAATTTATAAAAATGGTGGTCACCCACAAATTAAGATTAGATTAATATATACAATAAAATAACAATCAAAACAAAAGAAGCGACATCACTAGGTCAAAATTTTATATATCACAGTAAATTAATATACAGATTTAAATATTTAATACATCATTTATTTTTTTAATGATCTTTTTATGAGTGGCTTAATGAGTGTGCATTAAACAGTCTAACAGCTTTGCATGCTACGGTATTATAAATTCCAGGGTTTGAAATCGATTAGTAATGCTTCCGAAGAAACTTGTAATGATTATTACATTTGATTTTTAACTCAAAACTTTGATGCGATGCGCGTACCACATAAATTTCACTTTCCAATGTAGTTAGATGAGAAATCGGCATGTCTTATGTCTTAATAAATATGTAAATGCCATTTCCGAGTGCTCGTCAGCCACTTGATTATATTGAAAACAATAAGAAAAAGTTAATGTTATGCTAAAACCATTATGATAAAATGGAAATGAATAAAAATGATAAATGTAATGTATGAAATTTTCAGGTAACGAGATAAGGGGAACATAAAAATTATAAATGAAAACGTACAATAATTTGAAACATTCAGTGATTAAATGGAAAACATGCAATAGAAAGAACGAATAAGGTAATAGATAAGGAAAATTTAGTGATAATGAGGTCAGGAAAAATATCTAGAAAAATTGATAGATTGATTAATAAAAGTATTAAAACAACAAAAGAAAGGTATTAATTTGACGAAAAAGATAATAACAAAAACAGATGATTATCTGGGATACATCTAAGACTTCTAGTATTTTGTTTGAACCGTTATTATTTTCGTACGTAATCACATGTTCTAGATTGGGGCCCCAGTGTGGCTGTGCGGTAAAGCGTCCTACTCCCATGCCGGAGCTGCAGGTTCGAATCCCGCCCTGAGTGGTGCTTTTCTTTCGTAGCAGAAGTATCACACAGTGCCATGGGTGTTAGTATGATCAGTACAGGGCTTCAGTGGAAGCCTTGAAGTCCCCCCACCCCCAAAAAAAAAAAAATAATGTTCTAGATGTGATTGAAATGTTCTGAGCCTTTCTGGATTGTTCCATTTCGGATTAAATACAAGAAGCGAGACTAGTGGATTTCTCTCACCTCGAAGAGTTTATTTTTGTGTCACTTGACTAATTTGAGTGTTTGTCTGACGTTGTGCATTATAATTCCATGTAATTAATAATTATTTTAAGACTAAATTGGTATAACAATAAGATAACATATTGTATGAAAATATAATTAAAGTTTGTCATGAAGCTTAATTTTTTTTTTAAGGAACAAACTTTATTTTAATATTTGTAATTATCCGCTACAATGGAAATACTCAATCGTTAAAATGATCCACAAACCGAATAAAGACGTATACAACATAAAATCATACTGACCAATTAGCCTCCTTCCTATATACTCAAAAGTATTTGATAAATTGATGTACAGAAGACTTGTGGACATTTCGACTGAACAAAAGTTAATACCAGATCATCAATTCGGTTTCCGCACATTCCATTCTACAACACAACAACTACACAGAGTTACTGAATAAATGGCTGAAGCACTAGAGCTAAAACTATATGGCACTGGTGTATTTTTGGATGTAGCTCAAGCGTTCGGCAAAGTCAGGCACCAGGGTCTTCTCTTTAAACTCAAGACCATATTACAGCACACTTACTATCTCATCCTTCAATCATATCTTTTCGACAGATTTTTCTCAGTTCGTCAAGGGTCGGTGATCTCCTACACATGCCTCACAAATTTCACAACACTTACATTTATTAAACGACTGGTGTAAACTATGAAAGATTCGACTTAATCATGACAAATCTAAACATGTTAAATAACGTTCACTCTTCGAAAAAATACACGTCCTCCAATTTATATCGAAAATTTCAGAAACTGACACTGTACACTATCTCGGTCTTACCTTTGACAGAAGCATGACATGGGGCCCGCATGTTAAGATGAAACGTAAAACCCTTAACAACCGACTCAACCAACTCTACTCACTTTTTTCTAAAACTACAAAACTGGGACTGAGACAAAAATTAAATACATATTTATACTTGATTAAACAAATGTTGACATACCATACTCTTCACAGATATACGGAAAAGCTCAAAAAGACCCACTTACACCGACTTCAGACCTTTCAATAAAAAATGTTAAGACTCATAGTAAAAGCACCATGGCACGTCACTAACAAAACACTACATACTGACTTACTAATAGAAAAAGTAGACCTACGTATAAAGACACTTTATAAACGTTTTCATAGTCACTTACTAGGCCATTTCAACCGACTGATTAGAAAGGCGTTGGATGAGAGATCTCCTTAACAAACCACAAACCACAAACTTTGGTTAACAAACCAACTTAACTGACACAAGCCAGGGAAGAGGTACCGCTGGGTGCCATCCTTTCCCATACCTAACATGCCCTTACGTAAATTAAAGTAGCTCAAATTTGCTGATTGTCGAAGTTGTTGACAGGCGCAAATCAAGATGTGAAGACAAAAAAAAAAAAAAAAGTAATTGCAATATTATTATAATTGCAACAGCAATAATAATTACACCTGTAAAAATTCCTTTTAACGAGTAAATTTCTTTTTCGTATTAGTAATAATTTAGTTTAAAGGTCTACCTTCTTCGGTGTTTTAAAGAAGGCTTCAATACAATATTATTCCCCCTTTTCCTCTAATTCCCGGGAATAATCCCGCAAAGTTGGCAACTTTTCGGGAAAATACGTCGATATGACCTGTAGGATGTAATAAGCTATGGGATTCCAAGGGTGGTAATCCAGGGTTAACCCATAATTTTCCATCCTCATTGCACCCTCCTCCATTCTGTAATGCCACCTGAAATACATTTCCCCTACTTCGCGTTCCTTCAGTCTCCTACTCGTATTTCACTTTGGGGATTCGTCCTGCAACCATATTTTTAACATGGTAGCCAAACGCCATTTCAGTCTCCTTCCTTCCATTCCCCCCAGCATATTCTTTATAACCTTAATCATTTTTAAATTTTACATATATGCAATACTATTCCAATTATAGCCTATTTTAAATTTTTAAAACGTATTTACTTTTCGAAAAGTTGATATCAGGGTGGACCACAGCAAAGTGTTTGAGCGTTTAGCTAGTAAGTGGAAAGAAATACAGATAAAAAAGGAAAAGGAAGGAAAAATACCTGCACTTTTGAGACTTTGTTGTAACCTTTTCTTGATCTATTCTTTAATGAAAATTAAGAATAAATACAAAGATTTTTACTACTATTTGCCTCGTATAATAATAGAACAATTTGAACAAATAACTGCGCTTACATAACGCAATACAAAATTATTATAACCGTAATTATAATAGCATGCTTGTAAACAAAAAGGTTATGAAATCGACATATGAAGCCATGTTAATAAATCGAAACACGATCTACTGTATTTGAAATAATTTGCTATGCAAGAATTGTTTTGGTCACTAATCAAGTTAAAAACTATCCTATCTCTTAAGTTGGCCAAAACTATAAACATTGAGCCAAATTTAATTAAAATCGTTTGAGTAGTTTCCGAGTTATTGAAAGACAAACATCGGGACACGAGATTTATATATATATATATATATATATATATATATAAGGATGAATATTTTTACTCTAGAGCACTGAGCATAGCATTTTAGTCCGAATAGTATATATTGATACCATTGCCCTGATCTCCTATATTTTTTGCGAATTTATAGAGGGCGTGGACTTAAGTCCTTTATATTCCATTAATATATTAACTGGCAAATAATTCCATTCCCAGCCTATAGCGTTAGAAGATTTTAGTCACTTGATTAGTGACCAAAAACTAATCAAGTTAAAAACTATCCTATCTCTTAAGTTGGCCAAAACCATAAACATTGAGCCAAATTTAATTAAAAACGTTTGAGTAGTTTCCGAGTTATTGAAAGACAAACATCAAAATCAACACGGGACGTGAGATTTTTATATATATATAAGGATGAATATTTTTACTCTCGAGCACTGAGCTTAGCATTTTAGTCCGATTAATATCCCAATTGCTGTTTTCTGCCAGGTTTTTGTTGTACCAATATTAAACTCAGTCACTACTGCAACACTCACCACTTAATTCTCTGTTAAAATATTTTCGGTTTATATTAAGAAATATTCTATAAGACATTACAAGATTAAAATAAACTATCTGACCCATGCGAAGCATTAGCACTCTAACCTACTTAAATCGTACTTAATTAAAGTACACACCTCATATTTAGTATTGTATAGTGTGTATTTAGGGCGTCATGAGCATAGGTGAGGGTTGAAGTAAAAATAAGATGTGTTTAAATTTTAGATTATTTACTTTGTGAAACTCCAAAATTCCTTTTCTTTGCTGTCAGGTTAGAAGACAGAATACATAAATACACATATCGGTTTCGCGGAAAGCCAGTGCGCTCATCCTATTGACTGAAATCACATTTTTTTCATATGAACTGGCAAACGATATCGACAATCGGAAAAATGTATGGAACCAAAAATGTTCGCCTTGCAAGCCAGATTGACTCCATTGACTCTACGACCATTTTCTGACAAAATCCGCGGTTTTGCGCTTATAACTGGCAATCGAAGGTAAAATGTGTGATTTGTATATTTTTCCGGTGTATCGGTTAAGGAAAGCTTTAAAATGATGCCTCATTCATGAAATTATTAAAGAAGTTATGGCGTACCGACAAATAAAAGGCTTTGAGAATTAATATATATATGATAGATTGAAAACGCTGGTTTTTGCTTGTGACACGCAAACGAAGGGTTTAATGGAAAAAATGTATATAAACGAAAATGTTCTTATTGAAAACCTGAAATGATTGACACCATCTCGAAACCTCTACTACCAATCCTGAATTACCAAATCCGGAGTTTGCGCTTATAACTTGCAATCGAAAGCGAAATGAGTGATTTGTATATTTTTCCGGTGTATCGGCTTTAAAATCAAGCCTCATTCCTGAAATTTGATGAATTATTAAGAAAGTGATGGCGTACTGACAAAAAAAAAAATGCTTTGAAATATAATATATTATACGGGGCGTTTGGTTTCAAAACCGGCTACATCCATTTAACAATTTTTCAGGACTGATCAAACAAGGATCAATTGGAACCGCTTTTGATAAGAAATGGAATATTTTAGTATTGATTTTCGAAGGATCTAGACGTTTTTGAAACAAACACGTCGAACACTTATTTTGTTAACATTAAAAACTGTAATAAAAAAAATTGTTCTGAAAAAATGGATGAAACCAGTTTTGAAACGAAAAGCCTCATATGATACAAGATTGTTCAGACGATTAAATGCTCCATGTATAATATATACGAGTATATTCCAAGTGCATTAACTCTCTCTAAAACGGTTACACTATTCTCGTGATGTACTCCAGTAAATCTGCCTCCATGTCAGGACATAACTCGCCCCCCGTAACTAGCTCTCAGTCATTAAGTTGGGCCTGGAAACGTCCTGAGTGACGGATGGCTGGAGTAAGATGGAGGAGCTTGGTCGTATTTTGTTGTGGACATATTTTACATGAAACATGTCAAGCGACGTTTATCTTTTTTTAAATATTATGGTTGAAAGGACTCTTCTATTGGTTTTTACGATGAACATTTTTGATTAGCTGAAATTACGTGTAAAATTAAACGCCCTCTATAAATTCGCAAAATATATGGGAGATCAGGGCAATGGTATCAATATATATATAAAATATTTTCCTTGTCAAAATATCATGAAAATTCCAAATATAAATTTTAAATATTTATGGGACCATGGCTGGGATTTGAACCCCGATTTCCTTATGACTAGCAAGGCGCTCTTGCCACTTGAGCCACCAGGCACATATCCTGGTCTAGTCTATCCTTTCTCTTCACTGACTTCTTTCCTACCGATCTCGCAATTTTCGCGAATTATACGGGGGAGCGGACAGTTTTGTCCATTTCGTGAGATCTCAAGATCTCCAGAGCGCCTTACTAGTGGCTAACCTTTTCTATTCTTATAAAAACATATACTAATACTTTTTATTGTTACTAGTTTAGCAAGAATGTTTACAATGCACTTTGAGAAAAAATATTAGGAAAATAGATCTATAAATATATATATATATATATATATATATATATATATATATATATATATATATATATATATATATATATATATATTTAAATAAACTTGACAGTTAAACACTTACTGACTGACTGCAGACAGTTGCTAGGTAAGGTCCTTCCAAACCATTTAGCGACCCTGGTAAATGATGAAAGCATGCATATTTCAGAGATATTTTATTACTTAAAACACATAAAAATATACAAACAGATCTAAAAACACTTCACTTTATACATGTTTTGTTTATTTACACATTGATTTACTTTTTTTATCTTATTTTCTATCTTTTCATTTTCTGTATCATTATTTTTATATATTCCTTTTTTTTTCACTCTACCATTTTTAAATCATCAGAAACAATACTAAACTGTAATTAGTAATATATAAAAAAATTAAAATTAAGTCGGCAAACATCACCCTGGTTGTGGATTGCCTGAAATCAAACAAAAAAATAAATAAAAGATCTATAAATTAATAATGATTCAATTTAGTTTAAAAAAAAAAAAAAACACCTCAGTTGTCAACTTTTATAGATATCAAGCACCGTTAGTCCAAAAAAAAAAAACAGCAGTCAAATAAAAAGTATTTAACATATATAAGTATGTAATATATATTTTTTTTTACTTTAACTCTTGGTCTTTTAATTTCAATATTATTCAAAAATATTTAGGGAATATCAAATCAAATTAAATTATTGCCCAAAAATTGTATGAAAACCTGTAACACTAAGTGATTACAGCAACAAGGAGGAGAAAAAAGGATTAAAATTGACTAATGCTAATATTTATAGTATCTATTAGTTATAGAAGTGATGGTCAATGTTTGTAAGCCTTCTTTAATAAATAATATGGTCAAAACCCTACTGTCAGTTAGTGAATATTGAACAATAACAGAATATTGTTTAGAGTTGATGCTCCAGTACAGTTTCATTTTACAAAGAGTTCATTACACATATAAAGCAATACGGGCTCAAACAAAAGCTATTTTCAATTATTATCGTCATTCCTTTCTATAATGGTATTATTTTTTTTTTTAATCTGTTTCTCTGTTGAATGTTATGATTGGGAATGAAAAACTTCAATTTATCACAATATGACTATAAACTAAAAAATGCAAACAAGCAAATTTATTGAAAAGTAAATGAAAAATTTCGGAAGCTTCTAATTAAGTTTGAAAATTCTGAAAATATAGTATTTTCCAGCGTGCTTTGTTAATAGTTTTAACTTTCAAAACTTGGTTTTGGACAGGGTAGGGGAATTATAAATATGATTATTATTTTTTTGTATAACAAATCTGCTAAATTTTGTCATTTTCTGTTGTTTATATATTAATTTAATAATTACTCTACTAATCGTACTCTTATTCATCAAATAAAAAGTCAGTTTATTTTATTTACTATATTTTAAAATATATTATTTATTATAACAAGTCGTATCTGGGTCTCCCACATATCATGTGCATTACGCTTCCACTGCTCCACCAATATCGTATGCAAGCCGAGGCAATCTTCCCTCTGCACTGATACTCACTCCCAATCTGGGATATATTTCGAGATTTATAAGTGGACCGGACTATTCGTCTTAATATCAGAATATAAACATTACGTCTATTTTTTATAGCAGTATAACTAGCTTTTCTAAATCTACGGGCGGCTTTCAAACATGTTCCTAGACAGGAAATATGGAATGCATTGGAGATAGGAGAATCCCACAAAATCTCTTAAGTGCCATAAAGTTAGTTTATCAAGTCCCAAAGGGAATAATAAGGCTAGTCAGCACTGAGTCCGGGCCATTCCATTTTTATAGGGCAGTTAACCCTCCAGCGGGCGCAATGCCGTCCTTTGGACGGCAGATAGGCTATTATTAGGAAAAGGGAATTTTCAATGAATTTATGAGTTCAAGTTATTCTACCAGTCATCCATCCCCTACAATCAAAGGGGAAAAGTGGTTCTCAGTCGTTAAAGGTACGGTGAATAGCGAGCATTGAAGTGCAATTTGTCTGCTGCCGTCCCTAATACGTCTAGCGCCCTCTGGTGTAATAGAAATTTTCTAAAAAATGTAAGTAGGGATTGGAGTTCGCCAAGAGTAAGTTGTAAACAATGTAAATCACACACTACAAAAACATGTGAAAAGTGTTCAGCGTTTGTGGGCGGCAGTTCGTAATAAATTTGGTGATATAATATATTATGTAAAATATATAATCTATTGTGTAATATGTATGTATATAATATGTAGTATAATAAAAATATGTTATATTTGATCACAGTAGTAATATAATAATATTTTTATACTAGAAAATTTAATTAGTAATAGGAATGATACATAACATATTATGTTGATTCAATTGATATCATATTTCATTTGAATTCAATCGTATATTTTCTTTAATTAGATTATTTTTAATTTTTTTTTTATAAATATTAAAATATGACGGCGTTTGGATACGAAATATTGATTTAGCTAATTGTAAATCATTATCAAATATTGTTTGTAAATTTTTAATCTAATCATAAATAAATTCATGTATTTTTGTTGTTAATTTATACTTTTTTTACCTATAAATGAAAAATCTTATAATTATATTAAATAAAATCATCATTAAGAGTCAGTTGGAAAGTGAAATAGAACAAAAGTTGTAAGCCGTCCAAAATACGCCCCTGTGGTGTTACAAAAGTCTTAGTGCCCAGCGGAAGGTTAATGGATGCCATATGGAAATTTTGTAAAAGGAAGACACCCAGAGCAATTGTAGGATACTGGAATATGACCCCAGTTTTGGCACAGGCATTATTATACGCGGATGATGTAGTATTGGTTGCGGATACTGCGGAATCTCTCCAGGTCGCTGTATCCGCTCAGTTCTTGTCACTCACTGGCTAGAAGAACTGAAACTCAGAAGAATGCAGATCAATGCCTCCAGAAGCAAGGTTATGTCTGTTTGACGAAGGAATGAGGAGCTTAGGATCACTTGCACTGGAGAGACTCTTGAGCAAACCGATACCTACTGCTACCTGGGAGCAATGATCAGCAAGGACGGAAGAATAGAACAGGAGGTCCTGAATAGAGACCAAAAGACCAATGTAATATTCTACCAAATATCCATGACACTTATTGGAAAGCAGGAGTTGAGTAGGAAAGCGAAGATCCTGCAATTCAAAACAGTTTTTCTCCCACTGTTACTAAATGGATCGGAAAGCTGGACACTCAAGGACCGCTATGCCAGCAAAGTTGTAACTGCGCAAAATGAGATTCCTACGGAAAATTATTGGGAAAAACCAGGCGAGACCGAATTAGGAATGAAAAATTAGGAGTTAGATCCTTCCTAGAGAGGATTCAAGAGAGACAGCTAAAGCGGTTCGGGCATGTTAACAGAATGGGAGATGACCGTAAGGCCAGGTGGCTTCTAGAAGCAAGACTGGGAGGAAGGTGTCCTCAAGGCAGGCCAAGGCTCATGTATGCAGACCTGATTGAGAAAATTGGCACAGCGAGAGGGAGCACCATGCCGGAGGTGAGAAGGCTTGCACAGGACAGGGACCGTTGGATCCTGGATGGTCAGAGGCAGCTACTCCACGCTTATCAGCAAATAGGAGGTAGTGAGAGAAGAAGAAGAAGAAGAGACTATTTTTTATTATATTAATATACATTTTTTAATCGTGAGTAACCTCATTTATAATTTTTTTATCATATTTGAAGATTACAGTATATTTTATTAATAAACTCTTAGAAAATTTATAATTTTTGTATAAAAATAATTTTTTTTTTTTTTTACTTTAAACTTCAATTCACACCTGTCACCCAGCGTGACAATCAGCGAATGTGTTGTTTACAATAATGAATGTACTTTGGGCATTTTGGGCATGATGAAAGAAAGGTGCCCAGCAGCACCTCTTTCCGGGCTTGATACCTTACGTGACCAGGTCCCTCATCCAGCTTCTTTTTAGCCTAGCAACAGGCATATCAGCCGTGGTCATGCTGTTAATTAGTGTATTGTTATGTCCGTGTAATTTAACAAAAAATCGTGAAGAGTGCCTATGTGTTTTTCGATAGTAGGTTGTATTAAGTCTGTATGTAGAGTTTTATTATTTACGTACCAGGGAGCGTTCGTTATGAGTCTCAAAATTTTTGATTAAAAAGTTTGTAATTTTCGTAATGTCCAAATGGGTTTAAGTAAGTAAGTGTATGTGTTCAGTTTATGTTCTATTTTTAATTTTGACAATTTAGAAAATAGAGAGAACAGTGTTTTCAGTGTTTTTGTTAAAAGTCTGCCTTTTCATTATTACGTGTGGGCCCCAAGTCATCTTTCTGTCGAACAGAAGTCCCAGGTAGCGTACTGAGTCCGTCTGAGGTATTTGATTGTCTCCGATGTAAATTGGTGGGCATGTGTCGCGTCGCAGTGTGAATTGTTGAGATTTGTTATGGTTTAATTTCATTTTCCAAAAAGAGTACCAATTTTGTAAATGTAATAAGTGATTTTGCAAATTTAATAATGCCAATCTTGGGTTATTATGTATTGTTAAAATTGCAGTGTCATCGGCGTAGGTTGCAGTTAAAGTCTCAGAGTTTGTCGGTATGTCATGTATGTATATAATGTATAGTAATGGAGCAAGTATTGACCCTTGTGGAACCCCAGCTGAGATTGGTCTGACTAAAGAAGTTTAAATGCCTTGTCGGATTGAGAAAAATCTTTCGCAGAGGTACGATTGAAGTATCAGGTAATATGTGTGGGGTAGAATGGTCTTGAGTTTGAAGAGAAGACCTTGGTGCCAAACTTTATCAAACGCCTGGGCGACATCCAGAAATACACCTGTTGCGTACTTTTTCTGCTCTAGTGCCCCAGAAATGAAGTCAGTTACTCTGTGTAGTTGATATGTTGTTGAATGAAATGAGCGGAAACCAAATTGGTGGTATGGAATTATGTTTTTGTTAGTCAGTATGTCCACAAGTCTTGTATATAATAATTTCTCAAAAAGTTTAGAGCATACAGGAAGGAGACTGATTGGTCTGTAAGATGACGGATAGTTAGCATTTTTGTCTTTCTTATGTATCATTTTGATGTGTGAATATTTCTACTGAATTGGATATTTAGTCGTCCTGAGAATGCAGTTGTATATTGTCGTAAGGAACACTAGGGCTTTCCTAGGCATTTGCTGGAGCGCCTCGGCTGTTATTAAGTCATAACCCGGGACTTTTCTTCTAGGTAATTTTCTTATAAATATAAATATAAATTTCTTATAAAAATAAATGAAAATTCAGTTTAGTTATATGTTGGGGAAATTTCAATGAGACCAGGTTATTCCGCTTTACCTAGCAAACGTACTAATACGTACTTTAACTAGTAATGAATAAGGAAGAGGGAAGAATATTAAGTTGTTCCAAGTTGGGATATTTCTCCTCCCACTAATTATCCAGTTCACTTCCGAAATATTGCTCATTATGGACCCACGCTTTTCCTCCCCCGTCCTCATAATTATGAAAATTCGGGAACCGGGAGGAAGAAAATCCAATATGGAACTTGCGGCGGAGTGCTAACAGAGTTGGGAGGTAGCGCTGCGACACTAACCAGCTCAACACAGTTCCTGCTATAGCTATCAACGAATGGGCCAACTGATGGCAACGGCTAACATTATTACTGTGACATTTATCATCTGCCGTGTCAGCTTCCCTCACAAAACAGTCCCACTAATAAGAAAATTGGCCCATTTCATTAGTGGGATTGGGTTCCTAGAGTGTAGTGGGACCTTCTTAACATCGGCAACTCTCCTAGATTTTAGAACATATCCAGAAAACAATATGTTTATAATTCATGACAAATTGAACACCTGAACTAAATATTAAGCAATCGTATTTGGGCCATTCCACGTCACCCAAATCAACACCAAAATATATCATTTTGAACCTCACCATCTCAGATTTTTTTGAAATATGGTATCTATGTATCACTTGTATCTACTAGAACTATTGTGAAATATTACTGAGATATGTCTACCCGTTCTTGAATTATTGGTCTCTAAAGCCTTAGGTCCAGAAACAGAAAAAATACTGATTAAAAATAGCTTTAGATGTTTTCCAAAATTGACTAGGACTTTGAGATTGGTGTCGTTTTACAGCGCATTCCATGCCGTTTGATATGATATACAACAAATTATAGGTTGGCACTAAAGAAATTTTCTTAAAACTAAATGTAAAATTATAATTTTCGCCAAAAGGGTATATTTAAATTTTTTATATTTTTTTGAAAAATAGGTAGTATTTTTAGGTAGTATAGTAGCCGCATTCCATGACAATGCATATGATATACAGCAATGTATAGGTATGGGCAGTATGACCTATTATTTAAAAAAAATTCCCGTTTTGAGAAAATTGAAATTAAAATTGTATACTTGATTTTAAGAAAATTAATATAGTACCAACCTATACATTTTTTTATGTCGTATGAAATGGAATGTAATGCGCTGTTAAACGACACCAATCTCATAGTC
The DNA here is from genome assembly GCA_911387785.2 of Aelia acuminata. Taxonomy (NCBI): domain Eukaryota; kingdom Metazoa; phylum Arthropoda; class Insecta; order Hemiptera; family Pentatomidae; genus Aelia; species Aelia acuminata. The sequence continues at coordinate 170,485,341 of OU426979.1, forward strand.
CTAGTCATTTTCGGAAAACATCTACAGCTACTTTTAATCACAAAATGCTAGATTTATGGAATTTTATCACTAGTTTTCAATTTTTTTTTAGTAATGAAGAAATTTTCATCCCACTTTTATATTTTGTTGTATGAATAGATATAATACTACCTATTTTTAAAAAGAATAATAATAAAATTTTAATGAACGAGAATTGGTTAGGGGTGCGGTCAAAATAATAAGTACAAAAATGTGATATTTACATATTTTATTCTAGCCAACGTTTCGACCCAAATTTTAGGTCATCATCAGGGCTTTTCTCACTTCTGTTGGGAGCTGAGTAGTGAGTGGCTGAGCACTCTGCTCCCAACAACAAACATTGGCTAGAATAAAATATGTAAATATCACATATTTATACTTATTATTTTGACCGCACCCCTAACCAATTCTCGTTCATTAAAATTTTTATATTCTTTTTAAAAATAGGTAGTATTATATCTATTCATACAACAAAATATAAAAGTGGGATGAAAATTTCTTCATTACTAAAAAAAAATTGAAAACTAGTGATGAAATTCCATAAATCTAGCATTTTGTGATTAAAAGTAGCTGTAGATGTTTTCCGAAAATGACTAGGACTATGAGATTGGTGTCGTTTAACAGCGCATTCCATTCCATTTCATACAACATTACATACAAAAATGTATAGGTTGGTACTATATTAATTTTCTTAAAATCAAGAAGGTAATTTAATACAATTTTAATTTCAATTTTCTCAAAACGAGTTTTTTTTTTAAATAATAGGTCATACTGCCCATACCTCTACATTGCTGTATATCATATGCATTGTCATGGAATGCGACTACAATAGTACCTAAAAATACTATCTATTTTTCAAAAAAAATTAAAAATACCCTTTTGGCGAAAATTCCTCTTCATTATATCTACGGGCAACTATCTTCCGCTATCATAAAAATAAACTTATCTAAAAAATAAAGTTTTTTTTTTCTAGTTTGCAGTATTCTTATTTGATAATTGTTTTTTTTTTTTCAGATATCTGTCGCCCTCGGAACTAGGAAATAAAGGTTAGTCTTTGATTTAGTTCAGAAATATATATATATATATATATATATATATTTAATATTAATCTCACGTATTGTTTAATTATTCCATTTTTTAGGTAGTAAAAAATCTAGTCCGACGTGCAAAAAACTTTAATTTTAATCCTCTTTTTTATATAAACTTAAATTTCTTAAAATCGCTATGAATATAAGTAGGACTTGTTCTCATCTTGGATCTAGCTCTATAAATAAAAGTTTGGAATGATATGTTAATTATAAGGTAGACTAAGGGTATAGTATTGGTATCGAACTGTTTTGTCATCTTAGCGCTTCATTATTATTCTATAATTATAATATTATTTAAGCAGGTAGGAGTAAGTTTATAGTTATGCAAATGACCCAAAATATTTAAACCCCCCCCCCCAATGAGAATAGCAATTGAGTCAATTAGGAATGGCATCTGGATGCAGCGGATTGTCCTGGAGTCTTGTTGCGCTCTCCAATTGTCTGCTCCGGATTCCAATCTCGCTTAAGTGTTCCCTCAAGTAGCTGTTCATTAACTCAAATGACCCGCGGAATGCAATGAATGAAGCTTCGTTTGAATATAAATTGATTCATGATGCAATGGGGAGATTATTAAATTAAAATAGTTCAATAGAATAGCGCATATACAAATGGGGGTTGACGCATTTTCAATACGAATTTGTTTGTTTTATGGTGTTTGAGGGCTTATATCAGCTTGTCCACACAACTCCCAATGCTCATATTATTGCGAGCTATGAGTTAAAATGACAAATTCTTAAAACTACAATTTATTAAATATAATCTTTACAATTATATCAACTTAATGCCGAATAAATAGAAAACTTCCAAAGAAGACATTCTTGAAAAAAAAAAAAAAAAAAAATCTGGTGCGATACGCGCAACACACTACTTTCACTTACCAACTTTCTTAGACTTGAAATTGTAGTGAAGTGTTTTGTTAAGTACCATTTCTCAAAGCCACGCATTTTTCTACATTCATTTTCTTATTTTTGTTTGTATTTTCTCTCTAAAGTACAATACATTTTTTTTTAAATCTTGTGCGTGCGCGCAACACACAACTTTCACTTACAAACTTACTTAGATAAGAAATGAATGCGTTTTGTTAATGCTACTTCTCAAAGTTACACATTTTTCCACATTCATTTCTTATTTTTGTTTTCATTTGCTCTATAATCCCCTCAGAACATTTTAATAATGATAACGCTTATCTGATATTAAATAACATCTAATTTCCATTGACAATATGAAAATATGATGAAAATCGTTATAGCCGTTTTTGAGGTAATCGAAAAATTGGAAAAAAAAATTATAAAATAACTATGAACCCTCGGGTTGATAAATTTTGATAAAATTTCGGCTGTCGCATCGCGGGCATATACATACACCAAATACCGAGTTTGGTCAAAATCGTTAAAGCCGTTTTTGAGTAAATAATAAAAAACACATGAAAATGGGACAACATTTTTTAAGTAAACTGCCCCCTCCAATTAATCAATTTTGATGAAATTTCGAATGTCGCATCGCGGGCATATACATACACCAAATACCGAGTTTAATCAAAATCGTTAAAGCTCTTTTAGAGTAAATAAAAAAAATACAGGTGAAAATGGAACAACTTTTTTAAGTAAAGTGCCCCCTCCAATTAATCAATTTTGATGACATTTTGACCGTCGCATCGCGGGCATATACATACACCAAATACCGAGTTTAATCAAAATCGTTAGAGCCGTTTTTGAGAAAAACGTAAAAAATTGACAAAATTCTTTAAATAAAGTACCCCCTCCGTTTGACCAATTTTGATGAAATTTTTTCTGTCACATCGCGGGCACATACATACATCAAATACCCAATTTCAGTTTTGTACGGCCTACAATTTTTGAGCTAATCTGTTCACACACACACAAACAAACACACAGACCATTTCACGGGAATTGGTTATTTCGACTCAGGGGACCCCAAAACGTGTATTTCCGTTGAAAACCGGAAGTCTAAATTTTTCACGATCGCAATACTTTCTCTTACTATATTTTTCGTTTATAGGTAAGTGAATGTAAAAAGTCAAAAATATCAAAATTTTGTATTTGGTCCAATTAAACAGGTAGACTGGTGTTTAGTTGAGGTACAGTAAAACAGGTTTTTTTCCACTGGACTCTACACATTGCTATATGCCCAATTAATTACATATGTACAACATCTTTGAAGTGTTGCTCAAAATAATAATTTAAAGAATATTTTTCAAAACTAGCATTATTAGAATTATGTTTTAAAGTATATTTGTCTTTAAAATGAACGTTTTGATGTTGACCAGGTAGTTCAGAAATCATTTTGTTTTTAATAACCATCTTCTTACTTAAACTCAAACTGCCTTGAAATATTATTTCCTATGGTCAAGTAACTCAACCTTAAGGTTAAGCCCAAATTAAAAAAAAAAAAGTAAAAATATTTTCATGTTTTTATGTCACAAACAATGCATATTATATGTTAAAGTATTCATAATACATTGTAGTTTAATAGTTTAATAATATAAGGTGAATATGTAAAAGAAAACAATATGTTGTGCCTATTTTCAAAAATAATGTAAAATGTTTCGAAATTTGGGTAAACAAAATTCAAACCAAAAAGTTAAACACAACTTTCACTTACCAAGTTACTTAGATTAGAAATTACTGCGTTTTGTTAATTGCCACTTCTCAAATGAACAATTCTATGTCATTAAAGGCGTACTCCGCGTGCGTGGGCTCAACGAGTTTTATGAGTTGACTGAATATTTTTCTTCTTTTATCCTCTTTATGTTTTCTTTATTTTTATCATATCTCATTTTTAGCCATACTAACAAGTGAAAAAAACACGTGAAAATGATACAAAATTTATTAAGTAAAGTCCCCCCTCCGGTTGATCAATTTTGATGAAATTTTTACAGTCATATCTCCGGCATATAAAAAGATCAAATACTTAGTTTAATCAAAATCGTTAGAGCCGTTTTTGAGATAATCGAAAAAAAAGTTATTAAATAAAGTACCCTCCCTTTGAGCAATTTTGATGAAATTTTTGCTGTCACATCGCGGGCCTATACCTACACTTAATACCCAATTTAAAGTTCACGCGGTTTATAGTTTTTGAGCTAGTCTGTTCACACACACACACACACACACAGACCATTTCGCGGGACTTGGTTATTTTGACTCAGTGGACCCCAAAACGTGTATTTCCGTTGAAAACCGGAAGTCGAAATTGTTCACGATCGCAATACTTCCACTTACTATATATTTCATATATAGGTAAGTGAAAGTAAAAAATTCTTAGAAAAACGGTAAACGCTCCTTGATATATTTCAAACTATACAATAAACAAAGAAATTCTGTCTGTAAAATCATACATCCACGACAAATACACCACATTTCACTACTCAATTCGCAACCAAACACTCAAACCCAGTTGTTTCTTCTCTTTCTTCCTACCGAACATTAAAAAGACAACCCAGCACATCGATTAAATCAAGCAAATGACAGATAAAGTCTGCATATTCTACAAATTTTCTAGATGCGTTCCAACACAGGTGCAAATTATGTTAATTATAAAAAAGATACAAACTTAATCTGAACGAATATACGAAAGGTTTAGTAAGAAATATGGCTGAAGCTTCTCATGATACGACTCAGAATCTACATAAATGCCCTGGATAACAGATCTCACTTATACAACCACAGTAACTTAACCCATTTCTTAACACTCTTCATTTGCAGGTTTTCATCATTGCGCTGAGAAATGTGAATTGACAACGAAAGACGGAACATAAAATAATTAAGTCAGTAATATAATGTAATGTTATATGAGATTGTTATATGATGTGCTTGGCGCTTAAGTCATAAAAAGTTTATTTGTCTCATCTTCTTAAAGTTCATAATTTACTATAAAGAACATTCTCTGTTGAAATAATATAGTTTCTTCTATTATTCAGGAATAAATAAATACATTATGGGTATAGTTGCTGTTAACAGTATTGGAACAATCACCAGGACAATCTCACAAATAACATTTATTGCTATATCTACAACGTTTCGGCTATGTCGCCATTTTAAAGTCTCAATCTGAATAAAGATTTAATTAATCCAGTTTTTTTAAACAATGCCTTCATCAACCCAAAATAAAACTTCTTTTTTTTTTTTTTTATAAATTAAATATGTATAAGCCATTAACTGGTGTCGTCATATAAAAAGTTGAAAGACTTAAATTGTGACTTGAAAGTGTTAAATTGTGACACAATTTAAGTCGTTCAACTTTTTATATGACGACACCTGGTTTATATATATTTAATTTATAAAAAAAAAAAAAAAAAAAAAAAAAAAAAAAAAAAAAAAAAAAAAAAAAAAAAAAAGTTTTATTTTGGGTTGATGAAGGCATTGTTTAAAAAAGCTGAATTAATTAAAAAAGCATTATTCAGATTGAGACTTGAAAATGGCTACATAGCCGAAACGTTGTAAATGTAGCAATAAATGTTATACATATGTGAGATTGTCCTGGTGATTGCTCCAATACTGTTAACAGCAACTATACCTATAATATAAATTCCCTAGAAGGTTAAGAAACCAATTATTTATTGGATATAATTAAGATAAATAAATACAATCAGAAAGAATTTATAATGATTTTTTTAAAGCTTGGTAAATCGGTGTTTAAGCTTCATATTCGATGACTCAAGTCCTTCTCCTAAATATCGGTATTATAATATATTTTATTATAGAGATCAAAGAGATTTTTATTAAAGAGATGTTTTCATTTTCATTCATTTAGATCTCAATAAAATAAAGCTCATTGTTAGATTTAATATCAATTGTTTTAAGTGTATATAACAGAAGGTAAACGAATTTTGGAAAAAATAATTCCTATCCATAATCCTTATATTATATAAATGAATTTATCTAAATCATGTTTCGAATTCAAAGTTCCTAAGAGGTCATTTAATAATGCTGTCGACCCACTTAAATTTTATGTATTCACGGAATAGCCCATTTTAAATTAATGCAATATTTTTCTCCTCTTTTTTTTTTGTTGTAAATTACTCAAAAAAATTGGGATTTCACCGCTGAATTATTCATTATTCATCCACTTCGTTAAGACCATAAGCTCCTAAAGCTCCTTCGAGGATTTTAATCCGGTTTTTCTCTTTCCTTTCTACTGATTGGCTGTCAATAAAAGACCAAGTTGAAGTATTGATTAACTGACATTTCAATTCTTCATTATAATAAAACAGATAGCTAATAGAAAGTAGTTTTCAAATATTGAACATGATCTGATTTAGGATTCATTTTGACATTCCTTCCTTCCTGTGTTTTAGAGAAATAGTAGGGGAGAGCGGGGTTGGTTGGCATAAGGGGTAGGTTGCCCATGGGCTTATAGTTTCCGTCACACTTGTTGTGAAGGCCACATCATTGTACCATGTGACCCGCTCGACCTCGGGTGTCTTATCCTGAGTTTTCAATCCGATGCTAACAGTGTAGAGAAGAGTGTGCTTCATTGATTGATTTTAGAACTTGTAAGTATATTTTTAGTAAATTTGGTTTAAAGGCATGGCAAAACATTTGACTCCGATTCTGTTCAAATAGCCTCAAACTCCTTTGAAAAACCTAACCTTTCGACTAACCAGTTTCTTGTTTGGTTGTTCTCCCCTGTCCTAGCAGCCATCTTTCATATGATCTGTCCTGTGGGGTTAGTTGGCTATTTTCAACTGGGGTTTGTTGGTGGAGTATCAATTCACAAAAGCAAGGTAAACATCAACAAAGGTAGAACTACCAATTGTCTTTAGTTCCAGCAAGGGGGATGAGAGTAATTTTTCTTATGCAGAAAGTGACGACATTCTAAACTTCTATCTTCTTCTATTGTCATTCTATTTTCCCTTAAAAGCTGTTAAACACCAATTCAAAATTATTATACTATTACAGTGCAGCTTTTAATAAAAATAATATGTGTCAGTACTTGAATGAGATAGCTAAAATCCCCACCTTCTAGGCCAACCTGCCCCACATAGGTTAATTGGCATACACTGGATTGACGAATTCTTCTTCTTTCTGTGATCTTAGTATTAAATATTATGTGGTGAAAAAAATATTTGAAGTACTTTAATACTTGGAGTTTACAGTGGTATCAGCCCTATTGGGATTATATTAACAGGAACGACTCAACAATAAAAAAAGTGAAAACTGTTGCCAACCAACCCCGCTCTCCCCTAATTTTTGTTTTCACCTATTTAATTATTTTAACTGTTAGAGGATCGTATAATATCTAATTCATTAGCATTGAAAATTTAACGTTGTTTATTCGATAAAAACTATTGCGAAAATGGCTTAAAAATAATATTATCAATGATTAACTTTTCCCGGTCACCTTTTGCTGTGGCTTATTCTAATATTAAATCACATTAAAGTAAATAAATGTATTCCGATATGATATAGGCATAAAACATTATTACAAAGGTTAAAAAAATATTTCCTTTATTTTTTTTATTTTTTTTTTATAACATTTTATGGTCAATTATGATAGAATTATAATGGAAAACTAAATTTTTATAAAGCTTTTAAGTCGATCACATTTTGATTAACAATTTGAACAAATATGGTGGACGAATAAAAATTATTTTTCTATTCTTTTGTCCAATTTTTTTTCATTGTGGAAACTAACACGAACACTCAATAAGGACGCTATTTGACTAAACAGCAACTTTTTATAAAAATGATCAAATACCGCCAAACATTTTTACATCTACTAATTACAATTTTAAAAAATAATTACATCTTAAAGCTGTTCCTGTTTTTTTTTTTTGTTTTTTTAAACCATTAATGATAATGTATATGAACGCTAACGTAACTAATACTTAAACGTAATTAGGCTAATGATTATATGAACGTCTAATTTTATTGTAGTATATAAACTCAGTAATAAAAAGTATTACTCCTAATATAATAAGAACACTAAAGAAATCCATGGAATTCATTACAAATATTAGACATTGTAAAATTTTTATATAGGATTAATCATTTAGATCAGAATAAAATAGATTTATAGTTATTAAAAAAGAATAGTTTTTATTAATTATTTTTCAATAAGATTCATTGAGATTTTTTTAGTAAGCTTCAATACTCACACTAAATAATAAATATTGGAAAAATACTCATACAATACACAATACTCAAATTTTGATTGTCAAAACTAATCCGAACAATTGTTCTTGAAGTGATTAATTATCATTATGATTTAGTGTTAAATTTCCATGACATTTGTAAAAATGAATTTACTGACTGATTTAATCTTGAATAATAAAAAACAAAACAAATTTCATTAAATTTCTTTGGCACTTCAAATAGGTACGTTTCATTAACTTTATTCGAAGTAAGGGTCCTGAACATCAACAATATTGCCAGAAATTTCAAGAAGTTTCATGAATGATTGTTTGAAACGAGTTGTTTGTGTCGGAACAGTTGGCAAAATTAGAAAACGCTATTCCAGATTTCCTTCACTCTTCTCTGAATCACTTTAAGTTTATTTTCCATCCTAAAAGAGATATTTCAAATGAGAAAAATATAACAATTTAAAATTCGACTATAGAGTTGTAAATTTCAATAAATAAAAAAAAACATTTGACTATAGATATTTAATTTTTAGAAAAAGCTTTTTATTAAAAATTAGAATAAGAAAAATATAATTATATTATGATAGGTTAAATGATGGTCAGGATTTTTAGTTTACAATGATTTTATTGTGGTAAGCCAACGTTTCGATCCAACTTGTGGATCTTCATCAGGGCTATATATTATACAGCCCTGTTATATATTATATATATTATACAGTATATTGTATACTTCTTTCTGTATTTTTTCCTATTTTTTATGCACTTTTACATTATATATTATCTCATTTTTATGTTATTATTGAGTCCAGACACAACTACGAGTATTTGTATACAGTACCATCTATTTTGTTCAAAAATGTTTTTGTTAACTCAGTTGTCATGTGCCTTCACTTCAAAAGCGTTGGATTTCCCCGTCATAAACCTTTGAAGTCGGCAAACTAACCCCATACCACTACCTCTCACCTTATTTTTACCTTTAGTCTTAATATCCACCTGGAATCAGTAGGTAAATATCAGATTCTATTTTATCTTGTTAACCAGCCACTTATTTTAATATTCATGTTACACCATCTTTTATATTATCAGTTCTGTAATGTATCCATTTATTGTCACCCTCTAGCATAGATACTCATATATTTGTTTTCTTTTAGCCCTGATGAAGATCCACAAGTTGGATCGAAACGTTGGCTTACCACAATAAAATCATTGTAAACTGAAAATCCTGACCATCATTTAACCTATCGTAATTGAAGAACAGTTGACTATCTCTCACCTCTATAATTATATTATGTTTTACTGACACATCGACTTAATGTATTTTGATCATTACACTTTTAAAGTTCAATATAAATAAATAATAAATTTAGATAACTATTTAAACGTTTTATTTTACAATGGCGTATTGATCTTTCATCTTAAACTCTAAAGTCACACATTTAAATAAGTTTTACATTAGTGGTTAAAATACTGCGCATGTCACGCGGGAGACCCGGGTTCGACTCTCGGAAGAGCCTAATCTTTTCTCTTCAAAACTAAAATATTTATAAATAATTTTAGAATATAATTAATAATAATAATGAGAAAAGGGAAAAATAAATAAATAAAATAAAATAAATTCACTTTTAAGATTAGAACTAAGAGCTAAACAAAAAAAAATCTTCTGAAAAATTAAAAAGAAACAATTTCCTTCAAAAAAATTTAAGCAATAATAAATATTAAAAAAAAAAAAAAAATGAAATTCGTGTCTGTCAATCTTTCGAAGCGACCTTTATAGTCGAAGTGTAATAACATGGTACCGAACAGAGATTGTAAATTAACAATAACAAAAAGAAATTGTAAAAAAAAAACATATATTGTAAATTAACAAGAGAACTTTATTTTTTTACTGAAAAATTTTCTATCAATTTTATTATTTTTTTTATTTTCTTCCTGATATAACCTTGATTATTTCCTACGCAACACCTAAATACTTACTGCCTTCTTTATTGTTTTCTGTCATCAATAATTTTTATATTGCCATTGTATTATTTTATGTGTTTTATTCACTCTTTGATTTCTGGTCATAGTCAATCTCCTTATTTTTCTATTGAGGCTAAAATAACCCAAGAGCCCATTTTTTAAAAAATAAATAAATAAATAAACAAGAATATTAGTCTTTAATAGCGTATTTAATTTTCAAAATTTATCTTTGAAATATGCAAAATTACATACAGATGAAAGACAACACAAAGGGAGAAAAGTGAAGCCATTTATAACAGAAGATGATGAAATTTCCTAGAGTTCATAAACCTGTCACTGTCGTTTGTCTTTCAATTTATCTTCTTCTGCTGCTTCAAACTAATTATTGAATTTAGTTCACGAGTTACTTCTGACAGATCCGATTACGATGAAGGTCACACTCAAGACATTAACATCCACTAATCTTGAAAATCTTCAAGAGAAAGTTTCTACACAATTAAAAATCTCAAATTTATTTCTATTTTTATACTATTCGGGATACAAATAATTTATATTGGATTAATTAACATTGTAATTAACAATATAAACACGAACAATTTCCAAGGGTACAAAAAGTATACACTTGTGAGGACACAAAAGTAACCATATGATTCGATCTTTAAAGCAAGAATACATATCTAGTTCATCACCCCATATATTATTAGCCTGAATCAGAACATTCTAGAAGGTTCCAGACATGCTTAGAAGATTCACGAACATGTATTAAATCAGTTGGCAGCTGTTATAACAAAATGTCCAAAACTCTTTTAAATCATATGTTTTGTGTTTCACGTTACACTATATTTGCTTAGTACCTAATTTTTAATTGTTTTTTTTTTAGTTTTAAATCTTGTTTTGTTTCGCACATGAAAGCTTTAAGATACGAGAGTGACCTGTAAGTATTTATTTTGGAATTTATTTATTTTATTTGTTCAATAACCAACAAGAATACGCTGAGATCCTTAGTAACAGAAAGACAGTAGAACCTCCATTATCCGGGGTAATGATGGGTATGGGGTCCACGGATAATCGAAAACCCCGGATAATCGAATTAAAACATTTCATTGGCTAAATGTGATAAAAAAAAAATTAAAAATATCATCTTTAAGGTATAAACACTTTTATTAACAAACGAACGTTTTATATATATTAAATATAAATACAAAAATAACGAAAAAAGTAAATGTATGTTTTTATATCTTATGGGCCGAAGACGATACGAAGTCGAAAATATCTTTTTACTTTCACTTACCTATATATGAAATAAATAGTAAGTGGAAGTATCTAACGATTTTGATTAAACTGAGTATTTAATATATTAATATGCCTGAGATATGACCGTAAAAATTTCATCAAAATTGATCAACCGGAGGGGGGACTTTACTTATTAAATTTTGTATCATTTTCACGTATTTTTTTTTTATTTACTTGTCAAGTAATAAATTTAAATTAAGTAAAGATCAAGAAAAAATGATTGAAAGTAAAAGGGGATTAAACCCTGGTGAGCTCAGAGAGCAAATGGAAATCAAACAAAATTATATATGTAAGATCGCTTACCTCGAACTGCTGGACCGCACGGCACAACCTGAAATCAGAACTACGTGGCAGAAGGAAAAAGGGGTAAAGGGAAAAGGGGTAAAATAGGACGAACCACATGGAGCCCTGATCCTGGCGATAGGCAGCTAGTCTCAAGCTGGGGGTGAAGAAAAAGGCGATCCCTTTCATGAGATTATATGAAAACGCAGCGTGCATGAAAATGACGACACACGCATATATTACGAATTCGTAGTAGAAGCATATTAATTTACTCAAGTACATAAATGACTGTTAAAGGGCCTATGACTACGAACGACATCCGTTCGTTCTGAATGACGAAACAGGAGTGAGGCTGAGGGCCCGGACGTGGATTAAGGGGTCAGACTCCACATAAATAATTTAACGTAGTTTATTTAGCCTTGGAGTACCCCTTATAAACAAATTAATAATTTATAAAATTATTGTAAAAATTTATTACATATAGATGATTTATAAAAATGCATTATATAAATTTTATTGAAATTAATGAACATTACTCAAAAACGGCTTTCACGATTTTGATCAAACTGGTTATTTGATGTATGTATAAGCCAGAGATATGATAGCCAACATTTCATCAAAATTGATCAACCTGAGGGGGGACTTTACTTAATAAATTTTGTATCATTTTCACGTGTTTTTTTATTTACTCAAAAACGGCTTTCAGAATTTTGATCAAACTGGGTATTTGATGTATGTATCAAACCATCAAACTCCTCTCGAATCCAATCCTTGCAATCCAAAATCCTTCGTAAATTCCTTAACCCTCCTTTTTTCGTCACAAATAAACTCATCCATAAAGACCTTAATGTTCTATATATTGCCGATTTTTCCCGATCCAGATACCAATCCTTTCATAATAAGCTCCCTACCCACTCGAACCCTCTTGTTTCCATCCTCGCTTCCTCCTCTATTCCAGACAACCCTCCTAGGCGTCTGAAAAGAAGATGGCCTCGGGACCTTCTATGTTAAGTGTATCAGTTGAGAGCTACCAATGGGTAGCTTCTCTTCATGTTTGTTCAAGACATATTCTTTCATAGTATTATCACATTTACTAAATGTATTTCTTCAAATACAGCCGTAAATTTCAATAAATACAAAAAAAAAAAAAAATGTTTATTATATTGCTGTATTGGCTCAATCCTTAATCCTACTGCTCTACTAATTAACAACCCCTTTTTATACCACTGTTATAGTTTTGCGTACCATTTCGCATGTAGTTGTGAATTTAAAACAATAAAAGGATTAAAAAAAATTAGACTAAAGAAATGGAAATGTTGAACAAATCAGCCGTTGTTGAAAGTTAAACTTTTTAATTCCCGAAGTAGTACTAAAAGTAAGCAGCTTGGCAGCGGGCGGATTCTACTATTTGATTTCCGACCCTTAAAAAAAAAAAAAGTTTCCTCTGCTTTTAAAAGAAGTGGAGTTGTGTAAGTTGTAGGAAAGGGAACTTAGGCACGCTATCTCAGGAATCTTTTGTTCAATTGCTTTGGAGGGGAGTCGGATTGGAGTTGGCCCAAACATTTACAAAAATTCAACGGATCGCTTTCTTTTCCATGAGGAATCTCATTTCTTTAGGATTTGTGTTTCGTTTTAGTTTTATTAAATTTGTATGTTGGTCAGTGCCTTGGAGGTAAAATAAAAGAAAAAGCGTACAGCTTATGCATACATGATTAATTACAAGGGTTACCATATCGCAGCTCCGGAAGTCATTCAACATTTTTAACAATTTTTTTTTATATCCTACCTCTCCCTACCATCATAAGCCAGAAATAGCGATTTTCGCGAGCCGAAAATTTACAAATATTATTTACAGAGTTACCGCGGCGTTGGAATGGTACAACAAAAAATAAAACAATAAAACATAAAATGTAAGAAAAATCTTCGTAGAAAAATTATTAAAACCGTTAATAGTCGACCTTTTTCAATCATTTCCAGGTGATTTCTCTTATCGACAAAGTTTTGTTCCTTGTTTAAGGACAAGGCGACCGTTAACCCGTTATTAGTCACTGCGTGAGAATTTCTCTCACATATTTTGTTTTTTTGGCGTGAAACGGCTCTTGGTGCTTCCGAAAACCTCCCCTCCTTACTATCTGTAGTTCACAGACTCACGGCCCTCCCTGAACTCTCCCCGCTCCAATACCAAGCCTTATACCTGCTCCAGCTTCCTTCTACTCCGCTCAATCCGATCTCAGGAAAGATTCTCTCACGCGCGACTGTCAATGATATATTTAATTGAGAGTTTCTCTCACGCGCGACTGTCAGTATTAGGTATAACTGAGTATACGCCAACTTCCAAAATGTTTTCTTTAAGAGGGAAAAATGACTCAATGAGTACACTAAAGAATAGTTTTCTAGTAGAATTTTCTGTCTACTTTATATTGGAACTTGGAAGTTCCAATATACATTGTATTTCTATTTGAACATTATAATCACTATTGTTAATCAAACTAAATGCTTGTAGTATTAATTTGGCTTTAAGATTATACTTTTTCTTTATGTATTTAATTTTTTTTACTCTTTTTAAAAAAATGTTAAACATTAGTTTTGAATGATTATAAGTGTTTTATCCTTTTAATAAATTTTATTTTTCAAGATTTCGTAATTTTTACTGATAATTGACCCTTTTGTAAGTACTGCTATATTGTTAAAATTTAAACTAATGTATGATTGAAATGAAAAAAGAAAAGTAGTGATTGTTGTGAGAGAAATTCTCACCTGCGACCATCCATGTTAAAGTTATGGCGGGTTAAGGTCATTATCGTCAAACTCTTAAGGTACATTGTTGACAACTTAGATTATCGAGTGATGGTTGGAAATTAGAAAAGGATTCGGGTTTTATTGGAGATTGTTCGTGTATCTATCTAGTTTTGCTCCAATCTGATAAGTATGTTGAAAGAGCACTAATATCTTTTAGAATCCACTGCCATCTCAATTTTTCAAAAAAAAAAAAAAGGGAACGAACTAGTTTTGCACCTCACCTCCTCACTTATGTATAAGTATACAGAAGTGTATATATATAGGGATATATGTATGTACATATAAGTTCACACAAAGGGGTGCGACATCGATGGCAATGTTTCTTAAACATCGACATCGATATTGCACCCTTATTCACAAGATGATTTGACTGAAGGTTTACACCCGTATTTTCTCAATTAAGGGTCACCACTCTTTAGAAGCCGGTGTCCCTTTTGCGATCTGTCATGGAATATAAAGGATTTCCTGCCAAGCCGGATTCCAGCTTGGAATCTTTACTTACCTTTAGCAAAGCATTTCGTTTCCTTAAATGCCTGGAATATTTCCAGCTGAGATCCATCTCCTAAGAAATAAAGATAATTAATTAAAATATAAAATAGCTACAATAATGTCAGCTTCAAAAGAGGCGGACAGTTAAAACAAATTAATTTTCAAAACTCTTTTCATCATCTCTATTTTTTTTTTCCTTTTTAAATTTTGAAATTGAATATAACGAGACTTGTATTATTCAAATGACGGTGAATTCTTTTTCATTCCCACCTCGCTTCCCTTTATTTTTTTATATTTCAGACGTTTCCTTTCCTCTCGTTTCTCTTATGAACAGAATTGTTAAATCTTATGAAATTACCTACAATGTTTTTGTATAATCGTATTTATTTATATTTTCGTGTTGTTAATTATAACTGCAATGAGGTATTATTCGATAGGTTATAAATTACTTAAGACGATAATCACAATGCTTTCAAAACTACATTATTTTTTTCTGAATAAATGCTTGTAAAAGTGAAAATTATTTTAAATAGATAAATAGAAAGAAGAACGCTAGCGGTAAATGTGCATTGTAAGTGTAAATAGTGAACAGAACTGGGCAGTGGGACTAATACCTAAAAAATTGACGGCTTCATAATAACAATCTAGCTAAGGCATTTACAAATTATTAATCTATTGAAGGAAATATTAACAGCATTACGGGGGTTTGAACACGGTAGTTTCCGCATGGTTCTCAGTCAGTTTATTTCCAAATTATATAGAAAAATCAATAAATCATAAATTTTTGAAGAAAAAAAATATATCAGGCAATGAAATACGATTCAGATATTAAGTTTTTTAAGTACATGGTTCTTTAAATGTGAATATAGTACTAAGTACCCTCCTTTATTTTCAATATTTGGTAAGCTATTTTTATTTTATTTTAACAAATTGGATTTCTAAAAATCTACACCCAGATATTTTCACAAAATATAGTCCACACTAAACAGAAATAAATTATTCATTATGAATGGCTAATACCTGCTCATAAAGATGTACGGTTTTTTACTTTCACTTACCTACATATGAAATATATAGTAAGTGGAAGTATTGCGATCGTGAAAAATTTCGACTACCGGTTTTCAACGGAAATACACGTTTTGGGGTCCCCTGAGTCCAAATGACCAAGTCCCGCGAAATGGTCTGTGTGTGTATTTAGTACAGGTATATCCACGTGATATTTAGTACAGGTATATCCCGGAGGGGGGACTTTACTTAATAAATTTTGTATCATTTTTAGGTGTTTTATTATTTACTCAGAAACGGCTTTCACGATTTTGATCAAACCGTGTATTTGATGTTTGTATATGCCAAAGATGTGATAGCCAACATTTCATCAAAATTGATTAACCGGAGGGGGCACTTTATTTTATAACTTTTTTTCCAATTTTTCGATTATCTCAAAAACGGCTTTAACGATTTTCATCATATTCGTCATGTATAATGAAAATTAGGTGTTATCATTATTAAAATGTTCTGAGGGGATTATAGAGTAAATGAAAACAAAAATAAGAAATGAATGTGGAAAAATGTGTAACTTTAAGAAGTGGCATTAACAAAACGCATTAATTTCTTATCTAAGTAAGTTGGTAAGTGAAAGTTGTGTGTTACGCGCACGCACCAGATTTTTTTAAAGGTGTAAATACTTCATTGTTGAGAGCCTATATTTTTCTTATTTTAAGCCAGTGAGGTGGTGCAAATGAAATTTATAATAATATATTGATCTAGTTTCATTAGAATACATTAAGGAAATCCCCAAAGGTATGGTAAAATAGATTTGAATGAATCAGAATCATCAACTATTCGGTTTATTGTTTTTGAGCACTGGAGATTTATTTATTAAATTGTAACATCAGATTCTCAAACGTGTACATGTTTTATTTTTATTTTATTTTAAAATTCATAATTTATTTTTTATTTTTAGAATAGTAGAGTATTTTAAAAATAAGTATTAATATAATTGTTCCATTACATACATATTAGCTGAAAAATTATATTTTGTTTGTTACTTTATACCACAGGCTAATCTGACGATGGTACAGTGGCACTCCTAAATTTTGCCTAACCAGGTATCATTAGGATAGGGATCTTTAACGAGTACCTGACATCGTACTCGCTCAGGACATCCATTTTACGTCCTATCCGAGGAACGGCATAGCCAAGGATTTTTTACTTCCTTTTAAAAAATCCTAGGGCCAACACGGGACGCGAACCTTCGACCTTTATATTTTATTTTTTATAGTTTAATTATGTCATAATTATTATATTATATTAATTCAATCTTTATTAAGGGTAACCACGTTTTTTTTAAATTAATTTTAAACATTTCATTTAAAATATTTAAAGATAATTATAATATATATAAATTTTTTATAATAGAATACATTTTATTTTATTTTAATAAATACTTTGTCAGAAACATTGTGTTGACTTTCATTTAATAATTCGTGCCTAAATTTAATCGTTAAAAAATGTATATGGAACAAGTCGCTTTCAGAATTATTTCCTACAATAATTGTCATCCGTCCAACTGTGGTGCGGTGCGCTCATGTAGCCTAAATTCATTTTTCCCTAAGCCTACTGCAAGACAATATACAGCACTTGAGTAATCAATTGTATGTAATGTAAGAAGAAAGCAAAAGTCTTCAGTCTATCTCTCCTTATATTTAATATGAATTAGAACTAATGAATTCTAGAAGGTTCCCGACTAGCTTAGACGATTCTCGAACTGTCACGAATATGTTCAACAACAGTTTGTCCTAACTGTTGCAACAAAAAGTGTAAAACTGTTTCTAATCATATTGTAACGTTGAACAAAAAAAAGGCAAACAAATGGTTTCTTCCAACATACAAGTTCCAGACCTTTTATTGGAACTAACTAACAGTCGGAACAAACCGTCATAGAACGTGTTTTTGACTACGATGTTCTAGTGCAATCCAAGCGGGGCTAGAACCTACCACGCCAGTCCTTTGACGACTATATATAAGCAGCTAGTGACTGGACATTTAGTTTTGTTCTGAAAGCTCAAGCCATATGATTATTAAAGTGTTACAAAGTGATAATTTTTGTAACCTGTTCTAATATTTGTGTTGTTATGATTGGTTAATAGGAACAAGTAGAGATCATTCTCAGATCTTTCCACAATGAAGTGTATATTGAGTTTAACTTATATATTATCTCCGCGAGTTATACGGAAATACAAATACCGAATACACAGTATGTGAGCTAAAGTCTAGAGGCAAATACTGGATTAGCGGGGAGCAGCTAAAGCCGCATCGGATCCCAAGATTTACAATGGGTAGTTAGAGAGAATCAATTGAGCCATTAAAGTGATTTGTTATCGGCCGTACGTATTCTCGGGGACCATCACTCTTGTCCAGGGACCTACTTGTCCGCCTCTATACTGCTCCACTACCATACTAGGACGTTTTATTTACTATAAGCCTATTATATATATGTATTATATATTGAAAAGTTGGCTTTAAATACTTTTTTTATGTATTAATAATTTGTATCTGATTTGGATATGGTGATTATCGCTAAGACTGTGTTTAAACTGCCGAGTATATTTTGAGAAAAACAAAATTTAAATAATTTTTTTAAGATTATAAAATATTTTTCGTGTCATCATGACAAGAAAAATAATCGAATCGATATTTTAAAAAATTGAAAAATTAATATTTTAGCAAAGATAATTTACTAATTGGACAAATATAATTCGTAAAATTTGCGAGATCGGTGGGTAGGAGAGTCAGAGAAGAGAATGGATTGACTTGCCCGGGATGTGTGCCTGGTGTAGCAAATGGCAATAGCGCCTTACTAGTGATAAGGAAATTCTAGTTCAAATCAAAGCCAAGCCCGTCCCGTCAGCCTATTGGAGGCGACTCACACCGACCGGGCGAAGGAGTGATGTACCTTCCCCGTGCATCCCATCGAGAATCGTGGTGTGTTTTTCCAGGATATCAGTAACCGCCCGGAGGTTTGGTACAAGGACGGTATGCTTGAGGGAAAGAAATATAGGTCCTCGGGGCCTGCTGACTCTGGGCTGCCATAATCCTTGGACCTAGACCATTGTGTCACTGTCATTAAACCCGAGAGAGCTGACGCCATCGGCGGGAAGGACACTACCAAATTGGTCCGAATGGGATTGGTTACGGAGCTATAGGCAGTCTGCCACTGCACCATGGTGACCATGGCTTGCAGCAACGTGAGGTTGGGCTAACCCCTCCAGGCTGTCTGTGCTCCCGCAAGCAACGCAAATATCTGTAAGAAGACCACACTGCGCGGCCAAAGGTCTCATCAGGCCTAATGCGCCTGCCGAAAAAAAAGTCTAAATATCGATATTTTTCTTCCGAAATTCGATATTTATCATTCCATCTATTATCGAATATGGTTATCTCCCCGAGCTATCGTTATATTAATTTAAATCTTATCGTTTGCAGAAAGATACACGTTGTGATTTCTTTATATAGTGACTATTCGAATCTGATTGCTAGAGATATAATTACACGCATCGTGCTCTCATGTAAAGTGAGTGTACAGGTTATTACAGTTAAATAGTGAGCGTAAGATATTACTTATATACATGGATTTATCAGGAAAGCCAAATTTTTCCATTAACTAATTTAACCCATTTGGACACTTCAAGACTAGATGCCACTTACCGGACTACTGGGTCTTTCAAATCCTCAAGGGGCATGGGGGTTCCGTGCGAAACTGACGGAATATGATAAGAACATCGATCCCCTATGCCCAAGTTGTAGGGTAACGGAGACAGTCGAACACATTTTACTGATTTGCACCGCTTATGAGGCACTGAGAGCAAAATTGCTGAGGGAGACCGGGCTCTATGTTCTGACGGAGAGCGATCTTCCTCAGCTGATGACGGAGGAGAACTACCCGTACTTCAATGCTTTTGTGTACGGGTGGAAAGAAATTATCGGTCGCTCCCACTTTGCCTTGGGAAGAGGAACTGGAGCAGTACCAGGAAGACCACCGGACTAAGACGAATGGAAAAAAAGTGAGAAGTCGAAGAACGGAGCAGAAAACTGATTGAGGTCCGAAAAACAGTCAAATTGTATATAATTTAACATTAATTGTTAAATTGTTGTTAACATGCAGCAGTGAGTTGTTTTGCGTATGCGAAACATCTCATTGCTGCAAAATCCGTATTGTCTCATAGGCAAGGGAGGATTTTTAATAATAAACATATAAATAAACCTATTTTGACATACGCCTCACAGATTTTCGGCTCAGGTTAAGGACGCATTTACAAAAATTACAAAATTTCCAATTCAAGACTAATTATGGACGTTCCCAGCTACGTCAGTAACCAAACTCTACATACAGATTTACAACAACCGATCCAACAACACATAAGAACACCTTTACTCACGCTTTTTTTTTTTTAAATTGGAAGGTCATAATAACAGATTAATTAACCGCATGGCCATGGCTGACATGCCCGTTAGAAGGCGGCTAAAAAGAAGCTGGATGAGAGAACTCCTCTGAGTGACCTCCTCACTTGAATTAGTGTCAAGCCCGGAAAGAAGTGTTGCTGGGCACTATCCTTCCCTCATGTCCTAAATGTCGCGTCTTAATGCGTTGCTGCAGCCATCGAATTCGCTGATTATCGCAGATCGCTAACAGGTGCGAATCAATGTATGAAGAGAGAAAAAAATTACAAAATAAATTTTGTAAAATCATTTTACATGCACCTTTATATTGAGAATAATAATTGATATTGATATTCAAATTTCAAAGTTACTGGCTTACCAAAAATATAATAAATATTTATACCGATGAAAGTATTTATACACTCGATAGTATAGATATTTCTAGTCCAATAGTTTGATGGTAGCGATAATTACTAGCCGATAATTCTATCTATGACTATATCGATGTTGGGCTTTTTAAAACTCACACCTAGTTGACAAACTTACGCTAAGTGAACGCTAAAAAAAACAGAGAGAAATTACTGAATAATTCTATTCAAGTGTGTGATAGAGTACACCCATAAATTAAAAAATAAAAATCTCGCGCGATGCTCGCAACACACAACTTTCACTTACCAACTTACTGAGATTAGAAATTGAAATGTTTTGTTAAATGCCACTTCTCAAAGCCACATATTATTCTAGATTTATTTACTTATTTTTGCTTGTATGTTTTGTATCATTTACTTATTTTTGCTTGCTTGCTCTAAATTACACTATTTTTTTTTATTATTAAATAAAAGTTTTTACTTGCGATAATTCGGCAATGTCGACAAGCATAAAACTCCAAGTCGTCTGAATTTCTAATCCTCTATGTAGTTGTTGAAAACTTCATTTAGTTACGATGAAACAAATAATTTCCATTAAATGAACAGAACGGCTTTAATTATAAACAATGATCCGTCATTTAAAGGCCTACTGCTCATGCGTGGGCTCATGAGGCCTGTTTTATGAGTTGACGAAATATTTTTCTTTTTTCTTCTGTATATGTACACTTGATCTTTTTCATATTTCATATTTAGCCAGTTTTTATTTTTAGGCATAACCAGAGACAGTTAATTTCTCCTTATAAACAAAAACAAAGGTACTTTATAGGTAAACAAAAAAACGCCTTCCCCATAGAAGCCCCCTCAGAACATTGTAATAATTATAAAGCTTATATGATATTTAAGAAGACTTGATTTCCGTTAAAGATGACGAATTTGATCATAATCATTAAAGTCGTTTCGTTGAGAAAATCGAAAAAATGGAAAAAATGTTTTGATATAAAGAGCCCCCTCCGTTTGATGAATTTTGATGAAATTTTCGCAGCTATATATACATATACTAAATACCCAATTTCAGGTTCGCACGGTTTACAGTTTTTGAGCTAATCTGTTCACACGCACACAGACCATTGCGCGGAACTTGGTTATCTGGATCAGGGGAACCCAAAACGTGAATTTGAACGTGAACGGGGAACCGGAAGTCGAAATTTTTCACGATCGCAATACTTTCTCTTACTATATATTACATAGGTAAGTGAAAGTAAAAATCTGGGAGAAATTACTGAATACTTCTATTCAAGTGTCTGATATAGTACACCCATAAATTAAAAAAATAAAATAATAATTTAATGGGTATATTTCATTTAGATAGGTGCTCATATAATTTATTGAAGTAATTTAAAATATCGAACGCAGGATGCAGAATTCCTAGTCGGATGAATAAGACAAAAGAAATATTAAAGCCAAGAGAAATGTAACGAGCCGCAAACACTATGAATAGAAGGAATGAATAAATAGTAGATAGAAAGAATAGGACACCTTTATCAGAGCTAGGATAGCCACAAGCACAAAGGCAAGGAGAAGCACAAGCACCACTAACAGCACAAGCAAAAGCACAACGGCTCTCTTTATTAAGGCTAGCAGTCGTCCTTAAATAAATTGAGATTTATCGCCCGCTCCTTCCGCCCCTCTCTCCCCTAGATAAGAAGGTTAGCCTCCTTACGAGCAGATTTTTCAGGAGCGAGGAATTGGATAATGTCACGGAGGGGCCCCCCTCAGCAAAATATTTAAAAGTTAGTTTTATTTAAATAATTAACGAACGATATCATCGAATAATTTCCTTTAAAAATTATAATAAAGTTAAATTTAGTAAACAAGTGTGTAAGAAGTGATTATTAGAATTCAAGGTGAATAGAGACAAGGTGGGCTCACTTGGGTAGGCAAACCCCCACAACCCCTTCCCGCTTACGTCATCGGACTCATGACTCATGATATAGGATTCTCTTTAAATACTATAATTTTTCGTTATAGGTTAAAGTGAAAGACATTAATATTATAATAGCTTATAACTCGCAATTGAAATGTGTGATTTGTATATTTTTTCGGTGTAGCGTTAAGGAAAGCTTTAAAATGATGCCTCATTCATGAAATTATGTTGTAATAGGTGTAAAGTTGTAATAAGTTTAAATTTAATTAACGTAACTTTTGTCACTAAAGGTAGTTGGACTACAATGGGCGTTTTAAAGTTTGCCTGTCGAAGTAATGGATTTTTAATATGGTTTCTTAATGAGTACTTGACATCGCACAGGCTCGACTTAAGTCCTAGCCAAGGGATGGCACAGCTCACTTTTTTCACTCCCTTTAAGAAATGCTAGGTCCACCGTTGGATAAGAACCCGTGACCTTTAGTATTGTAGGCTGCTATGCTAGAAGCTTTACGGTTTTACGTTTGTAAAATTGTTTGTCTGTGTAAAAACTACCATTAGTGTTATTATATTTTGATTAAAAAAAAAAGGGTAAAATTTCTGTCAGCGAGACAGCTCTGTAAATATGGTTAAATGTTTTGCTAAGTAGTTGGTTTGAGTCTTTGCTGCGACGGTTGATTTTTTGTAACTTTGATTAATTTTACTGAGTAGATTAATTAGGTGTTGGATACATCCCGCTAACTGATCCCAACTTTTAGGAACCTTTTCGTGACTTTTCGAGAAACTTCTACGCTTGTTGGGAACCATCTGGAATTCTAATTCATATTAATTCAAGGAGCGCTGGACTGGAGAGTTAGTCTTGCTCTGAGGATCGAATCATGTGGTTACTTTTGTGCTAGTGTTTGCTAGTTTGTCAGACATTGTGAAGCATTATTTTTTTCTAATACAAATTATTTACAATATATCTATGAAGCGCGGTCATAAGGGCTTAAGTCAAAATTTTTAATTTTTCAGCAGAGCAAAAGCAAAGTTCAAAACATTATGTAAAATCTAATTATTGATATCATTTGTAATTGTCATTTTTAGAAAACAATATAATAGGATTCTATCTGAAGCATACATTTATTTCTTGACTGATCGTTCCTGATTAGGTATTTTGGACTTAAGCTCTTTTGACCGCAAACCTCTTCACTTTGATGCACGGTGATAAAGGCTAAAGGCGTACCCAGGATCAAAAAAACTAGGGGGGAGGGCAAGCTATGGTCGTTCTGGTTGTAACATCGGAAAAGGAGAATGAAACCAAAATTATGTATAATTATAGCAGTCCCTTATCAATTAAGTTATTACAATTATCTGCTCGAAAAAAAAAAAATTATTATATTCTTGCTATAGTTAAGGCCTCCCTCTTTTTCTAAAACTCATTGACTTGAAGGGTTCTTCTTCTGTTATGGAGTTCTTGTCCAACAGAGTACCATAGTCTTGAGTGAACTGAAACCACTGAACATTATTACAGGAAAATAAGTCCCCATCCAAATTATTCTTCCTTAATACTAAATCTGTCTTGAGAAGCTTTGAAAAAAAATCAAGAAAATTTTCTTGTTTCATTTCCATTACTTGATATAGAATTTTCTTTCCGGTTCCCCTTTTTAGCTGAAACCAAATAAAAAACAAAAAAAAAATATTGGATTTTTAGCAATTATTTTTTTTTTTCTGTGATTGAGTGGTCAACATCACACACATTGAGTGGTCAACAACACCCCACGATGTACGTCATCTTCATTCATACCAGCTGTATCACTAATAAGACTGTAGCGCCAATGAAATTTATTTAAGTAGTGAACGGTATTAAGAGCGTATGTTGACTTAATAATACCAGAAAGGAAGTTATAAACTTGACTTAAGGCTATAATATCAATTGGTACAGCTAATCGATTTTTAAAGTTTGGCTTAAGACCTTAATACTAACCGGTAGCTCTGATTTCGTGCTTAAGCCCTTATGATCGCGCATCGAAGATATTATATAAAATATTCATCTTTCGTAAAAAGGATAGGACATATTTATTAAATTAATAAAAAGTGTTTTTTTTTTTGTTTTTTTTTTTTGTTAGTGGCCTCATATTTTCCCCAACACCCTTCAAATTTATTTTAAGCATCGCACAAAAATAAAAACATAATAATAACGAATAAAAAATTGATATAAATGTGCATGATATAACAGCGGGGTAGAGCTGAATGAAAATGCTTTTAAATAGATCACGGCATTGTTCAATCTTGGAGCTGTTATAACGAGAGAACTAGATTCCTTGCCGACGGGTCACGCAATATCGATGTGACGAGCAACCCGTTTATTAATAAATCGATAAGTCATAACATTACTTCATTTCGATTCTTCACCGCTACCCATGGATTAAGAATATAGAAAGATTATTTATTTTATTTAAAATTATTATGCCTTACAGTAAAACAAAAATAACCATATGATCCGAGCTTCAGAGCAGGGCTAACTCTCCAATCCATCGCTCCTTATATTTAGTCCGAATTAGAACAATCTAGAAGGTTCTCAAGATTCTCGAACAGTCACGAACATGTCCTACAACAGTTTGTTAGAAATGTTCCACTCAAAAGTTTAGAACTCTTTTCATTCAGATGTTTTTTATTGTTTTTTTTATTGTTTTTTTTTTCAAGCAACGAATGTTCAATAAGAATGTATACTTATTTAATATTAATTCATAAAATATATCACCGGTGTTTCGGCAAAAGGGGTTAAGTGTTGGAATGTGAAGTTTACACAACGATTTTTCAGTTTTGAAAAATCATTTTAAATCCTGTCTATGGATTTCTTTATTCATGAATCACTATATTATCTCATAAGAGACTAAACATTATAGAGAAATACAAATTTAAACAAAATATTACTTATTTATTTATTTTAAGTGCATTTAAGCCATTTGTATCTAATATTTTTGTCTCTTATGGCCTTCTGATCATACCTAATTAGCCTTTTGTACTTAACAAAAATCAACCTAATTCCTTTCTACCAAGGATATGAGAAATGGACCTTGCCCTAAGGTTGTCAAACAGTTTGGAAAAATCAGAAATATTTAATTTTATGTTGAAATCATGATTTTATATAAAAACATGTTGACACTAAAAATACACAAATAATGAAAAATTAATCTGAAGGTACATAATTAGTTTAAAAATGAAACTCTTGATGAAGTTAGTGATCTATTTCTACATCAACTAAATCAGAGTCAATATCTTCATCATTATTACACCTAAGGTTTCTGTAAAAATCGTGGAAGTAGGGGGGAATCATCATATTGGGATTGGCTCACTGTAGGTATTTTTCAACGTGAATGTGCTTGAGCGTCGGACTCTTCTTTTAAATGAAACATTATCAATCTTCTCTGTTCAGGCTGCTAATACGTCCCTAAACTAATACGTCCAAAGTCATTGGCGTACCGAAACCATTGTGCTTCCCTCCACATAAAATGAGCTCTATTTTCATTTTTTTTTTCTCAAAATAAAGATGGCGTATGTCTTATTCAGTCAGTTATCTCAATTCGATGAATGAAATCTTGATAGTTTGTTAACAATCTGAATATTTAAATGAAATAATAATAAATACTGAGTATTTTATTTTTATTTTTTAGATTAAAGAGTACAAAATTTAATAAATGCATAATTAGCTTAGATCCAAATCGGTTGTTTTTCCATCTAAATTAATGCATGCAGCTTAAGAAGAACTTGGTAGCAGACATATGTTTGTGGATCAAATCCAAAGGGCGTAGAATCGGCATAACTACATAGACCCTTTTGATCTGCACACATTCTGGTATAAAGAATGTAAGTTTTATCATGTGTCACTTAACCCCTTTGGATCATTGCCAAATAGCAAATAAGAATTGTGCCCTTTAGATCGGCTTAATTACACCATTTAGTAAGCTGATTTCACTTAAGCCGATTGAACCATTAAAAACAGATAGATATTTTTGTCAAGAAGCCATAAAAACCTCATTTTCATAAAAATGGCACTTAAGCCCTTTTGCCCAAACACCAGTGATATATTAATTAATAAATTATATTTTATATTTATTATATTAAGCTATTATATTTTATTAATATTAATTAATCTATATAAAGAAAGATGAAATTCTGTTTGTTTGTTTATTTGTTTGTTTTTAATAGAAATCCATACCGTATGTCCTAAATTCGCTCAGTGGTTCTTTGATACCAGATGCGAACACCTGCTCATATTAAAATTGCATAACTCCAGCTGATATTCTTTTTTGTTATAAAAATCGTAATGATCTCGCTTACAATGATGCTTTACGAAATCTACCGTTTCATTAGAAAAATTAATTCATCGGGTGAAACCGGGATATGCAGCTATAATCTATGTAAATAAAGATGAAATTATGGTATTACTTCGGATGAGGAGCTCCAAGATGGCGGCCGGCGTGAGTAAACAACAAGGTATTCCGATCACGCCCTACACGATATCCACGATTCAGTTCGGGTTAACCGAGAGTTCCCGAGCAGATGTAGTCTCATCTTATATTATTAAGTATTTGTACCTTGTGCATTTAACTCGATCCCATTTAATAATTTAAGCAGGACAATAACATATTTTAAAAAACAAACAAATAAATTTACAAAACAAAAGATTAAATTATTCCTTTTTGGTCATTTAAATACATTTTCCTTTAAATAACAAAAATATAATAATCTGGTGATTAGGAATACTCGGATTGTTATATTAATTTATTTGTACTTTTTCCATTTATACGTGCATTTAACTTGAACCCATTTAATCATTTAAACAGTACAATAACATATTTTTAAAAAACAAACAAATAAATGTACAAAACAAACTATTGAATTTATTTGTTAAATGGGTCTGTTTAGTTTAAAATTAAAAATTTTATGCAACCATCACGGGGAATTTTCATATATTGAAATAGTACTTCTACTGATATCTGTTGTTGTACTTTAATTATATTAAAGAAACATTCATTTGTACATTACGTTGGTTGTTCTCATTATTGGAGCGGGGAAGTTGGTTATCTGGACTACATCTGCTCGGGAACTCTCGGTTAACCCGAACTGAATCGAAGATATCGTGTAGGGCGTGATCGGAATACCTTGTTGTTTACTCACGCCGGCCGCCATCTTGGAGCTCCTCATCCGAAGTAGTACCGAAATTATGTTTGTTCTTTATAGAAATCCATACCAGGTGCGAACCTGTCCATATTAAAATTGCATAACCTCAGCTGACCTTCAGCTGATATTCCTTATTGTTATAAAAATCGTAATGATCTCGCTTTACATTGGTTTTTACGAAATCGACCGTTTGAGTCGATAAAAGTCTCACTTTATGGATTTTATAGATTTAAAAAATGAAATTCTCCGGATGAAACAGGTATATACAGCTAGTAAAATATAATAGCAAGAGAGTAAGTATTTTTCTAAGGCGCTTGAATAAAAGAGTGAAACCAGGTGTAGTCGATACACTTCATAAAGTTACTCTTTATAAAAGTGCCGAAATAAAAGGGCAGGTAAAAAATTAAACAAGGTAATTGATAAGGAATTTAATCACTTTTCGCCTTTAAATATTTAGATTGAAGTCGGAGATCCTTTTAGCCAGTTAATTAACCTTAGGGCTGGCTCATTAACAGCTGGGGAGGGAGGAAGGTGGATGAGAGAGGTCAATTTTTTATGTTATCTTGATAGAATGCTTCATTTATTTACGTCATTGAATTGATAGCATCCTATTTCAGTAAAATATAAAACCATCAGAGGATTAAAAGATAGCAGATTCACCACAGGTCAGAGACCAAGTACAATGTGGCATGGTACACCAACTTATCAATAATCGACAGATTCTTTATTAGAATGCCTAATAATTTAATATTCACAAGAAAGAATGGGTTGGTGAGTGATCTTGCCATTTTATTGATTTTAACATTATTTATATATATGACTGTGGATAAGGGCGACCAATTAAGTCTCAACACTGTTTTTCTTTAGAGCTTTATTATTGCAAACGTTTCGGCCAGTTCGGCCATCTTCAGTGCTAAATTTGATTGATAAAAATAGTCTTCTAAAAATCCACCATCAGTGGTTAGTCAATTAATAATTAAAATAAATAGGTATCTGCTACCCCAGTTATACCTATACCCAGGTATCTGGGTAGCAGATACCTATTTATTTTAATTATTAATTGACTAACCACTGATGGTGAATTTTTAGAAGACTATTTTTATCAATCAAATTTAGCACTGAAGATGGCCGAAACGTTTGCAATAATAAAGCTCTAAAGAAAAACAGTGTTGAGACTTAATTGGTCGCCCTTATCCACAGTTATAAATTGAATAGTCTCAAGAAGTAGGAAAAAATTAATAACTAATCATTATTTATATATGCAACCTATTTTTAAATTGAATAACCTGACATGCCTGTATGTCATTTTTGTATCTATTTAGAATCAATACTTGTATGTATAATGGTTGTTATATATTTATGTTTATCATTGTTTGTGTAAATTGTTATAATTAATTATGCACTGTACATATAGGTGATGAATATGGACACACTGGTCCGAAATGTCCACCAAAATGTATAAATGTATACGTATATTTTATGAGACTGCATTGGGATGCTGTCAATTCAACCCCAATTTTTCATTTAAAAATATGGTGCTTGCGCGCAACACTCAACTTTCAATTACCAACTTACTTAAATTAGAAATTAATGCCACTTCTCAAAGTTACACATTTTTCCACATTCATTTCTTATTTTTGTTTTAATTTGCTCTATAAAATACACTAATTTATTTTATTATTAAATAAATGATTTTACATGTCACAATTCGCCAATGCAAGCATAATACTCCAAGTTGTCTGATTTTATAATTTTCCTTGTACTTGTTGAAAATTTCATTTATTTAACATGAAACAAATAATTTCCATCAAATGAACAGAACGGCTTTAATTATGAACAATGGTCTGTCATTAAAGGCGTACTACGCATGCGTGGGGTCAACGTGTTTTATGAGTTGAGAGAATATTTTTCTTTTTTATCCTCTATATGTTTACTTGGTTTTTATCATATCTCATATTTAGCCATTTCATTTTTTTAGGCTTAACGAGAGACAGTTATTCTCTCCATATAAACAAAAACAAAGTTACTGTATAGGAAACAAAAAAAACAGCCCCCTCAGAACATTTTAATAATGATAACACTTACCTGATATCAAATAACACCTAATTTTCATTAAAAATGACGAATTTGATGAAAATTGTTAAAGCCCTTTTTGAGATAATCGAAAAAAAGATAAAAATTGGAAAAAAGTCATAAAATAAAGTGCCCCCTCCGTTTGACAAATTTTGATGAAATGTTTACGGTCATATCTCGGGCATATTAATACATTAAATACTCAGTTTAATCAAAATCGTTAGAGCCGTTTTTGAGAAAATAGAAAAAAAGTAAAAATTAGATAAAATTCCTTTAAAAAAGTACCCCCTCCCTTTCAGCAATTTTGATGAAATTTTCGCTGTCACATCGCGGGCATATACATACACTAAATACCTAATTTCAGGTTCGCACGGTTTATAGTTTTTGAGCTAGTCTGTTCACACACAAACACAGACCATTTCGCGGGACTTGATTATTTGGACTCAGGGGACCCCAAAACGTGAATTTCCGTTGAAAACCGGAAGTCGAAATTTTTCAGGATCGCAATACTTCCACTTACTATATATTTCGTATATAGGTAAGTGAAAATAAAAATGAGTTATTGATAGTGGAGTCAGGTAACCAGTCGTACCTACTAGATGGGTTATCCAGGCTCATTGATTGGCTTAGTTCTCTAATATGACTAATAATTTTCCCAAATGTAAAATATACATATAACATACATATATCAATAAATATATCTAAATTATTATTCTGTCAAAATAAAATCAACGATTAACCCTAGAGTACAAAATTTAGTTATTTTTACGACAACCCTAAAGTATTACGATGTGAGCCATCAATATCAGTACTTATTCACCATTAGCTAAACATACTCGAGGCATATTAAACTGACTAATTAATCGAAAATCTTATTTTTGTCCAATTGGTCAGTTAGGATTTTGGTAACCCAATATTCCGATATGCCTATTTTAGACGATTTCAGTTGTGTTGTACTCTCAGTCGAAG
Source organism: Aelia acuminata (assembly GCA_911387785.2). Taxonomy (NCBI): domain Eukaryota; kingdom Metazoa; phylum Arthropoda; class Insecta; order Hemiptera; family Pentatomidae; genus Aelia; species Aelia acuminata. The sequence goes on from OU426979.1 coordinate 170,516,304, forward strand.
CGCTTTTGAAATCCGAGTAAACTAGCCACGTTTTCCCCTCACATTTACATCATACTCACAAGCTTTGTTATTGACACCTGTCCGCAATATGCACGGTCAATATTCGCCTTTACTGGAAGGTAAAAAGGGCTTGGTTAAATTTATTGTTACCATTTCTTTTATTTAAGAGAGTAAATACAAATATTTATTTTCTTTAAATGCCAGAGCTCTAACTTCATCTTTTGATATATTGACCGACCTTCTTATATTCTAATTTATTTGAATTTACAGATTATTTTTGTTATTTATTATTTCTATAATTTCAATTTATTATTTATTAAATGTTACATTTTGCCGATTTATGAGATTTTCAAAGAATTTTAACAAATTTATATATAAACTCTACTTCGATCTCTTTAAGAATAAAAAAAGATGTTACTTATACTATCATATTCCGCACCTAACTCTATTTGTCCAAATATGACACTTAGACTTTTTCGGGTTTTTTTACGACTACATGGTGGTTTTTATTAGAACTATTTCACCTAATGTAACCTGTTAAAAATATCGATTAACTAAATAATATCACACATCGACAAGAAGATGGGTTTTCTCTAACTCTGCTTCAGTGAATAATCACATTTGAAGTGAAAATATATTCTCAATTTTATTATGTACCTAATGATATAATATAAATATTCTACCCATGGGGCATTTACTAACTATAACTAAAAAGTTAACAATACCACCCCCTCCATCAAAGAGTATGGTACATTGCCCCTTGCAGTATTTACATTGTAATTTTTTTAGTTTTGAAGCATTGTAATTTTTTTCACTTTGATTCTAATGGTATGCATAACTCAAAAGTGATGAATATATTTTGAATTGTATCGATCTTCTTGCCAACTTGCGATTTGATCCACTTGTAACCAACCATCTACAATCTTACAAAGCACAATATTCTGTGAAGACAAATTTTTCTAGTTTAGCGACGGAACTCGATAGTGACCATGCCTCCGTTTTCCTCAGAAACAAGGGAATTCTACCATAAGTAAAATGAATGTTCAAATGGACATCAGATGTGTATTCAATTCAATCCCTGTAAAATCTAAGGAACTTCTAGGAAGGCCATAGATGCGATAAATAAATGCGATTTTATGTGGATAGTGAGACAGGGAAAAGTGAAGTGTTTACCAAAATATTAAATGAAATTAGTGCTTTTATTTATAAGAAAATATAGTGTTATTTGAAAAACAGCTGAATGAATTTTTCTATGAGGTTAAATTGGGTAAAAATAATTCTGGAAAAATCATATGTAGTCGTAAAACGGACAAGACACCCCATGTCTTCTAATTTTTTTCTGTACGAGAAAAGCCATGATCAATGAATTATTTAGATATTCAGTTCAAAGTGTGATTTGTGCTGGAAAATGCACAAATCATTCCGTTATTTTATCTGTATCGTAACGGAGGATATTCCGTTTTTCCCATCAAAGTTGATGGTATTGTATACCTTCGCTTTGTTTAACCGGAATGCCAATAGGTTGCACAAACGCCGACCGCAGATATTAAGACGCATTGTTGTGTGACATTAATATCCGCGGTTGATTGCAATCAGTTCCCATTCCCGTCTCCTCTCATTTGCTTAACAGATATTGTCGTGCTCTGCCTCCAGTGTAATTGGGCAAATTTCCAGACCGCTGCTGATACAAAGGTCTGCCGTATAAAGCAATTTTCAACGAGCGCATCATTACGAGAATATACACTTGTAGCAATCTGGATGTACAAAATATATTTACTCTTCCGTGTATGTCCTATACATTACACCCTTCGTCACGCTATCACATACACAAAGTATACAAGGAGGGAGGAAGTTTCAGCAAGTAATTAATTTATTTCGGGATAATACATTACACCGATGTTTGAACATGCTAACGATTCTTTATTGTTGGTTGAAGGTATGGAAGGTAATAAAGTTAACAAAGCAACGTTGATTAAAGCCGATTAGAAATTATTTTAGAAAACAAATTTAGATTGACGTGTAAACTAAGTTGATTTAAGCAACATAGTGGTATATTGTTTTTTTTTTTTTTGTTTTTTTTTTATTTTCATAACGTAAACCTTTACGAGAGTTGTGTACTTGAACATGTATCAATACATTAATTTTTACGATTTTATAAATTTAAAATTATACAGATTAATGAAATAATTGAGTATAGGATTAATTGCGTATCTAAGGAAAGACGAAAGCTAGATAATACAAAATATGGAGTACAAATGATATTCATAACATTACATATAATACAAAATATGTAATGCATGCATATATTTGCATATATGCAAATATATATGCAGAATGCATGTATATATTTTTTTCTATTTCAATGGATGGTTGTATATATTGCTACGTTCCTGGTCTCCCGCTTTTCTAAGGCGGGTGGGGGTTACCAGAAACGGCATATATCTAATTAATATTGTAATTAATGTACTTAATTCGCCTTAATGTAAATTGGATACTTTTCCAAAGGTGACGTGTTTACCAATTCTATTCAATTTAATAAACCTGTGGCATAGGGTAAATGATAATAAATAAACAAATCTAAATTTAACTATATCTATAATTTTATTGACCAATAATATAAATCATTAATACCCCCTTTAATATATCATATAAAGATATTTTATTGACATAAATTAGTTAATGGATGCTGTCTGGCAATTTAGCATTAATTAATAAATACTGACCACACAATATTACAACTAGTACTGTATATGTATCAACCTTATCTGGTGGGCACTCTCTGTTGTTGTCTCTGGCCTATCTGCTGGATCAGTCCTTGCCATCTCTGACGCTCTCTCAGACTCAGCACAGCATCCCATCTCGGTCTCCTTCGGAAATCTGGACTCTGCCGCTCCTGCATATCTGGTCCTCTGCCCTTCTCGTTCCACTCGCGCCCTCTTGGCACACTCCCCGACCTCTGTCCACCTCCTCACCTCACTCCTCCTCCTTTTTCTCTCCTCCATATAAGTCTTCTTTCCCCCACTCTCTTCAGACTTCTTGCTGATTGGCTGGCTGCAGACTTCTCTTGATCGGTTGGTTCCAGACGTCTTCTGATTGGCTAGCTGCCTCAAATTTCCATTCCTTTCTATATTTACCGTGTTTCCCAGCGGCCTCTTTGCCGGGGCAAAACCAGGGTTTGTGGCCACACATTTCTCTAACAATCTTCTTAGGTATTACCCTGGATGTTTGTCGGTAGCACTGTCGGTCCTAAGCTTTGCTTATTTTGAATCTCTAACAGAAGGTTTATGGCCCCAATAACTTACAAGGCGGTATTTCCAAGACCCGCCTTCCGGTAAGATTCCGCCTTCAGGTAAAACTGACCACCGGGTTGACCAAATACAGTACTTTACATACTTTGATATTAATTTATTAATTCAATTTACATTTCCTATCATGACAGAATCCACAATACATAGCATTATTTTAGTTTCTATTTTGGTTTTTTATATTTTAGTTCCTATTTCAGTTTCTATTTTTCTTTTCTAATCGTTTCTTGTTTGAATGTATCTTTTGACCACTAATATTGAATGCCCTTATGTTTGGCAGATTATATTATTTTTTACCAATAAAAAAAACCCCCCAAAAAAACATAATACCAATACATAACACACACAAAAAAAAATCATATGAAATAAAAATAAATCAGATATAATAAATAAATAGTAATAATGTTAAGTAAATGATAGTAAAGACAAAACATCAAAATGTTTGACTTTTCAATTTTCAATCTTCTTGAAGAAACTGAAAATCAATTCCTTATTATAGTTTTTATATAGGATATTTAATTTATTAATTAGTATATTTTTATATTTTTTTAGTATAAGATAAGGGGATTTTGTCTATACATATTTTTAAATTGACCGCCCTCGAATACGTTTATAAAGTTCGAACTGCACATCTTTGCCGTAAGAGAATCGAACCTTTTCTAAAAAAAAATCTGGAGCGATGGGCGCAACACACAACTTTCACTTACCAACTTGCTTTGATTAGAAACTTACGTGTTTGTTAAATGCCATTTCTCAAAGTTACACATTTTCCCTCATTCATTTACTCATTTTTGTTTTTATTTGCTCTATAAAGTACACTAATTTTGTTTATTAATAAATAAAAGAGTTTACTTGTGATAATTCGACTATACCTACTTTAAGTCATCTGATCATATAACTCTCTATGTAGTTGTTGAAAACTTCATTTAGTTACCATGAAACGAATAATTTCCATTAAATAAACAGAACATCTTTCATTGGTGGGTCTTTGAAGGCCTTCTGCGCGAGTGCTCAACGTGTCTTATTAGTTGATGGAATATTTTTCTTTTTTTCACCTGTATATGTTTACTTGATTCTTTTCATATTTCATATTTAGCCATTCTTTATTTTTAGACGAAACGAAAGACAGATAATTTCTCCGTATAAACAAAAACATAGGTACTTTATAGGAAAACAAAAAAGGCCCCTTCCCCATTTAAACCTCGTCGGAAAATTTTAATAATGATAAAGCTTACCTGATATTAAATAATACTTGATTCTCATTTAACATGACGACTTTAATGAAAATCGTTAAAGGTGTTTTCGAGAAAATGAAAAAAAAAAAAAACGTAAACATGGGAAAAAAAGTTATGAAATAAAGTGCCCCCTCCGGTTGATCAATTTTAATGAAAAGTTTGCTGTGACATCACGGGCATATACATATACCAAATACACAACAGACCATTTCTGTCTGACCATTCACAACCCTAAAACGTGTAATTCCGTTGAAACCGGAAGTCGAAATTTTCACCGATCGCAATACTTTCCCTTACTATATATTTCCTATATAGATAAGTGAAAGTGTTAATAGTCACTTGTTACAGAAGCATTACATTTCCCAAAGTTATTAAATTCATTAAAATGAAGTAATGAATACTGTTTGCTGGGGCTTATTTTATTCTGATTCACAACAGCTACTTAATCCTGGTGGAATAATCAATGCCTAAATTGTTTGTACTAAGCCAGAACCGTTAAAGCATTATATAATGAATGAAATAACTTCCTCACAATCTTTCATTTCGTTTTCGGATCAATTAGAGTAATGGCGTGTCCTACGAATTTAGGAAATGGAGAGGATATCTTCGGTCTTGAAAAAAAAAAAAAAAAAAATCTCTCCCAAGAGATAAGAAAATAAAATGTGCTCGAGGTTTTAGCAGAAGTGGGCTCCAAAAAATAAATACAAAGAATACAAAGGGAGCCTTAAAAGGCGATATCATTGATGAGGTCGAGTGCTGTTTGTTGAAGGCGCCCTTGGTCGGCCCTTACAAAGGCGGTCAGTGAAGGGCTCTCATAGGATACTCCTTTCAATAGATAATTAACCCTTTTGTAATTCTCTAGTGAATACCTTTGTCCATGGTTAGGAATATTCTCTTCTTACGGTAGAACTACTGCCGTAAGCGATACAGTAGCATAAAACGCAGCCGAAAGAACTATGGATATTTAACTTACAAAGAGCATAAAGTGTTAACTCGACATGTGTAACCAGCCTATTCTCACCCACGTGGGAAGTTCGAGATTTATTCAGTGGATCCGCCACAAAGAATTATTCCCCCTCCGAGGGTTGATTCAAACCACAGCCATTCGGCTGGAGAATGATGAGTGGGTCACACGATAGCAGGTTCAGCTACGAGGGGTGTACAGAAAGTTCTAAGTCTGATATATATATATATATATATATATATATATATATATATATATATATATATACAAATGTATTTTCAACTTCTTCTACCGCTTCTACAACACCTGTAACCCGGTCAAAAATATTTTTTGTCGAAACCTTCCAAAACGACTTTGAGAGCTGAGATCACCTCAAAATGGGCTACCCATGTTTCATCTTGTGTGACTAGACGATCCATGAAGTGTGGGTCATCGTTTAATCTTTCTAGAAGAGTCGTCGAGACTCTAATCCTTTCCATTTTCTGAGAAGGAGAAAGCATTCTTGGCACCCAAAGAGCAGAAATCTTGTTCAGTCCCAAATGCTGGTTCAAAATCGTTTCCACCGATGTAGCACTAATGCCATGCAGCTAAGTACCAGGCAGTAAGACGACGATCCGCCTTCACCAATTTTTTAACTTTGGACATGGTGTTTTCGATGACTGATGTTGAAGGCCGCCCAGATCGGTCACCATCTTTAAGATTTTCTCGGCCAGCTTTGAAGAGTGCGGCCCACTTATTGACAGTGGCATACGATGGGGCAGAGTCCCTCAAAGTTGCAGACATGTCTTCAAAATCCGTCCTCTCTTTAGTACAAAATATTTTATCACTGCAAGGTGTTCAAAATTATACATTTTTAAATCGACTTGTAACTCACAACAGTCTGGAAGAAACAGACATGAATTGAAAGTTGGAATTAGAGAGATAACAAGTTATTATATGTAAAAAATGACCTTTGATCCTACTCAGCTCATCTGTTTGATCTGAAAGCACACACCATGATAAGTACACCAGGCTTAGAGCTTTCTGTGCATCTCTTGTATCGCGGCCTGATTCGAGATTTTTTTTTTTTTTTTTTTTTTTTTTTAACATTTAACAGTTCCTTTATTGCACCGCATGAAAGATGATGTTTCTTGTAGAAAGATACAGATTGTTTATTAAACCTTAGCTTGGCAAGAATAGGTCCACACTGATTTTTTTTTTTTAATGTTTGATATTTTTTTGTCGGGGACTAAAATAACAAGACTCTGAGGGAAAAAAAAAATATTTTTTGTGAATTCATAAACGTTTATTGGTATGGTCCCATATATAGTACCTTGCCAAGCTCATGAGGTCACTGGATTAGGTGTTTAATAAAATAAAGGTTGCTGATCTTGTTTAGAACTCTTTTATTTGCACAAAATAACTATTTTATAATAATTTGTGTTTTATTTACAACTTATTTCTACGAATGTGCTTTAAAAAAGCGATTTCTTTTCCCTTGGAAATGTTTAACGCGACAATATGATACTATTTGGTCAGTCACTCTGATTTTAAAATATTTCAGGGAAATTTTGCTTTCAATCTTGTTTAATTCTTCTTTATCATTTGGACTGGTCTCTTTTATTTGATTATTTATGTGAGCCTTGTAAAGCCTCAAGGAATTTATAAGACTGAATAAGAATCCGTATTCAAATTTGGGAGAAACACTTTATTATCAAAATGGAAAATACATAAAAAGTGGGGCTGCTGAATTACATTGAGTTGCTTAAAACACTGCTTTCTGATCAATAAGAGTACACATATTTTAATACCGCAAGCGTAAAATACAAAACACTTAAAACTACTCAGTTGATGAATACAAAGGTCGATCTTTCTAAAATTAAAAATAAAACAATGCGCATCACCTAGATGTCTTGTCTAATAGTGTTATAAACTAAAATATCATAAACATTATTTATTTTTAGTATGTATATATATAATGCAGCCTGCAAAGCAATTGTCAATTATAAATATGATTGTTTATAATACCTAATAAATCAATCAGAATAAGTCATCCCAGAATAAGTTCAATCAGAGATACAATAAGTTCCCCTCTTGATAGAAAAAATGTCTAAAAAAAATTATATTAAACAAAACCACAATACAAACTTGTAAAAATTTAATGATAAGAAATGAAAATTTAATAACGCTAGCTCGGAGAATTACTAAACAAAGCAGGAAAGAGGAGGTATCATATATGGTACATACCTCCCTTAAATAACGATTTTTTCATCAAATAAATGGAGGTTTGTGTTTTTGTGATTATAATTATAAAATTAATGATGTAATACATAAAAAACGGTAAAAATAAATAGAAAAACTTACTTCTATTTCAATTCAAGATAAAATTACAAAACTAATGTTTCCTCTATGTAGTCACATTCTGTTGTTTGTGTTGAACTTGAAGAAGGTTTTACTTGTTTGCTCGGCTAAATCAGCTGCTACTATCAATCAATATTACCAATTCACTTCTCAGATAGATTCCCTAGATGGTGAAAAAGAAACGAAACGAATATATTCATCCTGGAGTGGGGGAAAAATTCACAAATTCATGGTGTCATATATGGTACCTCACCAAGCTAAGAGTTAAAAAAAACCTAAAATGATGTTTTTCCTTTATACGGCATGTGCACAGGGATGGCCGAGTGGCCAAGGGCGCTTGCAATAGGTAATCAAAGTTAAGTAACGTCCATCGTTGTTAGTACTTTGATTGGTTACTGCTCCATTCGGGTGACAACCCATCAATGAACGCCACTGGAGGCGACTTACACCGACCGGGCGTAGGAGTGATGAATCTTCCCTGTATCTCATCGAGAATCGTGGATTGGTTTTCCAGGATGTGAGTAACCGCCCGGAGGTTTGGTTGGGACGGTATGCTCGGGGAAATAAATATAGGTCCTCGGGGCCTGCTGACTCTGAGCAACCATAATCCTTGGACCTAGACCAGTTTGCCACTGCCCTTGAACCCGAGAGAGCTGACGCTATCGGTGGGAAGGACATAACCAAATTGGTCCCAATGGGATTGGTTATGGAGCTATGGGCAGTATGCTGGTGCACCATAGTGACCATGGCTTGCAGCAACGTGAGTTTTGGGCTACCCCCTCCAGGCTGTTTGTGCTCCCGCAAGCAAAAAAATGTCTGTAAGAAGACGACACTGCGCAGCCAAAGGTCTCATTATGTCTAATGAGCCAAAAAAAAAAAAAAAAAAAATACTGCATATGGGACATTCTTTTACAAACCGAACAGATTTAGACAAAAATTGACCGACACATTTTAGATTTAACTGAAACTTTTTTTACGGGTTCTATATCGAAAAAAAAGAGATACATGTAAGAGGATTTTTTTTTAATTTTCGATATTTTGAAAAATAAACAAGATCGAAAATTCGTGAATTTGATGATTTATCGGTAATAGCTTATTTTTCAAAAATTCATAACTCCGGTTCTGTTTAAGCTAAAAAATCTAATTTTTTTTTATTTTAAAGGTAAAAAGACAAGCTTTAAGAAAAATACTTTCAAAAGAGATTGTTGAAAAATTCAAATTGTTATTAACAATTTCAATGTTTAAATCGGTTTTTAACAGTGGCCCCACCCATGAATCAACTTTTTACTATTTTTATCGTATTCTGCGTCAAATTTTCTATCGAAAACGCTTTTAAAAACGATGGAGAAGTTATTTTTACTGTAAGAAAAAAATTAATTAATTTAGCGCTGTACGTCACATCGACAAGTGGGTCACATTTTACGGCTCATATTCTTGTTTTACACCGTTTATCTCTTAAATACAAATAATTGTTTCATTGTTTTAATTAAAAAACATATTTTAGTAGCCAAGAAGATGGGAAAAAATACATAAATAAAAATAAATAAAAAACATTGTTGAAAATTAAATTTTTTTATTAAGATTTCGATAATGCATTAGTTAATAAGAACAATATTTGGAATATAAAAATAAATACAATATTTAAAAATAAGACAATGTTTACATTTTCTGTTTAAAATTTTTTACAATATCCTTTTCTTTCGCAAGATGAAAACCGTTTTGCTTCCAATTGCTGTAAAGAAATCGGATTAATACAATGATATTTTAAAGTTTCTTTTATTGTTAAAGCTTTTTGGAAACGTTCGGACAATTGTTTTTTTTCTCATTTGTATTCTTATGCTAAATCAATTAATTTTTTACCGGAGTTATGAATTTTTGAAAAATAGGCTATTACCGATAAATCATCAAATTCACGAATTTTCGATCTTGTTTATTTTTCAAAATATCGAAAATAAAAAAAAAATCCTCTTACACGTATCTTTTTTTTTTCGATATAGAACCCGTAAAAAAAGTTTCAGTTAAATCTAAAATGTGTCGGTCAGAAAGGTGTTCGGTTTGTAAAAGAACGTCCCATATACACAAAAAATCCCTTATGCGCTCTAAGTAAACAAATTTAGTACTGTTTTGTAAACAGGAAACTGGTTACCTGTAGGACAGTTATCGGTTGACCACAACTTGATTTGAAGGAATAGGATGAGCGAAATATAAATGAATGAGGTTGGGGGGGGGCAGGGGAGGGGGGCAGGGGAGGGGGGGCAGGGGAGGGATAAATACGTTGAACCCGCTCACTCCCGCACCATTCATCATGGGGTCGCCCCCCCCCCCAGGCTATCAATCCAGCTAATCGGCTACAAGCCCCCCCCCGTCCTGGCTTAGGGCTTCCCTCGCCTCTATGGCAGTACCTCGCCCGTTTAACATTTATCCCTTCTACCGACCCTCAATGAATTCAAGTTTTATATTGCTCCCATTTATCGTGTAACGACTTCACAATAACACTTTTTATTGCCATGGTCGTCATATCGAACGACTTTTAAGAAATCCTCAAATAATGGTTAATCTTATATTAGGCTTTTCCTTCTGTGTAAAATTGCGGACTCCTGCGAAGCATTCGCACTACAACCTACTTAAATCCAACTTAATAAAAGTAGACACCATATAGGGGAGAGCGGGGTTGGTGGGCAACAGTTTTCACTTTTTTGATTGTTAAATCGTTCCTGTTAATATAATCCCAAAAAGGCTGATACCACTGTAAACTCCAAGTATTACGAGTACTTCAAGTATTTTTTTCACCACATAATATTTAATACTAAGATCAGAGAAAATTGAAGAATTCGTCAATTCAGAGTATGCCAATTAACCCCCAAGGTGGGGTTGTTTAGCCAGCTCATCCAAGTACTGCCTGACACATGTTATTGTTATTAAAAGCTGCACTATCATGGTATAATAATTTTGAATCGTTTTTAACAGCTTTTAAGGGAAAATAGAATGACAATAGAAGAAGATAGAAGTTTAGACTGTAGTCACTTTCTGAATAAGAAAAAATGCTCTCATCCTCCTTGCTGGAACTATAGACAATAGGTAGTTTCACCTTTGTATATGTTTACCTTGCTTTTGTGAAATGCTACTGCGCCATCAAAGCCCAGTTGAAGAGAGCCAACTAACCCCACAGGAGAGATCATATGAAAGATGGCTGCCAGGACAGGGGAGAACAATCAAACAAGAAACTGGTTAATCGAAAGGTTAGGTTTTTCAAAGGAGTTTGGGGCTATGTGAACAGAATCGGAGTCAAATGTTTTACCATGGTTTTAAACCAAATTTACTGAAAATATAAAAATTTACTTACATGTTGCAAAATCAATCAATGAAGCACACTCTTCTCTACACTGTTAGCATCGGATTGAAAACTCAGGATAAGACACCGGAGGTCGAGCGGGTCACATGGTACAATGATGTGGCCTTCACAACAGGTGTGACGGAAACTGTAAGCCGATGGGCAACCTTATGCCAACCAACCCCGCTCTCCCCTTTTTTTTTTTTTTTTCGACTTCAATTATTGATTCGCACATATCGGCAGTCGTTGACAATCAGCGAATGAGATGTTGGCAATACGAAATGATGATATGTGAGGCATGAGGAGGGAAAGCACCCAACAGCACCCCCTTCCTGGCTTCATTAAATTTTCTTGGCTGTCTAAGAGAGCAGATCTCTCATCTAGCGCCTTTTTAGTCTCCTCATATCCATGCGTACGTCAGCCATATTACTGATTAAACGGTTAGGATGTCCTGTCAAGTTAATAAAAAATAGTTTGTAAAGAGTCGTAATGTGCTGGTCGACTGTTGGTAGATGGAGGTCGGTATGTAAAGTTTTGTTAGTCACGTACGAGGGCTCCTTTGTAATAAGTCTTGACAATTTAGATTGAAACGTTTGAAGTTTTTGTAAGTGAATCTTTTTAGCTATGCCGAATATCTGTGAGGAGTATGTCCACATGGGCTTCAGTAAGTATGTGTAGGTATTTAGTTTCTGTTTCAGTTTTAGTCTTGAAGATTTAGAAAATAGTGGATAGTCTTTTGTCTAGTCATAGTTGAAGTCTTTTGGTAATTAGAATCGTTTATTAAGGTCGTTAGAATATGTAAATACAAATGTTTTAACAGACAGAAACGCTTTATATTGCATCGCAACGAGATCTTAGAAAGATATCAGAGTCAGATCAGATCCGTAGACATTGAACACACCCTAAACTCCAAATATAACAATAATTTTAGATTACTAAGTAGCATGGGTGAGGGGGGAAGCTATTTGATGAAGAATGTGCCGATAAGCAAACAACGACTAATTATTCAATTTCGATTAAGCAGGAAAGATCTATTAAGACTGTTTATCAATGGCGCAACTAATGTTATTGACGCACAGGCCATTTGTACGATTTGAAATCTAAAAGGATTGGAATCCCTTGAACCCATTATACTAGGTTGTTACAGAAGTCCTTGTCCATATCAAGTTGTTTACATTGAGGTCCCTAATTGAATCCTTATTTAATCTCTGACGAATACAATCCTTATGTCAATGTTTACATTAACTAATCCTCTAATTATCTATGTACGCCAACTGTCCCTGCCTTACATTCAGTTTATTAAATTTCACTAGAAATGTCGGAAGAAAAATTTGTCATCCGCGGCCTTCTTAGGCATTATTGGAAAAAAGGTTTTAGTGCAAAGGCCTCAGCCGAGGAAATTTGTGCAGTGGAAGGGGAAAGTGTGGTTCATCGAAACACGGCCGCATTTTGGTTCAGGCGGTTTAATTCTGGGAATACAAGCCTTGAAGATGAACCTAGATCAGGTCGTCCTTCAGTCGTCAAATACAACTTTTGGCTGAAAGATGGGTTAAAGTAGTTGAAAATGATGGCCTGTATTTTGAAGAATAAATTTGATTTGTAAATTTTGTACTCACATTTGAATAAAATTGATTTTGTGAACAAGGACTTTTGTAACAACCTAGTATTAGAATGCCCGATGTATGAAAATTTAGAAAACAATATATAAACAAACATGTATCATCTATTTACAGCACTACCGATAACCTGATTTCCTGATTGTATTATATACAAAATACAGTATTTTATCTATCTATCTATCTATCTATCTTTAAAAAAGACATCACTACCTTCACCGAGTCCTCCATGTCTCCCAACAACTCCTTGAGATTGTTTCCCATTTTCAATTCGCGTCGAATCCTGGTAAATCTTGGACATTCCAGGAGGATGTGCTTTACTATAAGGATTATGGGATGGCAGTGTTTACAGGTTGGGGCCACAAGTCCTCTCAGCAGGTAACCGTGTGAAAATTCACAGTGCCCAATGCGGAGTCTGCACAAAATCGTTTCCTCTCTTCTGGAAATCCGTGAGCTCGTTTTCCATTTGATTGGTCCGTCTTTGATTTCTGATAATTTTGAATGTGATATTCTCCAACTGCCTTGCCATTTGCATCGTATTTTGCACATCATGGATTTGCACCAATCTTCGTTTGGATTTGCACCAATACTAAATTAAATATAAATTGCAATTATAATAGTATATTACGTAATGTACATATTTAAATTGTAATATTAGCATAAATTATATATAAAAATAGTATAAAATTAAAAATAAGGTGGTTACCCACCTTAATGATTATTTTTTTATTTTTTTATTGTATGTAAAGGAATGTAGAAACAACTGGGTCTGTAAATTTTGAAACTTCAAACTCTTTCATTCCATCATTGTATATTAATCCTTTTTCAATATTTACACTAAACAACATGACTGTTCTTGTAAAATATGCGTGAAACTACTTTTTAAACTTTTTTTTTCTTTTATCATCACGTACGTAGAACCAAACATAACATGCATTCCGATCTAAATTGGTTATTTGGAGTTATTTTTTAAGATTGATGTTTCTACATGAATTTACTTATGTTTACCTATAATAAATGATCGATCTCGCAATGTAAAAACAGATAATTTTACACAATTAATGATTAGTCATCATTGATTTAATTCTTTTCCATAATGAAGCTACTTCAGTTTCGAGATGGTATTCCTTTGAGAATAGAAGTTATAAAATTATTCCTCGTTCTGAAGAAGTTCCTTAACAAGAGTTAGGGGAGCTGAATTACTAACAATGAATAATGCAATATTAGTTTAACAAACACAAGACTTTCTATTTCGAAACTTCAACAATGGATTTATAATTCCAGTACTTTGGCCCTGAATTAATAATAATAATGAAATATTTCAAGCAATGAAAAACATTTATAAATTATAAGAATTTAAAATTCATTTTGTGTCACAAAACAATAAAGTAAATCTATACATATTTTATTATATGTTTATTTATTACTAGCATATCTTATTATAATACATTTATTTATTACTAGCATATCATGCATTAATTTATTAGTAGAATTTCTCATTATATTTATTATACATTTATTTATTAGTAGCATATCTTCCTGCTTTAGCTGCTTTAGTCTCCATTTTTTTTTTTTTTTTTTTTTTTTTTATTAGAAAAAATTCTTACAAACGACATTGCAACACCACGAGAGTCTAGATTACTCACAATTAATTGGTTAATTAAATTAGGCAATGGTCATCAGCAATGGTCACTTTTGGTGTAGTAGTTAGCATAGTAATCTATAATACTCCCGTCCGGCGGTGGCACTTGTATTATTTAATGGGAGTAAAAAATCCTTGGCTATGCCGTCCCTCGGATAGGGCGTAAAATGGAGGTCCCGAGCCTGTACGATATCAGGTACTCTTTAAAGATCCCCTATCACAATTATACATGAAAAGGCAAAATTTAATTCTCTCACTGTAGTATGCTCCGATTAGCCACAATAGCATAAACAAACAAATACTTGCGAAAATTGTGTTTTCAGGTAGATTAAAGAAAATAAAAATACATTAATTGTTTGAAATTTATTATCAATACATTTAGAAAAATAAACAAAAAAAAAATAAAATATGATAAAGGAGATTAGCCTTGGTAGCGTACAGGGACGTTAAACAAGAAAACAATGAGGCAATGTACATTCTACTGAAGTTTACTCAAAATATTTTTTTAATTTTATATATAATATTTTACAATTTTTTATACAAAATATTTTTTTAAGTAAAAATGTATGTTAGTTATAAGTAGACCTCGGATTCCCGTGCAGTTGCATCTTTTTTTTTTGGATAGTCAGAATAGATTGAACTCAAGTTACTTATCCGAATCAAGCCTAATGGGATGTTTTTACGAAGTTTTATATTGCACGAAATTGCACGTTTTGGGGTTTCTTGCACGTTTTGATATTTTATTGCTCGAAATTGCATTATTTGATATTTTGAAGAAAAAACGTATTACAAATTGTAATTCATTAATTAAAAATAAATGTAAATATCATAGAAAAAAAAAGGGAACTTGGGAGATGTAAACCAACACAAACCTCCGATTTCTCGGAGAAATAGGTCCTTTACTTTACTACGGAATTTAACCTTCCGAAGAAATGAGGGTTCAGTGGTTCCTGGATGTTTACATTTTGTTTCTCAATTCCCATCGTTTTGTCAGAATCAATTCTTACTAAAAAAGCCTAAAATGGGAGCAAGTGTGTCTTCGAAAACTGCGGGATGGATTGAAAAATATCCTGAACTCAATAGGGTTGGTTATGTAGTGTTCTGTAAAATTTGTGATAAAAAATTGGATGTGAGAGGAAATCACAAATTGATACCCGCTGTAGCACAAGTAAGTACCTAATTTTTTTAGCCCTAGAAGGGTAATAGGGGTTTAACGTGTCACCAGAGAGATTTAAAAATAAGCCTATGCACCGGATATTGCATCTGGCGATTCCATAATTTGAGTAGTATTTTTCCTTTTTTAAGATCTTCCTATTTCCAATGTATGTAATTACTGCTCACATGCGAGTATTTTATTCTGTATTCCACATCTTCCACATCATACTGTTCCGGAATTTTTTTCAAAAGTATATCAATAGTATTATGAAAAAGATCCAAAATTCAGTGATTTTACCAAAACCAATATTATAAAAATAATCTGTAAAAATAAAAAAGTTTCTATTTCAATTTACTCTCCGCTAATTTTTCCAAACTAGCTATATTTTGTTCACAAAAATAATTTAATGCCTGATTTTCAAGCTATACATTTTTATTGCATGTTTTTGCACGTTTTGAAGTTTTTAATGCACGTTTTGATTTTTTTATTGCACGTTTTCAAATTTTTACTGCACTGAATTCCGAACTTTAGTTATAAGTATACATGTACTCAAGTATTGATTGGTACGCTGTGTAAGGTAGCAACCCAATGTATTTGGGCAGCATGGCTTATTATTGAAACTAAGCATTTCTCTCTAGTTGAAATAAATTGCAACCTTGGTCCAAACTACTACAAGCAGTCCCAGCCACGCGTTGCTGTAGCTCAGTAGCTATAATGCGTTGAATTAATTATACTCTATTCTTTATAATACAGTCGAATCAAAATTTACTGATAAAGGTAAAAAAGTTTCAATTTAAAATTGTTTTGTATATAATTTAGATGGGTTAAAGTTTTTATTTTTTACATCTCATATTTGACTATAGTAGGGGAGAGCGGGGTTGGTTGGCATAGGGGGTAGGTTGGCCATTGGCTTATAGTTTGCGTCACGCCTGTTGTGAAGCCCCCACCATTGTACCATGTGACCCGCTCGACTTCGGGAGTCTTGTCCTGAGTTTTCAATCTGATGCTAACAGTATAGAGAAGAGTATGCTTCATTTATTGATTTAACAACATGTAAGTAAATTTTTATATTTTCAGTAAATTTCGTTTAAAGGCATGGTAAAACATTTGATTCCGATTCTGTTCACATAGCCCCCAACTCCTTTATAAAACCTAACCTTTCGACTAACCAGTTTCCTGTTCGGTTGTTCTCCCCGGTCCTGGCAGTCATCTATCATATGATCTCTCCTGTGGGGTTAGTTGGCTCTCTTCAACTTTTTTTTTGCCGCATTAGCAATTCACAAAAGCAAGGTAAACCTAATCAAAGGTGAAACTACCAATTGTCTTTAGTTCCAGCGAGGAAGATGAGAGCAATTTTTCTTATGCAAAATGTGACGACAGTTTAAACTTCTATCTTCTTCTATTGTCATTCTATTTTCCCTTAAAAGCTGTTAAAATCCGATTCAAAATTACTATACCAATCTAGTGCAGCTTTTAACAACAATAATATGTGTCAGGCAGTAATTGAATGAGATGGCTAAACAACCCCACCTTCAAGGCCAACCTGCCCCACCTAGAGGTTTAATTGGCATATTCTGAATTGACGAATTCTTCAATTTTCTATAATCTTAGTATTAAATATTATGTGGTGAAAAAAAATACTTGAAGTACACTAATACTTGGAGTTTACAGTGGTATCAGCCCTATTGGATTTAAATTAACAGGAACGACTCAACAATCAAAAAATTGGTTGGGTTGCCAACCAACCCCGCTCTCCCCTAAGTATTAATGATCCATTTTTGTAGCACTTACTGGATTATTTCAGCAGAGGCGAGATTAAATATAAATAACACACATGAAAAAGGAACTAATAAAGAATATAACTGCAATAGGGTTTAGTAGATATGAGATATCGTTTAAGTAGGTTAATAAGCACTTAATTTGCAATAAAAGAAATATTGAGGCCAATAATGTACATAAGAATTATCCTATCTTTTAAGTTGGACAAAACTACACCAAATGAGCCAAATTTTATAAAGATCGATTGAGTAGTTCCTGATTTTACTCCCGACCAAAATCGGAACGTGAGATTTCTATATATAAAGATTATATTTAATAGTACGAAACTAATGGGCGCCTCAGAAAATACTTTGGTAGTTGTTAGGTTTTTATAAAAAAAAAAATAATTGAATCGAAAAATCAACAAACTTATAAGCTTAAAGTTGTTTAATTTAGATAAAAATTATACTATCCTAGAAGAATTTTTAAATAAACAGAAGCGATAAGTTATTCCCCACACCGTCCCCCCCCCCCCGAAATTTTGAAACATCTTTCCGCAAATAAAAAAAAGTAAATTAAATTTGATCTCACATCAATTAATTAAAATTAAATAATAATTAAATAATTGGGAGCGTTTTTCCGGAACCCATTCAGGTTTTAATTACTTTAGGCCCTTTTCATCAACTCAGGAGTCATCCTTTGATTGTATTTTCACAATAGAAACCAAATCATATAATTTTGACTATTACAATTAAGAATCCAGACTTTTGTTAGAACAGTTACAGAACTGTATTAGCACGTAATCACATGTTCTGGATGTGGGGAGAAAGTACTGCCATTCCAGAATGTTCGATCTCGGACTAAATATAAGTCTTATAACATAATAATATAATATAATATAGTAATAGTATAATATAAATATATATATTATTATATAATATAATAATAATATAATATATGGACTAGGTGCTTAGTCTTGCATACGAATACTTTGTGTCACTGTATTGTCACTAGTAGCTACGTTTTGCAACTTGGTTAATAATTTGAGCTTTTATTGCTTGTATGACATTGTGAATTATAATTTTACGTCATTCAAAATTATTTTAAAGCCGAATTATTGTTACAAAAGCTTTTCGAAGATAGCATATAGAGTGTTAACTCTTTGTTTTTTATTTCTTAAAGATCAGAATTATAGGAAACAAAATTTACTAATTATTTGTCATCCGCTTGATTTCGTTTGCACCTTGCATTCACCAATCCAACAGATTACCAGATATTGCACCGGTTGTGCAAATTGAATTGGGTTAGCAATAGGAAGTAATATAGAGAGTTCGTACGACTCGACGAACAGAGCAAACAAACACAAACACTGGTTCTTGATTAGAGGCCCAGTTAACCTAAATTGTGCAGCGAGGTATCGCCTTCCTAGAAACAGATATATCTCTGTGGTACACTACGTTTCTATCATAGATACCCCGCAATTTTCATATATAAATATAATAAAATCGATTTTTGATGTTACCTATCCACCTGCAATTAGGATAGGGATCGTTAGCGAGTGCCTGACATCGTACATGATCGGGATCTCCATTTTACTTCCCATCAGCAGGATGGCATAGCGAAGGATTTTTTCTCCACTTAAAAAATCGTAGGGCCTACCGCGAGGCGCGAACACGCGACCTTTAGTATTGTAGGCTGCTATGCTAACCACCACACAACGGATAGATTTCTTTCATAACAAGTATTTTTATTCATTTTTTGTATTTGCTATCCATATTAGATGCGGAATTTTGCGATTGGAGTGGATTTAATGGATGTGATAAGATAAAGTAATAAAATAACTAATAACTAAAGAAATAATTTTTAAAAAACAGTGTTCTGACATTCGTTGAAATCGTATAATTCGGTAAAAATATTTCTCCCTTCGACCCCCACCCAAAACCTATTAATTTTAAGATTTATTTTAAATCAACCGTCTTAAACTACAAATAAACGCGGGAACGAAATTTATTTAGAATTTCTTGGAAATCCGTTATGATGATTAAAAAATCTGGTGCGTGCGCGCAACACACAACTTTCACTTACCAACTTACTTAGATTAGAAATTAATGCGTTTTGTTAATTGCCACTTCTCAAATGAACAGAACATCTTTAATTATAACGCATTGGTTTGTCATTAAAGACGTTCGGCGCATGCGTGAGCCACCTTGAGCTCATTAGCGGAGTTTTTAGGAGTTGACGAAATATTCATCTTTTTTTCTCCTGTATATGTTTACTTGATTTTCTTCATATATCATATTTAGCCATTTCTTATTTTTAGCCATGATGAGAGACAGTTAATTTCTCAATATAAACTAAAACAAAGGTACTTTATAGGAAAACAAAAAAAGGCCCCTTCCCCATTTAAGCCCCCTCAGAACATTTTAATAATGATAAAGCTTACCTGATATTAAATAAAAACTAATTTTCATTAAACGTGACGAATTTCATAAAAATCTTTAAAGCCGTTTTTGAGATAATCGATCAAAAAGGTAAAAATTGGAAAAAATTATAAATAAAGTGCCCCCTCCGTTTGACCAATTTTGATGAAATGTTGGCTATCACATCTTTGGCATATATATACATCAAATACCAAGTTTGATCAAAATCGTTAAAACCGTTTTTGAGTAAATAAAAAAAACATGTGAAAATGATACAAAATTTAACAAGTAAAGTCCCCCCTCTTGTAGATAAATTTTGATGAAATTTTTACAGTCGTATCTCGGGCATATAAATACATCAAATACCATGTTTGATCAAGATCGATAAAACCGTTTTTGAGTAAATAAAAAAAAACACGTGAAAATGATACAAAATTTATTAAGTAAAGTCCCCCCTCCGGTTGATCAATTTTGATGAAATTTTTACAGTCATATCTCGGGCATATAAATACATCAAATACCAAGTTTGATCAAAATCGATAAAACCGTTTTTGAGTAAATAAAAAAAACACGTGAAAATGATACAAAATTTATTAAGTAAAGTCCCCCCTCCGGTTGATCAATTTTGATGAAATTTTTACAGTCATATCTCGGGCATATAAATACATCAAATACCAAGTTTGATCAAAATCGATAAAACCGTTTTTGAGTAAATAAAAAAAACGCGTGAAAATGATACAAAATTTATTAAGTAAAGTCCCCCCTCCGGTTGATCAATTTTGATGAAACTTTTACAGTCATACCTCGGGCATATAATTAGATCAAATACTCAGTTTAATCAAAATCGTTAGAGCCGTTTTTGAGAAAATCGAAAAAAACCTAAAAAGTTATTAAGTAAAGTACCCCCTCCCTTTAAGTAATTTTGATGAAATTTATGCTGTCACATCGCGGGAATATACCTACACTAAATACCCAATTTCATGATCGCACGGTTTATAGTTTTTGAGCTAGTCTGTTCACACACACACACACACAGACACACACACACACACACACACACACACACACACACACACACACACACACACACAGACCATTTCGCGGGACTTGGTCATTTCGACTCAGGGGACCCCAAAACGTGTATTTCCGTTGAAAACCGGAAGTCGAAAATTTTCACGATCGCAATACTTCCACTTACTATATATTTCATATATAGGTAAGTAAAAGTAAAAAAGGCTTGGATTATATTTTTATTAAAATAACGAAGAATTTCATGAGACCATACTTCTTTCTTTTTTTTATCTTTAGTATACTATATTATATTTAAAAATATACAATAAATAAATATAACAATAACAACAATAATAACAAGACGCATATTTCCTTTTTCGAATTTGAAAGAAAAACTCATCTGAAATGAAAAATGCACTTTTTTTAGAGAGAAATTAAATTGTTTTGCGCTCATTAGAAATATCAAGAATACACATTACCTATATGTAAAAATTCCTAATAGATCTTAGAACACTTTAAGAATTATACATTTGCAGATCTACGAGCCAAACGTTCTTCGTAGACATGAACAAACTACACTGACCTGACTTAACTTTTTATCCAGCCTGGAAACATTCTATTTTTCCCCCAGGTCTCTTTTCATGGAGATTTGCCAGAGTTAATATGCATGAGCATGCAACTGGAAACTGATGGATTCAATGCCACGTATTCTACAGCTTCATAACTAGAGAGAACTTTTTCGTTTTTTACATTAATATGCTAGAAAAGTAGTTTATTGAATTAATTCTCACCTCCTGCACAGAAATTACGAAGTTGCATCCTATATTGAATTAAAGATGGAAATTTATTCACTTTACGGTAAATATGACTTTGTTGCTTAAGCGAATTTTTTTTTCCTTTATCGATTAATATCAGTTAATCAATTTTATTTTTATTTTTGGAAATGCGTAGTTTAATGAGTTTGGATATATATATACATATATATATATATATATTGGGTGTCCCTGACCTAGTGTACAAGAAAAAATGGGTTATACTGCATGCTAAACGGCGTAGAATGGCGCAAAAACGAGTTTCCTATCTCAATCTGTTGAGGAGATAGAATCTTTTTTGTTTTTATTTTTAAAATCTTACTTTTTTCGTAAACATGACAGTTTTTTCTACTTTGGTTTAGCGTAGAAACAAAAACGATGATATTTCCTTAATCAGCATTAAATTTTCTAAAAGATGAGATGGATCTGGTTATTTTAAATTCTCTTTCAATAGGACTTTTAACGCGCTAAACACAAAACATTTATTAAAACTTAAATTTTTAATAGTTTTTGAAAATTCCTCACTCCCCATTATTTTCCTAAAAACTGCGGAATTTAGTTAGTTTTTAGTGGTGTAACCCATGATACAATCGCACTTCTCCTTTTAAGTCTAAAAGACGTTTTTCTTATGAAAAACACGTTAGAGAATGTCACTGCTGGGACAATGAGGAAGCGCGCTAGAGCCGGGCATCCTATGTAATGGATGCCGAATTTCCCATGAGTTAGAGTCAGTTTTACTTTTTTAAGACTAGAAAGAACAATGTATGAATTTTAAATAATATAAAAAGGGTAATAATAATCTAAAATTAAACAAAAAAAAAACTCCTTAGTTTAAATTAAAATAATACTTTCTTTCAAATAATTTAACTTTCTTCTCTTCTACTAAAATTTGAAAAATCCTACATAAACAATGTTGAGAATTAAGAAGAGGAAATTTGACAGCTTCTAAATTGAGAATAGAAAATTTGACAAATTGAGAATAGGAAATTTGACAGCTTCTAGGGTGCTCCAGTGGGGAGTGAGGAATTATCAAAAACTATTAAAAATTTAAGTTTTAATAAATGTTTTGTGTTTAGCGCGTTAAAAGTCCTATTGAAAGAGAATTTAAAATAACCAGATCCATCTCATCTTTTAGAAAATTTAATGCTGATTAAGGAAATATCATCGTTTTTGTTTCTACGCTAAACCAAAATAGAAAAAACTGTCATTTTTACGAAAAAAGTAAGATTTTAAAAATAAAAACAAAAAAAATTGTATCTCCTCAACAGATTGAGATAGGAAACTCGCATCTGCGCCATTCTACCCCGTTTAGCATGCAGTATTACCCAATTTTTTTTCACACTAGGTCTAGGGCACCCAGTATATATAAATATATATATATATATATATAGAGAGAGAGAATATTAGGCCTCAAGGTGTTGTATTATTTCGAAAATTTTCGAATAGTCTCTTCGTATAATTAAATAGTCTCTTCCTACACACTTGTGTTTTATTTTTTTATTATTTTTTTTAAATGGCGGTATCAAAGTCGTAAAAATTTTAAATTGTTTTATCATTAATTCTATTTAGATCATAGGTAAACGTTTATTTAGATTAAAGACAGAGTGAATCATATTTAGTTAATGGATGTTTATGTATGTATATAATATTTATATTTATGGTGTTACCAAGTAATTAAACTCAGTTTATATTTATTGGATATTTCCCATGGTATTTATTACAAGAACGTATGTTTTGGATAGCTATGTGGAGAAGATGTTGCCACATCCTCTTGTATTCTTAATTATCGCTTGAATGTTGTTGTTAGTAGTTGTAATACCTATCAGTATTTATTTACCTAGTCAAGCCAACTCTATATGTATGGGGTATTCCTCGAAAAAAGAAATTAGGTATATTCATTCATACTTATATTGTATTAGTAAACTCATTCACTTAGGCCCTGTACACACGGTGAATACTAAAAACAAACTGATTAATGACGCCAATTTCCAACTGGTTTACTGTGAATTACTACCTATGCATTACAAAAGGACACCGCACACGGCGCTACTGGTTGGTTCATGGACTCGTTTGTAACTAGTCGCCTGAGTGATTCGCAAGTCGGGTTGCCTGGTGATTTAGGTTTCCAGTTTTTTACTTTTACTTACCTATATATGAAACATATAGTAAGGGAAAGTATTGCGATCGTGAAAAATTTGGACCTCCGGTTTTCAACGGAAATGCACGTTTTGGGGTCCCCTGAGCCTAAATTACTAATTATCCGTGAAATGGTCTGTGTGTGCGTGTGAACAGACTAGCTCCAAAACTATATACCGTACGAACATGAAATTGGGTATTTGGTGTATGTGTATACCCCCGATGTGACAGAAAAAATTTGATCAAAATTGGTCAAACGGAGGTGATACTTTATTCGATAACTTTTGGTTAAACACAGTTTAACGTTTTTTCGATTTTCTCAAAAACGACTAACGATTTTTATAAAACAGGGTATTTGATGTAGGTATATGCCCGCGATAGGACAGAAAAAAATTCATCAACATTGATCAAACGGAGAGGGCACTTATAAAAACCCTTTTTTCCAATTTTTATGATTTTTTTTTTTTCGATTTTCTCATAAACGGGTTTAATGATTTTGATCAAATTCGTCATGTTTAATAAAAATCAAGTCTTCTTTAATATCAGGTAAGCTTTATCATTATTAATAAATTTTCTGAGGGGGCTTAAATGGGGAAGGGGCCTTTTTTGGTCTCCTATAAAGTATCTTTGTTTGTATGGAAAAATTAGCTGTCTCCCGCTACGCCTAAATATAAGATATGGCTAAATATGAAAAGATCAAATAAACATATACAGGAGAAAAAAAGAAAAATATTACGTCAACTCATAGAGCGAAGCCCACGCATGCACGCACAGTACGCCTTTAATGACAGACGATAGTTTAAAATTAATAAACATCACTCGACTTTCCCACATTGCTCGAGCGATATCCATGACAACACTTAATGAACTGGAGATTTCGGTTTCTGTTGAGTAGCCTCCTGTGCGGAGTCAAGTCACCATTCAGTCTGTAACTGGTGAGAAACCCAAGTTACCAACTGGCTTAGTTCATTTCCAGTATCCCCGTGTGCATGGTGCCTTAATATGGTGCGACTTGGCAGTAGAATAAAATATCACACTTTAATGTCATTGTTTTAATTTTAAAATTAATTAATAGAACTACAGTAAATTCAAATTCATCCTGGCCGAAAATACTTTGTATACCTTTTGTATAAGAAATTGGGAAGTTTTCTGTATAAGGTTTTCTGTATATTTCAGATAGCGTAGGAGGACATATGGCTATTGATTAGCTTCCTGTTCTATTGATGACCTGATTACTGTTCCATTGAATACGACTACTGTTGACCTCTGATAATATATTACCTCTGGTGAATTCTCATAATACATATGCATACCTAGAACATTCAGTAAAAACCAATACAATTTGCAACTACGCGTTTATTTACCAAAAAAGACCGAGGAAATACATTCATTTATTCAAATTGGATGCATGTCCTAAGTTAGGGAAAAGGAAGAAACATTTTTTAATCAACAAACCAATTCGATTCCTAAACTGAATGGCATCAACTATTCATTTTATATTTCGTCTATGAATATTTTGTGTACGATGAGGCTAAGCTAGATGTTATGAGCAAATTTTTATTATTTAAAATAAAATAATTCTGCTATTTTTAAAGACAACATTTATCTAGAAGCTATTTTATCATTACAGGAGTATTATAATTTTAGAATGTGGTATAGGAAATTGCTTTATTTAGTAATAGTAAATTGTCTATTTTTTTTTCTAAATATTCAATCGCTCACTCTCTCCCATTGTGTCCTTATCGAGTGTACGCTATCAAAATCTTTTATTTTTATATAAAAGACGATAAAAAAAGAAAAACGAAATCGGCTTAACGATACAATATAAAATCTTATCACTTCATTTTCACTCCTGGGGCTTGATTCCATGTGATTATTTTCTGTATTCTGTTTGTTTTTTAGCCTGTAAATTTTCAATTTATTAAGTTATAAGGACAAGAATATAATATTGTTAAATTGTTAAATAAAAACGTATGGTTTAAAATCCCAAACCTTTTTGTTGGAACGAACTAGAAGGTCGGAAGCCGTCAGAACAATTTTTTTTCAAAAAAATACAATCCACTCTTCGATTTTATTTAATTTTCAATAGAATTTGGAAAAAACTGACTGGTCACAATGAGAGAACTATCGTGTTCAACCCCCCATTATTTTGCCAATATTTGCTTCAAGCTATAAATAATTGGTAAATGCCCTAGATTGCTATTTGGATGTTAACTATTTCCCCATAGATTTGCGATTCGACCCACTGTGGGACGAACTGGAGAATTAATCTTGCTGTGAAGATCAAATCAAATGGTTATTTTTGTGATACAATCCAATACAATACAATACAATAAGGCTTAACGGACCCGAAGGCCCGACGCCGACACCACCAATCGGTCCCTACATACCTCCATCCACCTACCACCGTCCAATCCCAAATTCACAAGATCTGCTTTCACCGAATCTTCCCACCTTCGCCTAGGCCTACCCCTCGGCCGTTTTCCAGTCGGCAAAGCGTTTATCAATCTTTTAGGAATTCGTTCACTACTAAGACTCGTCATTTTGCATGCCCACTTTAGCCGACGCGCAGTTATAGACTCGATTACATTTGCCGGGTAAAGCTCACGCAATTCCGCATTGTGCAGCCGTCTAAATTCTCCTGTTGACTGATCTTTCTTCGGCCCGAATATTCTACGCAGCACTTTATTTTCAAACACCATAAGGCGTTTCTCATCCCTTACTGTAAGCGGCCATGTTTCACAACCGTAAAGAACAGTCGGAAGAATTATAGTTTTGTAAATCCTAATTTTTAAATTTCGGGATAAAAGGCGTGACCCAAGTAATTTTGCAACCGAGAAATAACAAGCATTTCCCGCCTTTAATCTAGCCTTAATTTCCTCTTCGATTTCGTTTTTTCTAGTTACAGTAGATCCTAAGTATCTAAATTTCTCAACGGCTTCGAATATTTCCTCTTCTACTTCAATATCGCCAAAATTGTCACCGTTTCTACAACTAACCATATATTTTGTTTTTTCCGTATTTATTTCTAGCCCTACTTCTTTTCCGGCTTCCATCAATGCTTTTGTATTTAGTTCTATCGTTTCCACGTCGTCGCCAAGCAAAACCAAATCATCAGCGTAACCGAGTACGGATATATTTCCCCCCAGATTCAAACCCTTTCCGGTATTTATCACCTCCCTAATGACATATTCTAGAGCTAAATTAAATAAAAAGGGGATAGCGAATCCCCCTGTTTCAAACCAGAGTGAACCTTGAACTTCTCAGAAAAATAACGACCGATTCTTATTTTATTGAACGTTTCGGTCATACACATTTTTACTAAGTTTACTAACTTCTTCGGTATTCCTAGTTCTATTTTTGTGATAATGTATCAATATTTTTGTAACGTTGTTAATTATTTGAGTTGTTAAATTTTAAAAATTTGGTGGGCGGTATGTTAAATTTTATTAATGTATTTTTTATTAATATATTTTTTTTCATTTCATGGCCCCTTTGATTGTATTCAATCAATCGATTTGTTTTCTATTTTGTGACTATTGATTGTATTGTGACATCAATTTTTTTAGTTTTAAGTCGCATGTTTTTTCACCATATGTTTAATAAGACAGTTAGGCCATAGCACTTGTTTGATTTGTTATTTTTTTCTTACATTGTAAATTATTTTTGCTTTTAATAAAAATTATTTAAACTCACATAAGTGTTACAATATTTTCAATTCAAGTGTAACTATAAATAAACAATAAAGAGTACGGCATTGGTAACACTCCCCTCTCGTCAACCCTGATTGCATTGAACCTTCCCAAAACAGGAACAAAAGGGATGTCAGGGGCCAAACTTGACTTAGAAGAGATAGAAGCAGTTGGCATAATGAAAACTGCCCTGTTTACCCCAAGTTGCTCAATGGGCCAGGGGAGTGCTAGCAGACAATTGACATCCAGGTAAGTTAGCAGAGTGAATATCCGATAGCAAAGCTAACTTTGCTCAGGCATAGAGAGAGTGGCTGGTTCAACTCTCGTAGGTTTTCATTGAGGTCAGTCAGCTGTTCCACCGAGTTTTAACAAAGATAGCAAAATTTTACAATACAAACAGGTTAAAAAAACAAAAACATAAACCGCCTTATTTGTTTATTTAAATTACAATAATTTGAAATTAAATCAATTATCCTTACGTTCCTCAAAGAAGTGCATAAATTTATGAAAAAATTACACTCAAAACAAAACCTATACAAACTTGAACAATGTTCGATGAATATTAATTTGTTAATATATGAAATATTTTAAATGTAAAACTTTTTTTTAAAAGTACACTTATACCAGGTGTGTAAATATGAAACCGGAATTCGCAATGATAGGTGTTAGCAGTCAATATAATCTTCTAACTAATCCGTCAGTGGTGTTATCTCCTTTTGCCTACATCTAATAAAGAGATCCAATTGATACCAACATCAATTTCATTCTATAACCGTGTTTTTAGTGGCGTTGGACATGTCGACTTTTTGCCAACAAATCAAGATTTGCGGACAGCATTTATTTTCCGTTTCCTTCTGAAAAAAATTGGAGCGTTATCACATAGGATGCTTGTTGAAGCTTACGGGGAGCGTGCCCTAGGCTAATCTCAATGTTTCGATTGGTTCAAAAAATTTAAAGATGGATTTCGATAAAAGAAACAAAGACCGTGGAAAACCACAAAAAAAAACTTTGAAAACGCTGATTCGGAAGCGTTTGTTGAACAATTATTACATGTTTGAAAGGCATTTGTTTGAAAGGCATGGAAAAGATCCAGAAGGTCGGAAAATGGGTACCTCACCAACTGAATGACAGGCAGTAGGAAGCTCGAAAAACCTCATGGCAAATGCTGCTCGCCAGGTACAGAAAAAAAGTCATTTCTTCAGCAAATTGTGACTGGTGATGAAAAGTGAATTTACTTCAAGAATCCTTTTATTTCAAGAAGGGAGGAAGAAAATGCTCTGTGTCTGGTGTGGTCAGATGGGTGTTACCTACTATGAGCTGCTGAAACTGTTAATACGGAACGCTACCTACAACAGATGATAAATTTGAATAAAGCTTTGTGCCAAAAAGTCCCAAATATCAAGAAAGGACACACAAAGTGATCTTGCTCCATGACAATGCCCCATCACATTCGGCTAAACGGACCAAGGAAACGATCCAAGTGTTTGGTTGGTAAATTCTTTCGCATGCGGCTTATTCACCAGATTTGGCCCCATCCGATTACCACCTATTTGCATCGATGGGACAGGCACTAGCTGAGCAGCGCTTCACTTCTTATGAAAATGTACGAAATTGGTTATGTGATTGGTTTGACTCAGAAGAAGAAGCATTATTTTGGCGGGGAATCCACAAATTGCCTGAATGATGGGAAAAATGCATAGATAGCGAAGGACAGTACTTCGATATGTATCATTTTTACACAATCAACTTTTATTTGCTATTTGAAAAATTCCGGTTTCATATTTACACACCTGGTATAACTAGTTCCTGAATTTTAAAAATTTGAAGGACGGTATGTTAAAACTCGTTAAATTTTATTAATGCATTTTTATTAATATATCTTTTTTCATTTCATGGCCCTTTTGATTGTTTGTTTAACTTCACTTTATGCCACTAAGGCTAATCGGACGATGCTACAGTGGGAGTCCTAAATTTTGCCTATCCAGGTATAATTATGATAGGGATCTTTAAAGAGTACCTGACATCGTACAGGCCTCGGAACCTCCATTTTGCGTCCTATCCGTAGGACGGCATGGCTACCTTTTGATTGTATTGTATTCAATCAATCGATTTTTTTTTTCAATTTTGCGACTATTAATTGTATGTGACATCGATTTATTTAGTTTCAAGTCGCATGTTTTTTGACCATATGTTTAATAAGACAGTTAGGCTGTAGCACTGGGTGAGGCCAGGCTGAATCTTAGAATGCAGCACTCACCACTTTATGTATTTTTATTCAACACTAGTGGCCTCATCTACAAGATCTTTCGGAGCCTTTTCTTTTGAGGAAGCAGTACGTACGTCCCTATCCATATTAGCGACACCTTCACCATATCGATCGGGTGGGAATATTTCGCCAGCTTTACCAGTGGAGTGCCCCATTTTCAAGAACATAGATCGAAGAATCGTCACGTATGTTTTTCCACTGTATACATGACTTTTCCGTTTTTCGTCTTATGTCTACCTAATATTCCATTATCATTCGAGTACCGAGATATTCGACTTGAATAGATTCCTTGCAATTGGCCATTTTTGTTTTCTTTTTTCTAATATGTTTCCAGTTATACTCAATTTTTCTTGGATCAGTCGGTTTTTTATATGCCCTATACTTGGAATCGTCGTCACCATGCTAAAATAACGAATGTGCAACTAAAAACTATGCATATTCGTTACTTTAGCACGGTGACGACGAAATCACGGCCGATCTCCAAATATATCAAGAAGTCATTAAATAAGTTTGGTAATCCAAAAAATATTTATTATTAAAACGATGTCAGAAATTTTTGTTTTATATTATACCTTGGAATTTTACTAGAGATGTGATAAAACTGGGATTGAATGTACAATTAACGAGAACGTGAATATACATAAGAAGATATTTAAATACATTTCGTTTATTTCTAACATTCATACCTTAATTATCAGTCTGTTAGTTGTCTGAACACGATTTCTGAGGTAAATTTTATATATTTGGTTAAATTGGTGGATTAAACTTCTCATGATGCCAGAGCAATCCTTACCGAAAATTTGTCATTCAAGGTTGACAGAAATTATTGATAGCTCCATTCCATATAACTGGGCCCTTGAAATGAAAAATGTTTTAGCTTTGGTGGGGAGGGATGATATTTGGGCATGCAAGAATCCTGACTGGGCAATACATTTTAGAAATGATGTAATAGAAGCAATGGAAAATCATCTCTTAAGCCGAGACTTGGAAATGGTGATTAACTCTTCTTTCAACCTGTACTACAGGGAAGCGAGCAGCCTGGGAATGCGCGAGCAGTACTTGTCCCTCAATGTCCACATAAGCCAACAAAGAGTGCTAGCTCAACTCCGAATGGCGAACAAAACGGTAACTCGAATAATTGTAAATGGTATGTAAAGGAAATTTAACAGTAGAAGCCATGTCAACATTGCCAGGCCGGTATGAACGACGACATTACCCATTTCCTCTTAATATGTCCGAAATTTGTTGAAAATAGGGAAAAGTATTTGAGCAAATATATTAATACACCCTCCACCCCCCAGTTAATAGCCGATTTATTAACTGTCAGTCAGACAGTTTCATCTCTAAAGCTGGTCATAGGTGTTCAATAATTATGGAAAATGTGTTCAATTCTTCAGGCATGTACAGTAAGATGATTGATATTGATTTTTTTTTATTTCTTTATTATTATGTTTGCATACCGTTGAAGTTTTCATTTTTAAGCTTTGTTAGACAATTTTGTTTAATATACGAAGCCCAATTCATATATTAAGTATTGTGTATATATTGTATTGTGTATATATTAAGTATTGTATATATTTTCAATTAGAGGATTATTTTTATTTATTTATTTATTTTTTATTTTTATCTAATCAGAAGAATTGTTTAGCTGTTTCATTCATGGATTTTATTTTTATTTATTTATTGTATCATTTGTTCTTTTACTTTTAATGCATTATTAATTTTATCATATAAGAGGCATTATGCGAAAAAAGAAGAAAAAAAGAAAAAAAACTTGTAATCCGAGTAAATACATTTTTGTATATATATTCTCTAAGGGCCAAACACCCTGTAATGTAATCTAATTTACAAAATACAGTATATTTTCATCCATTCATTCATTCATATTTAAAAAAATTATGATAAAATAGGTAGATTCTAGTTGACTGAAATCTTACAAAATACTGAAACTACTTTTTTATTTGCATTTTGAATAAAAAAAATAAATCATCAAATTGAGTAGGTTCCTTTCTGATAGGTTGCACAATATCTGTTCTGTGATGGATTCAAATACTCGTAATTAATTGAAGTTTAAAGAACTATTAAATACAATATATCAGTTACATTTCACAAAAAATACTTTTGTTGTTACTATATTAACAGTTTTGGTTAAATACATAAAAGTAACTCTTGATAAAAAATAATATATTATAGGGTCGAAACACGTTAAAGAGTTTTAAAAAAATCTTTTTTTACCAACTGAGATTATTCGATTAGGAAAAAAAAGAAATTTGCAGTAGCAAAAAAGTCATATTGGCCGTAAAGTGAATAGATTTCTAGCTTTTATTCAATATATGAGGCAACTTCGTAATTTCAGTGCAGGAGGTGAGCATTAATTAAATAAATTACTTTTCTATCATGGTAATGTATGTTATAAAGCTGTAGAATACGTGGCATTGCATCCATCACTTTCCTCCTGCATGATCCTGCATATTAACTCTGATAAAATTCCAGGAAAAGAGGCCTGGAGGAAAAAACAATAGGTCCAGGCTGGATAAAAAGTGACTCGTAGATCTTCAAATATATTCACCTTGTTTATGTTTTGTT
Source organism: Aelia acuminata (assembly GCA_911387785.2). Lineage (NCBI taxonomy): Eukaryota > Metazoa > Arthropoda > Insecta > Hemiptera > Pentatomidae > Aelia > Aelia acuminata. The sequence continues at coordinate 170,548,574 of OU426979.1, forward strand.
TGTAGACAGTTTTATAAATGAGGTATTTTAAGTAAAATAGATTATTTTAAGTAGGAGAAAAAGTAGGTATAATAATTCTTATGCAAAACAAAATAAGGTCATTGTTAACTTAAAATAGTTAAATTACTCTAATATATTATTTGAATTATTACTCATATACGTGTAGTGTACACTAAACATAAGCCATAAGTAATCTTTAAATTCGATTTTCGATTTTATTTTATACTATTAAATAAAGCTCGTAGTGCAGAGTTGGGCATATTTAAATAAAAATGTAATCATGATTATGACTAATAATCAAAAATGTGAATAATGATTGTAATCATCATTCACAAATCATTCTTTAACGCGGAATCATTAATCAAGAATTGTATTAATCACTGTTCGTGGAGTATTCATGAATATAATGTATTCAACAATCATGAATGACCATTATTCATTATTAGAAATTAGTCAGTAATCATGATTAAGAATTCATTATTCATGATTACTCATTACTCGTTAATCATGACTAATGGGAATTCACTACTCATGATTACAGATCATTCATTAACCAGGAATAACATAAATACATTAATAATGATTTCAAAAAAATCACAAAAAAAAAATCTTAGTCTTATTAATCATGAATGATGATTGAAAATTTGTTTGCGCTTTCCATTCTTGTCAATAGAACTTTACTAATACCCATTGGAATTAGGGTCCAATTCTTTACTTGTGACTTCATATGCTGTTCAATTGAGTACACACACTCTTAGGACTTGTCCTTGCTCATTAGGACAACTTTTAATTCAGAAATACATCCTCGTCTTTTAAATTAAAATGAATAATGATGATGAATATATCATATTCATGATTGATGATCGGTGAATTTTTGTTATTCATGATTGATGAATATTAGGTATTCATGATTGATGAATATTATATTAATCCTAGCTCATGAATATTTTTTATTCATGAATAATGACTAACTTAATTTACCAATGTTCGTTAATCATGAATAACTGAATAACAGTTATTTACTATTCATTTCAAATGAATACCATAAACACTAAATAATCATTAAAAGTACTCCACACTGATTATGAATAATGGTTATTCATTATTCATTTGTTTTATGATTACAATTATTCATATTCATTAATCATTATTCAGATTACAATTTGCCCAACTCTGTCGTAGTGCTCTTGCTGGGTCATGAATTTGAGATGTAAATTCACAGTCATTTGAAGAAAAAGAGACAATTGATAAAATATAAGCACGTTACTTTGTAGAAAGACAGCTAGCGGTCTTTCTACAAAGTATAATTTTTTATATATATATTAATGTGATTTTATCAAATTGGATAAGGGAAATATGCTTCATAAAAAAATAATTGCATGGTTGTGTTAACTTTTACTTGTTTTAATTGATATAAAAATATAAGCCTCATGAAGTAACAATTCTCGAATTTTTCATTTCTCTTAGAATTCAGAATATTAATTGAATTTTCTGCTTACAAAAAAAAATATATATATATATATAGATAGATAGATAGATAAAAGCTTTATTCAAAATAAATTTACATTCTCTCCTAAAATTACAAAAATAAAAAGCCTGTTTTGGCATGGTATAAAACCGACTGCCAAGAGCTGCCCATAATAATAATTATACAATAAATCTACTATAATACGAACAACATGCCACAAAAAAAAAATAACAAATCCATAAAAAAATAAAATAAAATTAATAAATACATCTATTCAATACATCTAATAGTCAAATACATGTACAAATACATAATACGTGTAATAATCAAATACATCTAGTTAAATAATTTTTGGAAATTATTTATAATCTATACAAAAAATAAATGAATAATTAACTTAATAGGTGGTATATGAATAGTATAAATATTTCGTTACGGTATTAAGATAAATATTTTGATATACATATTTTGCAAATGTTTACCTAGAAGGTGTTATGTATTATACTGTTCGATCAAAAACATTCTGTATTTATATGCTGATAGGTGGTATTGATATAGACTATTCCAATCTTTTCCATTTAAAATTTCTATTAATTCGTTTAAATTAATCAAAGTTTTTTTGAAAAATTTATACCTGTATTCATTTAGAATTGGACACACAGCCACATAGTGATATAAATCTTCAATTACATTCAAATTGCAGAATGTACACATTCTTTGATCTTCACTTCTCATAACATTGTTGTTAAGGGACACTAATTGCCCTCGCATTTTGAATATTATCTTGATAAATTTCATTTTATTTAAATCTGTTATGTAATGGCTGTCACCTAAATCACTGTTTAATTCTTTATAGAGTCCGTGAAAATTAGACGCCCTAGCTTTCGCTATCATATCACCCTTAAAATGAGTTTTTAATTCATCTATAATGTTTGCTACTGTCAGGTTATTGTCATATTCTAATGAAATATTTTTTCTATTAAAGAGCTGGGAGTTTTCATTGTGCCAAAATAATTTCTTTTTAATAATTTCTGCGGCCAAAATCTTTGGTAGCCTTGATTCAGGTAAAGAAAGCACTTTTCGTACATATTTTAAATGTAAATGTAAAGTATAAAAATATATTGGATTAAAATTTGATTCTAAGTATAAAATGTAATGAGGTGAATTGACAGGAAGAGAGAATAACTTCTTGATAAAAAATAAATTAAGTTTTTCGACTTCGGCATAATTGTGGTATCCCCAGACTTGGCTTCCATAACAAATTATTGACCGTACAGCGGAATTATAAACATCTATTTTTTTGGAAATTGGTATTTCGTATTGATTTAGTAGACTCTTATATATTGTATTTAGTGCAAACTTTGACGTATTTAACTTATCTTTGAAATGAGTTTTAAGATTACAAAGAGGACTAAGACCGATACCCAGATAACTATAATAATTAACCACTTCTAAATCGTTTCCGTACATTTTCCATTTTTCTTTCTTTCCTAGTTTTCCCCCGTTCCGAAATACCATAATTTTCGTCTTCTCAAAGTTGACTGACAAATTCCATAAGTTGCTTTATTCCACCACCCTATCTATCATCCTTTGAAGTACTCCAGGTTCCGCTGCTAGCAAGACAATATCATCAGCATACATTAAGCAGCGTATGTTCACTCCCCCAATCGAAACACCTCCCCCGATGAAATCAGAAAAATCATTTACAAAGAGTAAAAACAAAAGGGGTGACAGTAAACAGCCCTGCTTCAGTCCAACAGACGTTTCAAAAGCTTTTGTTACGCCGCCACTAGTCCAAACACAAGATTCCGTATTTTGTACATGGCCTGAAGGGCATTTACAAATTTAGTAGATATTCCTAACATGTATAATTTATAAAAAAGAGAATTTCGGTCCGGTGAGTCGAAAGCTGCCTTAAAATCGATGAACAAACAATACAATTTTTGACGTTTCTTACTCGTTTGGATTTTTATAATATTCATCAAATTAAAAACATTGTCAATTGTAGAATATCCCCTTCGGAACCCAGCCTGAAATTCATTTAAGATTTTATTTTCTTCTGTCCACTGTTCTAATCTTAGTAACATCAAACCAGTAAATAATTTGGCTATACAATCCGAAAAAGACATTCCCCTATAATTACTGACACTATCCAACGCTTTTTTTTTAAATAACGGATAAATTATAGACTGTGCAAAACTATGTGGGATGTTGGAACAATCATATATTGAATTGAAAAAAAAAATAGCAAATGTTGCAGAAAAGCATCAGGACAACCTTTGAAAAATTCGAAAGGGATTCTATCATAGCCAGGAGCTTTCCCATTTTTCGCTTTTTTTATAACTTTCTTAAGCTCATCCATTTAAAAATTGCAGTCTAGAGTATCGAATTAATTAAATGGTGGTGCATACAAAATCGGCGGTACTAAAATCAACGGATTCAATAACCTTTCAAAATATTCAATCCATTGTTCACCTCTAATATCTGAACTTCCAATAAACTTTCTTTTTTTAATTATATTTATTAGGTCCCAAAACCCTTTTGTATCCTTAACAGTTTTAAAATTATCAATAATCCCTATATAAAATTCGCTTTTTTTTAATTTGCACAATTCTTTGTAATCTTTATTATTACTAATATATAGCCGTCTAATGACATCGCTTTTACAATTTCTATATAAATTCAACAAAGCAAGAGTTTTCTATCTTGATTTGAAACATTGAAAATCAAACCACTTTTGTTTAAATTGGTGTTTATTATTTTCCCGTTTGCATTTTCCAAGGAAAGAAGCGTTCTTAATAACATTAATAAAATAATCGACAGCTTTTTGTGGTTCTTCTGGAACTTTAAAATCAATATTATTTAAATTATTTTTAAAATGCCGACTATCATTTATTGTCCATTTTAATTTGGGAAGAAGCGGTAGGGTATCAACATTTTTTGACATTCCTAATTTCAATATCAATTGTAATGGCATGTGATCACTAAATATTTCCGCTCTAATTCTAAATTCCTTAACGGATTGCAAGAATCCGGCCGAGACCGCGCAGTAGTCTATGACCGAACTTCCATTCGCCCCAATATATGTTAGTTCACCGTTTTGATCACCAAAAGTTCTTCCGTTCAGGATAACCAGATTCAAATCCGCGCACAATTCGAGAAATCCCCCCCCTTTGCTATTAGTTATAGTATCTTTTGATTTTCTCAACGGATAGATATTAAATTCATCTGCTACTAATGCGTCTGGAAGATTTTGGTTTTCCCAGACTCTTACATTACAGTCCCCAATCAAGATAATATTCTTACTAGAACACATCCAATATATTTCTAATATTTACAAAATCTTCTCTCCAATTTTCAATAGTTATGTAAACCGGTAGTATACAAAAATTAACATTATTACTTTCATAGACAATAATATTAGTATTACTCAGCCGTTTTCCATTTTCCTTTTTTCTTCGTAAAAGCAATGTTGAATAAAGAATAGCTTTTACTCCCACCTGTCTCATAAAAGCACGGGCAATCAAAATTAATAAAGGCACTGAAATCAATAATTGATTTAGAGTAGATGTATGAATTCTGAAATATTGGTACCTTAGATTAACCTAAAACTTTATCATGTGATTCGTTTTCCATTGGCTGGCAGTATGTTACTATTTGATACCACAAAATTTTTATTTTATATTAAATAGCATCTAGAATGAAATTTAAAGGAAACTTAACATTTACAGATACATTTTTACATAGACGACGTTTAAACAATTCGGAATGCCATAAAAAGATTAAATTGAGGTTTTTAATGAAAATACTAAGCTCAGAAAAGAATGTAAAATACGTCCTCTTCTTATTGTAAAGTTAAATCGTTAAATAAAAAAATATGGTTAAAAGTCGCAGACTTTTTGTTGGGGCATACTAACATTGGAGCGAAATGTCATATAACGGGTTTGTGACTGCAATGCTCGAGTTCAATCCACGCAGGCCTGGAACCTTCCACGCCAGTCCTTTTAAGACTATATATAAGGAGCTAGTGACTGGGCAGCTAATCTTAGTCTTGGTCTTGATTGTGAAGCTCTAGCCATATGATCATTTGTATTGCAAAGTAATAATTTTTCTAACCTTTTCGAATATTTGTGTTTTTATAATACGTGTGGCATAGATAATTTTATATTTTCTATGAATAAATACTTTTGACCCACACAAGTGTTACAATATAATATAGAATATAATATATGGCATAAAATAATACTTTTATAATTGGAATAAATATAGAGTCGGCCATTACGGAGAACGAACCCTCAAGGGAATTCCATTCCATTTTATTTCTTGAGATGGACTCGTAGCTGTTATTTGCACCGTCAACAGCCAATCTCCGCCTCCGTCTCCATTTCAAATCCAGGCAAACTTTATTCTAATGAGGGGACCTAACTTCTTTCATTTTACAGCTTTCGTCAGCATAATAAAATTTTGATTTTTATAATACAGTGAATAATATCGGAAGATTATTAAATTCAAAATTAACCAATTTAAAAAATATATATATTATAATAAAGGAAGGATTAAAATTTTTTCTTTCGGTTTTCAAATTATCATGTTTAAAATCCTTTTTAGACATCATATAACATATTATGTTTCATATATATATATATATATATATATATATATATATATATATATATATATATATATATGAAACATAACAGTAATATAAAATTATAATACTAAATATACAATTGTAATCCACATTAGACTTGGTCTCTATGTACCATCAGCCGGGTGTGCGGTTTTTTAATAAAAACAACTTAAAATAAATTCTTTGCACAAACGTTGTAAACAAAATAAAATACTAATAATACATAATATGTAAGTAGAGTAGGTACTGTATACAAATTATCAGATTGTAATTATGTGACATCCTACGGACAAACATTTTAAGCCTATGCTATAAACAGTGACAGTTTTAGTGACAGGCTAAAACTTGATTGAAATTAAAATATCAAATCCCTTCCACATGATCATGTCTAATAATCAGGCATGATTAATTTTTATTTATTTAAAACACGGGTAGCCCCAGTGCTAACCTCAACCCGTTGAACGGTTGAGTTTAATTGTTTAAGGATATGCCACTAAGTATAAAGATATGTTAAAGGATATGCCACTAAGTATAAAGAAAAAATCTGGTGCGATGCGCCCAACACACAACTTTCACTTACCAACTTACTTAGAAAAGATATTGGCTGGTTTTGTTAAATGCCGTTTCTCAAATTCACACATTTTTCCTCATTCATTGACTTATTTTTGTTTTTATTTGCTCTCTAAAGTACACTATTTTTTTTATTATTAAATAAAAGTTTTTACTTGTGATAATTCGGCAATGCAAGCATAAACTCCAAGTCGTCTGACCCATTTAGGCCCCCTCAGAACATTATAATAATGACAAAGCTTGGCTGAAATTAAAGAAGACTTGATATTCATTAAACCTGAAGTATTTGATCAAAACAATGAGACCCGTTTTTGAGAAAATCGTAGAAAACGTAAACAACACAGTTAGCAAAACACGTCAATTTCTAATTTAAGTAAGTTGGTAAGTGAAAGTTGTGTGTTGCGCGCACGCACCAGATTTTTTGTTTCTAAATTTATTTCTCTGGATACTAATCTTCTATCGTTTGAAATATTTTTATAATTCGAAAATGATCTTTCGACGTGAATTAATGCGTTTGGAGCAAATATATAAGGGCCTAAAATTATTTGGTCGTTGTCCAAGTCGCTGAAAACAATTGAATTTTCCACGTATAAAATTTAATTTATATTTTCCAGGATTTTAAGCCCTAAATTTTTCATAAAACGTCTTCTTTTTTTTTTTTTTCAAAGCTTCTTCAACATGGCTTGGGAAGCGATATATGTTTTTAGTTAACACCGAGCTGGAAAGTCGGGAGTCGCAGTAATCATTAATTTGAAGAAAAAGAAGACTTATTTACGGCGAATAACCCCCATCGAAATTGGGAATCTTAGCTCCTATGTTGGATATTATTTTTATATTCCTTAATGTATTGTTTACTTTATTAGATATAGGGTGAAAATTACCCGGGTGATCGAAAAGTCCGAAAATTTTACGTTAATAAATTAATACTTCATTAGATCATCAAAATATGCGTATTGTAGAGGCAAAATAAAACTTTACCAATTAGATCAGCGTATTCTAATTCATGATCATATCTGGTCCGCTATTTTAAAAAAGCACGCAAACAGAATATGTAATTGCACAAAAATCCGGGCCCTGCTGATCACCGTGGACAATGAATATAACTTACCTATTTCAATCAACCATCAGGAAGATGGTTCCAACTCAAACAAGTGTATTTTTGAATAATCACATGTGAAGTTTTAACTGCATTCTAAATTTTACTATGAACCTAAAAACATCTCTAGGGAAAATAGTCTTCGGTTAGTACCACTGGTAACATTATATACACTAATAAAAAGTATCTCTCTAACTGCGTTAGCAATGATCATACCCTTTATTAACCCTTTGCACTCGAGGTCTCCGGAGCGGAGCTATTTGAAATTTGTCTTCAAACTCGAGGGCTTCCCCAACGGAGACAATGCAAATAATTTTCAGTTTTAACATTTAAGGACTTAAACAAATTGTAAAAACTATTTATAGGATATTTCGCTTTTGGTGATAAATGACGGTCGCGGCCCGCGGTGTTTTTCATTATTTTTATATTATCTTTTATTTCCTCAATTGTACAATAATTTAGTTCGGGGCACCAAATAATCCCTTTACTTTGATTTAGTTTCCAATGTGCTTCTACTTTGACCGTAAAGTTATTAAGTAGATTTTCACATTGTAGGAGCTTTTCTGATTGGATATCTGAGAAAACTTCAACTAAAAGTGTCCTATCTCGTAATTTTTAACTGTTTTTACTTCTCCAATTAGACTTTTTATGCTTTTATATATATTAATGGTAATAATAATAAATAATAAAAAAATATATAAAATTAAAAAAAAAATTTGAAATCAATATAAAATTTTAAAAAATTAATTTTTTTTGTAACTATGTGTTCTTGAAGCTTCATAAATATACATGTAAACTAAATTTCATTAAAATTCAGTATTTGGTTCTAAATTTTTACTCTGCAATATTACGTTTTCAGGGTGAACGTTTTCGCGATTAAGTTGCGTCGAGTTGCCGGTAGATAACGTCCGAAACGGTGCCGAGTGCAAAGGTTAATTGTCAAGGTCTTTATAAAATTTTAGTTTAATCATTTTAAATTATATACGCGGACACACAAGCTGTTTTTTTCTTTCACTCGACTATTTCTCCTGGATATAAAATGTTACACAAAAATTTCAATTCTCGTTTAACTACTATTTTTCCCTACTACTATTTTTATTATGGGTATAATTGCTGTTAACAGTATTGGAGCAATCACCAGGACAATCTCACAAATAACATTTATTGCTTCATCTACAACGTTTCGGCTATGTCGCCATTTTCAAGTCTTTTGCTTTTACTTGTGATTGCTCCAATACTGTTAACGGCAACTTTACCCATAATAAAACATAGGTTTTTAAAAGTAGGGGAGAGCGGGGTTGGTTGGCAACAGTTTTCACTTTTTTGGTTGTTAAGTCGTTCCTATTAATATAACCCCAATAGGGCTGATACCACTGTAAACTATTAGTATTAGTAGTAATACTATAGTTTACTAATATAGTAAACTAAACTGTAAGTATTAGAGAACTTCAAGTATTTTTTTCAACACATAATATTTAATACTGAAGAATTCGTCAATCCAGTGTATGTCAATGAACCCCCTATGTGGGGCAGGTTGGCTAGCCATTTCGTTCAAGTGCTGCCTGACACATATTATTGTTATTAAAAGCTGCAGTGTAATGGTATAATAATTTTGAATCGGTTTTTGACAGCTTTTAAGGGAAAATAGAATGACAATAGAAGAAGATAAAAGTTTAGACTGTCGTCACTTTCTGTGTAGGGCTCTCATCCTTCTCGCTGAAACTAAAGACAATTGATAGTTCCACCTTTGTTTATGTTTACCTTGCTTTTGTGAATTGCTAATGCACCAACAAACCCCAGTTGAAGATAGCCAACTAACCACACAGGAGAGATCATATGAAAGTTAGTTGCCAGGACAGGGGAGAACAACCAAACAAGAAACTGGTTAGTCGAAAGGTTAGGTTTTTCAAAGGAGTTTGGGGCTATGTGAACATAATCGGAGTCAAATGTTTTGCCATGCCTTTAAACCAAATTTACTGAAAATATAAAAATATACTTACAAGTTGTAAAACCAATCAATGAAGCACACTCTTCTCTACACTGTTAGCATGAAGTTGAAAACTCAGGACAAGACTTCCGAGGTCGAGCGGGCCACATGGTACAATGGTGGGGCCTTCACAATGGCCAACCTACCCCCTATGCCAACCAACCCCGCTCTCCCCTAACGATATTTAATAACTATTATTTTATTTGTCACTGTATTCTAACTTCCGAACATTACAGATGTCTTCCAACATAACCTCGAATTATAATTTTCCCAATTAGTTGCAGTTTCCGCTGACATACTTAATTCATCTTGACAAAATAAGGTGCTAATGCACTTTTTTGTCTACTAACAAATGAAAATCAATGCAGTATTTAATGGAAATTTAGAACCAGTAAACCACGGACCTTCTCTTAAGCCAATTTCCATACGACAGGATCTATTATTACATCTCCATCTGAATCTATTCTCTCTCTTGCTTAATTTCATGTTATGTCCATTGCGGCATATTCTATCTTTATGAAGAAGACCTTTTTCCTGTAGAAAATCTACAGTTTCTATCTACAATTTAAACCTTTGAATTGGTCGTTTAACCTAAACAAAGTCATGTTTACAATCGTAACTAAATATTTTAGTCATATATTGTAATTGTAAAGAACCGAATATTACGTAACCATGTAACGATATCGCAAATAGTAGTACCGTAGAAGTTACCATATGTTCAATTTGTACCTGTAAATTAGGTTGGCGTACTTTAAACGAAAAAGACCCCCTCTTTTTCATTCCTGAAACTTGAAATATTTGGGGAAAGGAATAATATTTATTTCAATTTTTAGGATTTTGTTCAGCTCGTCTAGCGATCGGCCATATTGTACCCAACCGTGCTTAATCAGGTCATATATGGGCTGTGAACAACAGGGAATGTGATTGTCACGCTTCATCATTCTTAGCTTCTCTAAAATGTATTGTTACATCCTGGTGAAATTAGCCGGATTGAATTGAAATTCCCAGAAACTTGACGAGATAAAAAAAAAGGATGCATGCGGCATGCTTTTAATCACTGTAAGATATTTCAATATTCAATGACATAATACCAACCTCTGAAATTCGATGAACCATTGTATGGAGTTGTCACATGTTATCGTTGATATGAATAGTAAAAAAAGAGAATTATTTCCTTGTAATATCAGCCATTTTTTAACTCATTCCATGTCCAACATACGATACTTTTAACAAGAACTTCATAAATAAAAAAGTAAAACCAATTTGTTTAAAATTTACCCATTTTATTGTTGGTAACAGAGAAAAAAAGTTGGTTGTTATCTAAAACTATCTGCTGCTTTGTAAGATGTTCAATCGGGGGATAAATATGTATTATGAATACTAATGATTTTACACTTTAAACTTTAACGTCACTCTCTAGAAAAATAATTTTTTCAGATACGACGTTCTTAAAGAAGTGAGCAGCTTGTCATTTTTTTGTTTTTTTTCGATGAATTTCGAAAATGCCCGAGTGAATCCGGATGTATTTTTGTTATATTCATTAAATTAAAAATCACATTCATATTTAGAACAAAATACTTTCCATAAATATTTTTGTTGAAATAAATAAAAAATGTGAATCAGGGAATACTGATATTTCTTTCTATTGATCGATCCTAAACTGTTGACAACTGGAGTTCTTGACCTGCCCTGTGGTCTGGAAACTTGAAAAATACATATTTCTTTCCTCGTACTTTTCTCATTAAAACTGACTTATTCAACTCCGCTCCACTTAAATTTCAAGTTTTTTTTTTCTGTTCAGTTATATTTGAAATATTACCACGACTTTTCCGTTTGAAATGTTTTTTACATTTCGATTTCGCCAACCTAATTTATGATGATTTCACTTCACGAAATTTCTAAAAGTTTCTTTTAAAGCTATCATCTAATTTTAACTTGAGATCAGTATTTTTAGAAAAAAAAATTAAAGGAAAACTATAAAGTTAAAAAAAAATTAACTGAAAAAAGTAATCTTGGTCGCCGGGCTGACTACCAATTAACTTATTAGTAAAACAAGGAAAATTTTATGGAACATAACACGAGAATAGTCGCTATGTATTTCCAGTCTAACTCCGGCGAGAAGGGTTGGGTCAGCAAAGCAGTATCTCTTTATATACATGATTTATTTATTTATATGTACATGACTTGTTTATATACATACAAAAGACTATTACAACCAGGGTCCTATGTCCTAATAAACCTTGCTGCCATTTCTTTCTATCGAACCAAACCTGAAGCTGCCTCGCCTCATCTATACCTTCTATACTATATATATATATATATATATATATATATATATATATATATATATATATATATATATATATATGTATACAAGGAAAAAAAGGAAGAAAAAAAAATTAATTTCAGTGAATATATACAAAAACGAAATGAGTTCAAATCTCATCTCTTCCACGAACTATCCTAAAGTCTGGGAGGATAGTCACCGTTTTTCCGTTTAGATGAGGTGCTGAACCCATGGGCGTACCCAGCGGAGGGCAGGAGGGGGCAGGTGCCCCCCCCCCCTAGAAGGCTGGAAGCAATAATTTTTTAGGCTCTTAAGACTGGAAGCAATGATAGAATACATTTTTTTCAAGCAAATAATTGTAATAACTTAGTTGATAAACCACTGCTATAATTATTTATAATTTTGGTTTCATTCACCTTTTCCGCGGTAAGATGTTACTACCTGAACGACCATAGCTTGCCCCCCCCCCTAGATTTTAGCTCGCCCCCCCCTAGTTTTGATCCTGGGTACGCCCTTGGCTAAACCTTCCGACCAGCAAATTTTTTTTTCTAAATTACATAGATTTCAATCTAATGATCTAAAAATTTCTATGAATATTCACCATGTATTGTAATATACCATTTTTTTTTTCTTTTATAAATAAAACGCGGTATTGTCTTCTTTTTTTAATATCATTTTTGTTGCACTATATGTTTATAACAAGTTGTATTATATTAAGTTGTATCATAATAAATTAACATGTACAAGAGCCATATTCTATATTTTTTTTCTATTATAATCCTAACTCTAGTGTAAATCATGGTATGAAATTGATGATCGTATTTTCCAAAAAATTATACAATAATCGTTCAGTCGTTTGAGAAACCGGAAATATCCGAAAAAATCAGTTTCGTTTTATTTTATTTTTGAACTCCTTGCATGCCGAGACATCAAATTCAAGAGATACCCGAAAAGCCCAGCTGAAATATCGACTTTTATATATTATTCAAATAATCGTCAGTAAAAGCTCGACGAATCCAGCATTTGAATGAAGAACAGTAAATATGAATCTTGCCCATTTCACACAATATATATTTATATTTTCAGTATTTTTCATTTGTTAGACAATACACAGTACCGGTCAAAAGTTTAGACTCACTTGTATTTAATTCACAATCTTCAAGTTTAAAAAAATAATTGTAACTCTTATTATAATAATATTATGTTAATAAGTTAAGAGATAACATTTAAAAATTATATGATTGTTTCGAATACAATCTATATAAATAAAGATGAAATTCTGTTTGTTTGTTTGTTCTTTATAGATATCCATACCGTTTGTCCTAAATTCTCCAAATTTCGCTCTGTGGTTCTTTCACATCAAGTGCGAACACCTGTCCATATTAAAATTGCATAACTTCAGCCAATTGGCGGATGTGGATAAACACAAAACCAAAAAAAAAAAAAAAAAAAAAAAAAACTTCATTCAGTTATAAAAATCGTTATGATCTCACTTCACATTAGATTTTTACGAAATCAACCGTTGGTTTTGAAAAATATCTCATTTCTCTCCTAACGAACTTTTCTTGACCCATGGCTTTTCTCATTGTTATCCAAATTCCCAGGGAGGAACCGGTATATACAGCTAGTTATAAATAAATTAAAAATAAAATTATAGTTGTTACGTTATTCAATAAATACTTAATATGTTGTTATTTATTTATTTTACTAAATCTAATGGTGAGTCTAAACTTTTGACTGGTACTGTATGTAAACTTGTCTTTTGTACAGTAATATCCAAAATATATCGTTTGTCTTCCATAATCAGGAGAAACCCTACATGTAAAAAAAAAAAAAACATTTATTCTTCAGATCTATCGAATAAACATAGATTTATAAAGTCATGAAAAATATATTCTAGGTAGGGATATGTGTCAGAGAAAATCATTTAACTAAAGGAAATCTCTTAATGCAAAAGAAGAAACGTTTTTTCACTTTTCTAATAATTGGAATTTGTGAACATGTTGGGTTTTTCGAACGATTAATTCAATTATTGTATTTAGTTAATTATTATTGATTGGATAAAGAATAATGGCTACTCATTAAATAGTACTCTGTACATAAATAAAAATGATCAAATTTGGATAAAAAAAATAAATAATGATCATAAAATAAAAATCACCTACAGGAAAAGTCATTCCCGAAATGACCCCAGGGGTCGATTCTAGTCCGCAAGGGGTCTATATTAGCGAAAATAAAAATTAGGGGTCCATGGTTTGTAAATAGGGGTCAACTGAAATAAAAGGTATGCGACAGCCGTACAACAAAGGATCATTTGCTTTTAAAAGCTTCCAAACTGATGTTTAAAATTACAATGTCCTTTATACAGACTTTGAAACAAGATTTTAGGTTGTTTTTACAATGGAACTACCTTAATGGATGATCAATCCAGAGAAAGGGACGCCAGATTACAAAAAAAAAACTGATAGGGATAAGGACTTACGAAGAACTTAAGGTAGAGTTTAGAAAGGAATATCAAAAATCTTTGTTTCAGAGAGAAATACCCATTATTTTTACAACATTATACAGGCTATAGCTAAAAATTTTTCAATAGCATTTCCAACTACATACCTCGTGGAAAGGGTTTGCAGTGCTGTTTTATAGTTTTTTACCATAGGAAAGAATAGTTTGGAAATCATCGATCGAGGAGATTCAACGTTAAACCTAACTAGATTATAACCAAATATTGAAAATTTGCTATTTTAGCTTCAAGTTCAAAACTCCAAAAAAAAAATTAAATATTTGTTTTATTTAATAATTATTTTACATTTTTTTATATTGTGAGTAATTTTAGTTAATAAATGTATTAAAACAACTCGTGTTTTTTTTTGTTTTTTTTTCACTTTCTTTACAAGAGTTTAGTGAAACTATTGTAACGTGAAAAAAAAAAAAAATAACGAAATAAAACATATGATTGAAAACAGTTCTAGACTTTTGGAACAAACAGTACATTTTTGTGACTATTCGAGAATAATCTACGCTTGTCTGGAACCTCCTAGACCGTTCTAATTCATACTAAATATAAAGAACGATAGACTGGAGAGTGTGTTTTTCTCTGAAGTTGAGACTTCTTATAACCTTGTCAATTACTTGTGTTTTTAAGTTGACCTGACATTGTAAATTATTATTTTCTTTGAAAAAAAAAAATAGTTAAACCCGCATAAGTGTTACAGTATCAAATTGAATAGATCTGTGGGATATCAAAAACTTATTTTATATTCATAAATTTGTAAGAATTGTATATTAGGAAGAAGGGGCCTAGCCTAAATAGAAAAAAATTGACAAGAGGACAGCGAGACAAAAATTCGGTGAAGCTGTCTTAGAAGATACATTGTAATATTATATTTAGGCGTTTTATTTAAATTTATTTCTTTTGTATTCAATACAACACAGTTATGTTTTATAACTTATTTGGGCTAGATCAATGGAGTACTTTTTGAAAACCATTCACCAAAGAATATTTACACACAGCTACTGGTTGGCACTAGTCTTAATAGCTAATAGTATTAATATAGGTCCTCGGGGCCTGCTGACTCTGAGCTACCATGATCCTTGGACGTAGACCAGTTTGTCACTGTCCTTGAACCCGAGAGAGCTGACGCCATCGGTGGGAAGGACAACGCCAAATTAGCCTCAATGGGATTGGTTATGGAGCTATGGGCAGTCTGCCGCTGCACCATGGTGACCATGGCTTGCAGCAACGTTAGGTTTGGGCTTCCCGCTCCAGGCTGTCTGTGCTCCCGGAAGCAACACAAGTGTCTGTAAGAGGACCACACTGCGCGGCCAAAGGTCTCATTGGGCCTAATGTGCCAACCGATAAAAAAAAAAAAAAAAAAAAAAAAAACTAGTTGACACATGAGCACTTAGACATAATTCTGATTTATAATGCATTGCTGATTTAAATATGTTCTGTTGATAGCTGGATGTTTATTGCAATATTGTTCATCTACTACTACAGAATCATAATATATCATGCAAAATATCAAATACATTTATATTTCTAATTTTAAAAAGTACTTTATAATGTTATTTTATTTAAAGATAATGATAAATGTTAATGAGCATTAACAATATACAAATTTCACAATAAAAAATTCTTATAAAAATCACAAATGCCCCTAGGTTTATTTCAAATCATGCACAGCACAATACCATGAACATACCGACAGTAAAATCTTACATACAAGACAAATATCAAACATTTTACTCTTCAACACTACTTCACCCTAACCCACTCATCCATTCTCTTTCCTCCTCCCTGTTACCTGGTCAGCCCCGACGTCGACTGAAACGACAGTGGCAAAGAGACCTCTTACTAAAATGAATTATTAAATACACCAAGAAAGTCAAAATCAAAAACAACAGTGACCAAATTCGCTTGATGCGCCACAGCGCATAAAAATAAAAAATAAAATAAAAAAAGTTAGAAATCATTGAAAAAGGATAGCAAATGTATAATGGAAAAAAGATTTCACGAAGAGAGAAAATATAAGAAAAAGAGCTAAAAAATCATTTGAAGAAAATGATTTTTGCATAGTGTGCTTGTGTTGAAATAGAGGATCACGAGATGTGTTCAGAGTTGTGTGAATTCAAACTGTTTTCTTTGCCAGCTCTGCAGAACTCTTAAGGATCACAAAGTTACCTCTGTGTTTCTTCAAAATATATTTAGTTTCTAATAACTAATTATCTTTTGATCAATTATATTAAAATGAATAATTTTGCTCGTTGTGGTAATAATTATAGTTCAGGTAAGGACATTTTTAATTCCGTTTGTAATAAACGACTTAATATTTTTTCAGACTCTCAATAATTTTCCTTGTTTTTTTTTTAAATAAATGCTAACTTATTTCAAGAAAAAAAGCAAAAAAAGCAGAACTAAGCAAATATTGAAATGAGATGCGGTGAGGCACACAAACCCAAACAGTCTCTCGCGGTCTTGTAGCGGTTACTGTGGTCTCCATAGTGCACTGGTCTAACTCAACGTAATTTCCTCCTGGTCTGCCAATATAGTCCATTATCTGGCATACAATTCCTTCGGAAGATTTTTAATGTTTATCAACTTAAATAAATCTAATATTCTTAAAACAAGATGGAGCACTTTTAAATTTATATTTAAACATTTTCTTATGTTTTATCCAGTACTCTTGGAACTGTTCAATTGTTCAAAATACCGTTTTATATTTAGTATATGTGGAGGTGAGGTGCAAAACGCGTTTTTTCCACATGAACACTTTTTTCACGAAACTCAAAAAACTTACCACGTCTTGTAGAGTGGCCAGATTAAAATGTTTTTTTTTGCCTTTAAAAGGTACAGCTACCCTGTCTAAGTGAGCTTGGAATGAAAAAAATTACCGTTTTCAAGGCGACAAAGAAGAAGTAACAAACTATGAAATGAGAAAGTTTTGCAAAACAACGTTCAAGGAAAGACTTATGCTGCACACCACATTGGAATGAACGAGTTTTATGGTTTCCATCACACCTGTTGTGAAGGCTCCACCATTGTACCATGTGACCCGCTCAACCTCGGGAGTCTTGTCCTGAGTTTTCAACTTGATGCTAACAGTGTAGAGAAGAGTGTGCTTCATTGATTGGTTTTACAACTTGTAAGTATATTTTTATATTTTCAGTAAATTTGGTTTAAAGGCATGGCAAAACATTTGACTCCGATTCTTTTCACATAGCCCCAAACTCCTTTGAAAAACCTAACCTTTCGATTAACCAGTTTCTTGTTTGATTTTTCTCCCCTGTCCTGGCTGTCATCTTTCATATGATCTCTCCTGTGGGGTTAGTTGGCTTTCTTCAACTTTTTTTTTTTGGCGCAGTAGCAATTCACAAAAGCAAGGTAAACATAATCAAAGGTGAAACTACCAATTGTCTTTAGTTCCAGCGACGAGGATGAGAGCAATTTTTCTTATGCGAAAAGTGACGACAGTCTAAACTTCTATCTTCTTCTATTGTCATTCTATTTTCCCTTAAAAGCTGTTAAAAACCAATTCAAAATTATTATACCATTATAGTGCAGCTTTATAAATAAATATAAATAAAAATAATATGTGTCAGGCAGTACTTGAATGAGATGAAAAAACAACCCCACCTTCTAGGCCAACCTGCCCCACATAGAGGGTTAGTTGGCGTACTCTGGATTGACGAATTCTTCAATTTTCTATGATCTTAGTATTAAATATTATGTTGTGAATAAAATACTAGAAGTACTCTAATACTTGGAGTTTACAGTGGTATCAGCCCCATTGGGATTATATTAACAGGAACGACTCAACAATCAAAAAAGTGAAAACTGTTGCCAACCAACCCCGCTCTCCCCTATCATTTTACAATATAATATCACCCACTGATTTAAAACATTTCTTGATTAAAACTTTTTTTTTGATGAATTTTTCAAAATACTAGCGTACTGATATAAAACATCTGACTACAAAAAGACTAGATCTTAAGGCAATCGTCTTCATCATCCTTTTTTTCGTTGTTTCCCTCGTCTATTGCAGATATATTGAGACCTCGTGTGCAATACTTCAATGAATCATTGGCCCTCCATTTGTCACCGAAATTCTTTTTTAGCAGATTATCAACGTCTTTCAGCTTGTTGGAGCCATTGGAAAATCAATTATTAATATAGCTAGGTAAGAAGAATCGAGTATAAACTGACATTAAAGAGCTTTCGATATTTTGTTCAAAAAGAGTAACAGAAACTGCTGAAGTGAACGAATGGGATGGGTGCAAAGTGAGAAGTTATTATAGGAACCAAAGAGTTTTGCCTCACAACGAGTAACGAACCAATTTTGAAACACAATCGGCTATGGAACGAATATGTTCTGCAACAAAACGATATGTTGTATAGCAAAAAAATCCAAAAATCCATATGAAATAACAAGGTTAACAAGGGTCTCCAATCTGATAATATATGTTGAAAGAGCATTAAAATATCTTTTAGAATCCACTGTTATCCCAATTTTTCAAAAAAATGGAACGAACGAGTGTTGCACCTTACCTCCTCATATACATACATAATAGATAATTGAACTATTTTTACAATTCATTGCTGATCAGCTGTTTGGGACCTCTTCGAAGAAAACACACTTCAGGTCAGTCTGACATTTTTTGTAATTTTTATGCTTTGTCTATGCAAAAAGTTACTCTGTTTTGTGTTTTTTAGACATTTTGAGTGCGCGTGTTCCATAAAATAACAGACAGTTGTCATTTGTGTGAAAGGTTGGGGGGCTAGACGCCCTATTTAGTTGCCCAGAGCTCTAGGCTCTGTAGCGACATAAAAAGATGTCTTCAGCCAAACTCAGCACCATGAATCAAACAAATATAAAGCAAACAGACACGTCAAATGTACAAAAAAATATCAGTTTTAAAGTCACATCCAACCCTAACCTAACAGAAGCAACAACCAGCTATGCCAAAGCCACCGCTACGGAACGGTTTTCAAAACGAGAAAACGCTATTATACTACACACATACCCTGGTATTAAACAGAAAGATTATGTATTGAAAATTGCAGCATTAATTGACCCAAAATACATCCGTTACACTTCAAGAATCTCAAACTCTAGATTTTGCATTCATTTTAGTAACAAAGAGGCAGTAGATAACCTCCTAAAGAACCATAAATCCATTAACATAGATAATAAAGAAATATTAATAAAACGTCTTGTAAATCCTGCAAAAAGGATAATTATTTCGAATGCTTGCCCTTCAATACCACATGAGATCATTGAAAAAGAACTGAAAAGCTTAGGTTTAAGATTAGTCTCCCCTATGCATTTTCTTAGGGCTGGGTACCAGGACCCAAGATTGGCCCATGTCCTGAGTTTTAGACGACAGGTTTATATCCCACCTGAAGACCTTAACAAACTGCCTTCCTCATTATTAATAAAGCACGAGAACGTGTCATATCGCATTTTCTTAAGCGAAGATATTGTGACGTGCTTTATTTGCAAGCAACCGGGCCACATATCCACTGACTGTCCAGAAAATGACAATGACATTCAAGAAATACAGACCCAAGAGGGAGAAGGATTATTGATTCATTTTAACACAGATATTAATCAAAAGAGTGAACGAATAATCTCCAATCGCTCCTTGCTCGATACACCTAACCAGTCTTTACCCAGTATTACAGTAAAGCCAACCCCAGCCTGTCACCATGACAACCAATTAGCATCAACAGAAGCCAATGTAAACATTAAAGGCGACGAGGCTGAGAAAAGGAACTCTGGTAACCATGGTGATGCTGACCACAACAAAGCCGTCACTGCTGAGCCCAATTGTAATAAAGAAACAGCTGTTGATAACAGCAAAAATTCATTATCATCTCCGACAGTGGTTTCTGGCATAAAAAGGTGCCACCCTAGCCCTCCTCCTTCTACAGTATCTACCATGGAAATAAATCTTATGCTAGACACCAATAATGATTCAGAAAATATTGTTAATTTTGAAGAATTTCCACCTATGGAAGCAATACAATCAGCTAGCAAAAAATCCAAAAAAATAAAAAAGCCTAAAAATACTAAAATTAACCTCGAAGAAGCCAGAAAATCCATCGATGAGAACAGTCACAAATACCCTATTTCATTTGAAGATTTAATAAAATTAATCGATATGGCTTCTGACACGAAAGATCTGAACAATCTAGTGCATGAATTTACAGATAATATAGAAGGCCTGAGGGCCATGTTGGCTGACACCAGAAACCTGGTTACAAATCGGCGCTCTAAGATAAAAATATCAAAGCTTCTCAAGAGACAGTGGGACTCTACAGATAACACCATAAACACTGAAGATAGCTCTGATTAATTAGTCTAACCAATTGTTTTTCATACTTCAGTATTTTTTTCTCTTTTATTTTTATTTTTTATTTTTATCTGATGATGGTCAAATCTACCAAAACATTAATCGCACAATGGAACTGTAACGGACTTTTCAAACGTTTCGAATATTTTAAATTGTTACTATCAGAAGAGAACCCAACCTGTTTTTGTTTGCAAGAAACACATCTTTTGAAATCACAGAAATTCGACATGAAAAACTACAACGTCTATCGAAAAGATAGATCTGATGGTAAGGCCGCTTGGGGTGGAGTAGCTACAATAATTAAAAAAGATGTTTACTCGGAAGAAATAAACATTAAATCTACTCATGAAGTTCTAGCCACAAAAATTTACTACCCAGAACCAATGTCAGTTTGTAATATTTACATACCACCAAATAGAGATTTTACAGCGAATGATCTTCAAACCATAGTGGATCAACTCCCTAGACAGTATAATACTTGTTGGGGATCTGAATGGGCACAGCACATTGTGGGGCTCTACATTGTCTGATTATAAAAACAGAGGGGCTGAAATTGAGAAGTTTATTGACGCTAATAACTTTCTCATTCTTATTAACGATGGATCCCCGACTCATTTCTGTACGAATGGGTCACTCTCTGCGATTGATTTATCTTTTGTTGATACTAGAATTTATCATAGAGTTCAATGGAGTATAAAAGACACTTTGTATGGAAGCGATCACTACCCGATCACCATTACACTCGATGATAACTTTACCAACAAGTCAAATGAAATACCGAGGTGGTCTTTCAAAAGGGCCGACTGGGAAAAATTTTCATGCCTGCTGGAAAAGGAAATAGAAAGGAGAAAAGAAAGGGTCACAGAAGTGGAGGAAAATATTTCTTTCCTCAACCTAAAAATCCTTGATGCTGCAGAGAAAAGTATTCCAAAAACAATAACTTTTAAAGATAGACGAATGGTCCCTTGGTGGAACGAAGAGTGCCGCATCGCAATAACGAATAAAAAAAGGGCACTAAATAAATTCAAAAAAACTAAATCACCAGAAGACTTGAACGAATTTAAAAAAAAGAGATCAATCGCAAAAAAGGTATTGAGGGCAAGCAAAAAAAACTCCTGGACAAACTATATCAGTTCCATCAACAGTAATTGCACCATAAAAGAAGTTTGGAGGAAAACGAATGCAATACAAGGATCCACCAAATATGAGCACATTTCTGCAATTCAGGCCGACAGCCGAATCATTAATGATCCATCCAAAATTGCTCAAAGTTTAGGCTCGCATTTCTCCTCAATGTCGAAAACAAACAATTACAACCCAGACTTCTTGCAATACAAAATAACCAAAGAGAAAGACACCACCCAATTCGACACAGAAGATTCTGAAATTTACAACCATCAATTTAGCCTAGCAGAAATGAAAGATACTCTGGACAAATGCAAAGATAAATCAACTGCAGGTCCCGATCAAATCCCATATATTATTCTGAAAAAACTACCTTTAAATGCTCAATTATTTCTTCTTTCTATTTATAACAGACTTTGGACAACAGGTATCTTCCCAGAATCATGGAGAAAGGCAATAGTTATTCCGATTAAGAAAAACCCCAAAGATATACAAATTAATAACTTCCGGCCAATATCTCTTCTTTCGTGCACTTCGAAAATTATCGAAAAAATGGTAAATGATAGACTAACCCATTACTTAGACTCTAAAAACTTCTTCTCAACCTCTCAATGTGGCTTTAGAAGGAACCGATCTGCCATCGACCAGATAATGAAGCTTGAAAATGAAATTCAACTGCATTTTCAAATAAAGAGCACCTAGTTGCTGTCTTCTTTGACATCCAAAAGGCATATGACACTATGTGGCGATATAATGTGGTCAGGACACTTTCACAGGTTGGCCTCACAGGACGACTATTAACATTTGTTAACAACTTCCTAAAAGACAGAACATTCCGAGTGAAAGTAGGACCTAACCTCTCTCAAACGTTCTTACAAGAAAACGGCACACCCCAAGGGTCTCCCCTGAGCGTAACATTATTCTTGATAGCCATAAATAGCATTGCAAATACAACACCTAATGAAGTTAACTGCTCCATATTTGCTGATGATTTTGCAATTTATATAAGAAACAGGTCCCTCGAATATATTGAATGGAAGCTTCAAAAAGCATTGAATAACCTTGAAGAATGGTCGAAAACCACAGGTTTCAGTTTCTCAAGTACAAAAACACTGGCTGTTTATTTTTGCAAAAAAACAAAATGCCAAAAAAATCCAACATTAAATCTATTAAATCAGCCTATTATTTATACAGACACAATTAAATTCCTCGGGATATACTTTGATAAAAAGTTAACTTGGTCTCATCAAATACATCATGTAAAGGTAAAATGCCAAAAAGGCCTAAATCTACTAAAAATTCTGGCCAACACTCAGTGGGGATCTGACAGGCGAACACTATTAATGATTTACCGTACTCTGATTAGACCTATCATGGATTATGGGGCAGTTGCTTTCAACTCGGCAAGTGCCTCAACCTTGAAACACTTGGACCCAATTCACAACCAAGGACTTCGTCTCTGCACAGGTGCACACAGGACCACGCCAGTAGAAAGTTTGTACATAGAGAGTGGGGAGCCCTCTTTGGAGACAAGAAGGAAATATTTAGTTTTGGCATATGCTGGCACATTGGTGGCAAGAAAAGATCTCATCGCATCAGAACTTACGTGGCATTCAATTACAAACGAAGAACATAACCCCTTATGCAAATGTTTCATCAACAGAGTCAAAAACCTAACCAACGAGTTGAAAATAACGTTTCCTAATTTTTTTAAAATCCCAAATAATTCGGCACCTTATTGGATACAACCAGAAAATTACATTGATTACAGTTTATCAAAATTTTTGAAGCCCACAACACCTCCACATGTATTCCAACAAATTTTCAAAGAACGAGAAGAGCTTTACTCCGACTACTGCCTATGGTTTACCGATGCTTCAAAATTAAATTCACTAGTTGGATGTGCAATAGTCACGGACTCCATTTGCCAAAAATTCACCCTACCTCAATCAAATAGTGTGTATACCGGAGAACTTTATTCAATCTTCAAAGCCCTCACCCTCATATCAAAACACCAACACCAATGGCACCTGATAGTTTCGGATTCATTAAGCTCTTTGAAGTCTTTAGAAAACAATAAATCGAAAGACATATTAGTGACGAAAATTCAACTACTCCATAGAGAATGCATGCTCTCTGGGAAAGTTATAACCTTCTTGTGGGTCCCATCTCACATGGGCATTAGAAGAAACGAGGAAGCAGACAGGGCTGCGAATGCCGCTAGAACGGATCCTGCATCCGAAGCGAAGTACATCAACAAGACTACCCCCCTAGACTGGAGGAATTACGTCAAGAAAAAAATATACGAAACGTGGACTACTGAGTGGAGAAATAGGAGCGACAAATTTGTAAAAATCAAAGATAGTCCCGCGTTCTGGAAAACTGCAGAGAGGAAAAACAGACGCGAAGAAGTTGTCTTGACAAGGATGCGTCACGGACATACCTCCATAACGCATACTTATCTCCTAAAGGGACTGTACCCTCCGACCTGTAAGACCTGCAAGGAACGGCTCACCGTCAAACACATTCTACTGGACTGCGAGGATCTTAAGGACGCAAGGAAGGAGTGCAGCATTAGCAGCAGTCTGGACATCGCACTTGGCGACACAGAGACTGCAGTTGAAAACTTGATTAAGTTTTTAAAAAGAACACAGTACTATCACCTTATCTAGAACATTCTGTAGAAACTCCTAGAACTTCTGTGAAATAGAACTATTTGTAATTATATCAAGATAATGCTAACCATGTAAAACCTCATGAAAAATACTAAAGTTGTATAAAAAAAAAAACCATGTATTCGTGCTAATGACCCATCATGGGTAGTTGCACCTGTAAATAAATAAATAAATAAATAAATTCATTGCTCAGCTGTTCATTTGATGTTCGTTTGTTCATTCTGATCCTCATAAACAGACATCATTTGGTTAGTCGGTAATTAATTATTTAGCCATTCAATTAATTAAATTTGACAAAAAACTGAGCATTTGAAAACCTCTTCATTTACTTTCCTGGTTTGCGTACAGTTATTTCAAAGGGGTCCTCAAAGAGATGCCCTTTTTCCTCATTACTTCCATGCCATCATAAAAATAGAAAAAGTTTTTTTCCATATATAACTGGAATCAAAATTTATCTGATGCATTTGAAAATCTTTTGAATCAAGCAACTCAGATATATGCTAATTGTGTTTATCTTCTGATGTATCTGGATATAAAATAAATTAATTTATTTCTGCATATTCTTTTAATTGTTTACAACTTTCAAAGAAGAAGAAGAAAATTTGTTCGACAACTGAAGAAGGTTTCCAATAAGATTCTAAATCCTATAAAAAACTATTTTTATACTTTCGAAATTCCCCACGATTTTCTAATTTAGCGTCAAATATCTTTGATCAATTAAAATTTAAAATTATTAAAGCAGACTTACAGTTCCTGATGATATGAAAATGACCATTTTTCTCTACTGCTTCCCCTCAGGAGCCTAAAGGGAGTTGTTTTGGAGTCTACTCACTCATTTCAATGGTCATTAAACTTTGAGAAAAGACTGCCATCTGTTGAGAGCAAGTCGTGTGTGGTAAAGTAAGAAATATTAATGTAATACATCCTCTTTCAATCCGCATAAAGGACGAGATTTAAGAAGCGCCTAAATTTTGGCAAACATTTTCTGATACGTGCAGGCGTTTCAGCCAAGAGAAGCGGCAAGCAAGAACTTAACATATTTCACTCCGGCCTTTGAGAAAACACTGCGTGAAACAGACCTGAATTCCGTAACTCTCACAGGTCAATGCTCGATGGTCTCTGTGGACTCACGTAGGTTAGCTTTAGATGGACGACGCACAGCAGGGAAAATGCTATCATTCAGTGGCCAAAAATCTATAACTGATGCCCAAATGATATATATCGATTTTAAGATTTAATTCCGTACATTTGAACATTCAATATATATTTGGCCTCGAATCAAACTATATCATAAAACATACTTCTCGTTGAATTATATGACAATATTTTTTTCCATTAAAATTCCTAAAAAAATAGGTTTTTTTTTTAAATTTAATTGTTTTGATTTTTCTTCATCAGACAATAATTATTTGAACAACTTTCAAATGGAGCAAGTGGCTGAAAAAGACATATACGAGTATAACACAGATAACAATACTGACTCATTTCATTCACTATGTATAACCCTGATCCTCATAAACTATTTTATTTAAATTTAAGTGAAGATAGGATTCATATAAAAATATTAATTTGAAATATTTCGGGCGATGGTATTTTTATTCTCACACAGGGGATCCCATGCTCTTAAATGAAAAAAGAATTATTAGATTATCGTCCTTTGGGCAGGAGTTATAAATTTTTAGCCCCTAAATGGCAAAATTTTCCCATTGTTCGACGTCCATCTAAACCTACTCTACGTGAGTCCACAGTGACGAGAAAGCTCCCATCGAGTTTTGACCTATGAGAGATACGGAATTCAGGCCTGTTTTACGCAGTCTTTTCTCAAAGGCCTGAGAGAAGTCTGTTAAGTCCTTACTTGTCCCTTCTCCTGCACCTATCAGAAAATGTTGCCCAAAATTGAGGCGCTTCTTAACTCTCGTCCTTTATGCAGACTGAAAGAGAAAGTATTACATTAAGATTTCTTTTCTCCAGGACATTTCCAGATTGGAGCCCCGCTTTACGCTCTTCCTGAACCCCCAGATATCGACCACACGACTTGCTCTCAGCAGATGGCAAAATTTTCCCACTGTGCGACGGCAGGCTCTAAAGATCTAACAAGAAATGATCATTTAATAAGAATTTTCCCATTGATAAATGATAAATATCTATTGGTCTTTTTTAATAGTTAACTTTTGTCTGAATTCCGGTAGTAACTGTATAACCAGGTTATAATTGCATATAATACGCAACGACTGGTATAAAATACGCTCCGCCAAACATAGTAAGGTAAGTGGAAGAAAAAAAAAAAAAAAAAAAAAAAAAACGATGGAGCGTTTTGGAGTGGAAATATTTAATAAAAGGGCGGTGGAGGTTAAGGGGAGTAATCTGGCAAGTGCACACACAAACCGATCCTTGAAAATCCTTATCGAGCCTTCTTTCATTTTCGGGGTTTCTTTCTTTGTTCCTTTCAAAAGCCAAGGAGGCTTCTGTAGTTCATAAGTTTCTTTGCAAATAAATTTTATTCTAAATAAGAATTATAATATAATTATAATATATAAAATAAGAATTTATTTCTTCCTATGTAAAATAATTTAATCGTCATTTTGAAATCCCTTTATATAGTCAAAAGACGCATTTATTTAACTTTACGAAAACTGTTGATGCAACATTCAAGTGTCTTTTTTGATTTAACCCGGCGTTGGTCGCGTTGTGAGCATTTTGCTCACACTTGTCGAAAATCTTGAGTATTTCGCTTATTTATTTTTCTTTAATTCTGATATTTTTTTCTATTCGTCATTCATACATTAACTCACTTTAGGAAGTTGTTTTTGAAAGAAAAAAAATTGCCGCGCTAAGCCCCATTAAATCGTTTTGTTTGAAGAAAACGGGAGCGTGAGCAAAATGCTCACAGCGCGACCATCCGTGACACAGAACTGAGCCACCGTGCGGGCCGCCCCGAGACCTGCACGGACTTGCTCATCTCAGCTGTAATGAGCCCATATCTTGTCAGTACAAGTTTGTATTTCTTAGATAAAATATTGTAACTGTTTTTTTTGTTAGTTTAGTTCGGAAAATGAGTGGAACAAGACCTGCTGCGAAGATATTACGGCTTTTGAAGGATCGTCCGGAAGAAAAAAATGACTTTAAGTATTTTCGTCTCTTCTCTTCGATTTTTTAGTAAAAGCTTAGATTAGTTTTTATATTTTTGAGTAGAATGGGGTATTTCGTTTTTAGATTGTTATTCGTCATTGTTTACGTTCGGTATTGTATTCGTTACGGTACCAACGTTATGCGATTTTTTTATATTTTTATAAATTTTTTTTCAACTAAAAACTTGATATTTTTCTTATTCTGATTTTGGTTAATGTATGCTACTGCACTTTTCTTACTATAACTACTTCTTTTTTTAATTAAAGATCGTATTAATAAAGCATTTTATTCTTGTATACTCTCTTTTATTTATTCCTTCCTATAAATAAATTATAATAAATGCATTAAACTGATGAAAACACCTTAAATAGATTAATAATTTAATGATAAACGTATTCTAAATTAAAAGAAACAAAAATATGGCGAAGAATGCTGCTTAATAATAATAGAATAGCCAAAAACTGAGGTGTGAGCAATTTGCTCACGCGCGACCAACGGTGTCTCACGGAGGGGCGCGACCAGCGTCGGGTTAAGTATTTTTTTCCTTTTATTATGTATAATTAAATTAAAAAGCACCTTGTTTATTTATCAAAAAAAACCGTTCAACAGTGGTTGTTGTTTTCGGGCATTATCAACCATACATACTTAATACCTAAACTGCATCTACGCGCTCCAGGAGCACGCATTTTTCTGGCGAAGTCCATGGCTTTGGCTAAGCAGTCTTCTTTCTCTTCACCATCATCATTTTCTTATATTCTTCACAAGACATTATTTTCGCCCCAAGGGCCATTGGAGGACATTTTTCCAGATAAGAATTTTTTTGTCTTTCAATATTTTTCTTTATTTTGTTAATTTTGTTAGTCATTACGGAGAATCTCTTTTAATTTAAACATTTTCTTTATTTTATTATCTAGTTTCTTTACTTTATTTTAGGTTGTTCTTTTCATTTTGTTTTCATTAATAATTATTTTTAGTTTATCTTTCATGTTAACCCTTTTACAAATTAGGCCATCAGAAAATTCTTTTTATCTAGACATTTTTGTCTATTACTTCAATTATATAATGTTAATTGCTTGTAATTTATTTTTTTTCTTGCTTATTCCAAGAATAAATTTTAATTGTAGTCATATTTTTAATTTATAACCAGAGCTTTTTGTTTTATAACCTATACCTTTACCAGAGTAAAGGTTATAATGAACCACTCAGATCAGGTAACAAAAACAATATCTTACAATGCTGAAATAAAGTTGGTACTTATATATATTTTTTCGATGCACTAGTTGATATGAATTGTCGCAGTAGAGTGGACTTCAAAATTTTATACACTCTTTCTTATTTTATATCGAAATTAAAACATTGGGCTTCACGGAGATATGACAAATTGGTTTTCGAAATGTATATTAAATTCTTATGCAAAATCAATGGTGAAGTACATAAGCAATAATATAGGCCAACTGAAGCATGGATAGAGTCTTGATAATTTTTACACAAAAGATTTATTCAATTTTTCTCTTGCCATAAATCCGGTCCACCACCAGCGAGGGCAATGAAAACACAAAACTAAAATAAAAAAAAGAATAAAAAAAAAAAAAATGATAGAAGGGCCGAGAGACAGACTTATGGACCATATTTCAAAGCCACCTCGGGTCTACTTTTTCAATTACAGTTCCCGCCACGCAGACCACCCCTGCCAAAATAAAACCTTTTTGGACCAAAAAGAGGAAATATGCGTGTCACTGGCAAAGTTTGTTTTCGAGCCTTTTCCTTTTTGTTGGGATTGGGAATCAGGTCCAGAACAGTCATATTCAAGAAAGTTATTACGAACTGTTGAAGGATTAATAACAGCTTTCGTGCAATAACAGGATAAGTGGCTCGAACTTTGTTTGATCCTAAACAGTATTCAAGCAAGCGATTGATAAGGTTGCATGAATCGACTAATTTGTATCAAATACTAAAAAGTATCAGGTGGATTTACTCTTTGATATGTTCATTAACACATTGTTTTAAAGTAAAAGTAATTTTGGTATAAAATTAACTTGAAAGGTAATGGAACAATTAATACTTTAAATAAAGGTAACTTGGAAGTTCTTGACATGTATAATTATTAATATAATATTTTCAAATTACTTCATTTAATAATTAGGAATAGAACTCTTTGCAAGTTCGATTAACTTTTAAAAAACACGATTTTACATTATTTTTTTTTAACTATTCTAAAGTATCAAATTAGATCATAAATTTAATTTTGAAGAAAAAAAAACCAATATATTGGACATAGATATTAATACAAAAAACAATAAATTCACAGTCAATTATAAAACGTATACGAAAAACTTAGGCATCCATTATATAAACATCTATATAAATAAAGATGAAATTCTGTTTGTTTGTTTGTTCTTTATAGAAATCCATATCATTTGTCCTAAATTCTCCAAATTTCGCTCAGTGGTTCTTTGATACCAGGTGCGAACGCCTGTCTATATTAAAATTGCATAACTTCAGCCAATCTGTGGGCATATTCTTTATTTTTATAACAATTGTTTCGATCTCGCTTTACATTGGTTTTTATGAAATCGACTATGTGAGTCGATAAAAGTCTCCTTTTATAGGTTTAAAAAATTAAATTCTTAAATCAAACCGGTATTAAAGCTAGTATTAAATAAAATAAAAATATTTTAATCAACAATCTATATATATATAAGAGACATCAATTTAATATGTACAGTAGGAGAAATAATCTCATATTATATAATATGGATGGATGTGAAAACGATGGAATAATAACATTAATTGAAAAAATAATTATCTTCTTTCAAGAAAATCTGGAAATAAATGTAAAACCTGAGGTAATTGACACTGTGAAACGTCTGGGGAGAAATGAAAAGTGTCCGATATTAGTCAAGTTTACCTCATATCACATAAAATTAAACATTTTAAAATCGGCAAAAAAGTTAAAGGGTACTAATTACGGTATATCTGAAGACTTCCCGGAAGACATTAGAAAAATAAGAAGGCAGCTTATACCATATTTGAAGGAAGCAAGAGAAAAAAACATAAAATCATTTATAAAATATGACAAGCTGGTTATTGGTGACAAACTTTTGACTCTAGAAGAGCTAGAAACAAAAAAAGATGCTGCGAAGGAAGAAAAAACAGTTCAAGATGAAGAAAGCAGTAGTTACCAAGAAGAAGAAGATGAAGCAAATGGAAATCTGTCAGATGGAACACTACGTTCATGGGTGAAAGGAAAAACCAAGAAGAAAGGATCGCCAAACAAAACGAGAAAAACCAGAAATAGAAATACAAGACAGTAGCAGACAGCATCAAACCAACAAGATAAGAAAGAAGCTGTATTAAGGACATTAAGTTACAACATCCATGGGTTAAAAAATAAAATAAGAGAGGTAAAATTTATTGAGTTTATAAAACAATTTGATATAATTCTATTATTAGAAACACATGTTCAGGAATGCGACTTTATTTATTATAAAAAATATTTTAGTGAGTTTGAAATAAGATGGGTTAAAGCAGAGAAAGAGAAAAAATTTGGTAGGGCTAAAGGGGGATGCATGTTTGGTATAAAAAATAAGGGATCATTTTCGAATAGTATAAGATTTGTGACCGTTGAAGATTTACATTTAATAGAAATTAAAACTGGTAAAGCTAATTTCTTTATTCTACCCATATATATTAATTGTAACAATTGGGATAACGACTTTGGAAAAATTGAAAATGTGGTATCGAAACATACTGATTATGAATACCTTGTACTCGGAGACTGTAATGTTAGGATTGCAGACGGACAAACTCTCCCAAAACAATTCCTAACCGATGAGATGAAAATTAAAAGAAAACGGAAATCGAAGGATTTAATAATGAATAAAAAAGGGGAGAAATTTATAAAGTTTTGTGACGATAACGATCTAATAATCTTAAATGGGAGATCACAAGGAGATCCGGAAGGGGAATTCACGTATGTGGATCAAAAAGGAAAATCCATAAATGATATCGCATGCATTTTATCATCGATAATCGATTATTTTATTGATTTCAAAGTATTAATTGAGTTATTCTCGGACCATTTGCCAATTCAAATATCACTCCAGTTAACTTGTAATAGCCAGGAACATAATATTATACCACTATTACCAAAATTGGTTTGGACTAAAAAAGATGAAGTAGAATTCAAAAATAAATTAGAAAAACATAGTATAATAAATAATAAAATTCCCGATGACCCACAAATAGCTATAGAATTACTTACTGGAATGATAAAGAAATGCACGGATAGAGCGCGTACAAATACGTATAAAAGAAACGATAATAGATGGTTCGATAGTGAATGTAAGCGTTTAAGAAATAAAACATTTGAAATGCTGAAATTGTTTAGAAAATTAAATGTAGATTGGATTAGAAAGATGTACATTGAAACCCGCAGAAAATACAAACAATTATGTCACCAGAAAAAAATAACTTATTACATGGACCTTTGTGAAAGATATACTAAAGTAACTGACCCCAAGGAATTCTGGCAATTAACAAAAGTATTTAAGAAAAACAGATTTATAGGAGGTCATAATATTTGTGCTGAAGAATGGTACGAATATTTCAAAAAATTGCTCAACCCAGTTAAAAATATTGTAACTGTTTTATACGCCCCACCATTAAATTTAGACAAAGAGATGGATAAAGCATTTCAAATGAGCGAATTGTTGATAGTTTTAAAAAAGGCTAAGAACGGTAAAGCGCCTGGGTTTGATAGGGTACCCTACGAATTCATAAAAAATAGCCCCGACAATTTTTTAAAAATGTTGCTAAATGTTTATAATAACATTTTCGAAACTGGTAACGTTCCAAAATCATTCACCAGGTCTATAATTTATCCTTTATACAAGAAGGGTGACGTAAATGACGTGGGAAATTATAGAGGAATCTCATTTGCGGATACAGTATCTAAATTGTTTACGGGTTTGTTGCTCCTTCGTTTACAAAATTGGGTAGAAACCAATGATGTTTTAAGCGAAAGCCAGGCAGGGTTTAGAAAAGGATATAGTTGTATAGACAATATATTTAATTTAATAAATATAGCTCAAATAATAACAAATAAAAAAAGAGGTAAACTGTATTGTTTCTTTGTTGATTATAAAGCGGCATTTGATTCACCAGAAAGAGAAACATTATTTTACAAACTATACTCAATGGGAATCTCTAGTCAAATGATGAAAGTTTTGAAAAGCTTGTATAACAACACAGAGTCATCAGTCTGGACAAAGGAGGGTTTGACAAAGGGTATCAAAACTAGAACAGGGCTGAAACAGGGATGTTTACTGTCACCTATACTTTTCTCACTCCTAATAAATGATTTGGAAGAAAATATAGGAGGAGGTCTTACAATTGGTGGTAAGAGAATTAACTGTTTATGTTATGCAGACGATATAGTTTTGATTGCTGAAAATAAGTTGGTTTTGCAGAACATGATAAACAAACTGTACAAGTACTCCACGATGTTAAATTTGGAAATCAATCTGAACAAATCTAAAGTAATGGTATTTCGCAAAGGCGGACGGTTGTCGAAACAAGATAATTGGCATTATAATAAAGAAAAAATAGAAGTTGTAAACTACTATAAATATTTAGGAATTGGACTGACACCCCAACTCTCCTTTGAGAAACATTTCGATGAAAAATTAAGAGCCTCCAAATTTGCAATTTCATCAACATGGAAAAACCTTCTTAATAATAAAAATATACCACTCGATGCAAAATTTAAAGTATTTAATTCTGTAGTAAGAACGGTGATATGTTACGGGGCACAGATCTGGGGTTATAAAACGATTATACAGGTTGAAAAAATAAATAAATATTTCATAAAAAGATTATATTCACTACCACCTAATTGTCCGGACTATATAATATATCTTGAGACCGGAATTGATCAATTATATATTTATACTTTTAATATGCATATGACATACATAACAAAAATACTGAAATTAGAAGAAAATCGTTTACCCAAAATATTAACAAAATATGTTATGCAAAAAAAGTTGTCTTGGTATAAGCATTTACTAGCACATTGCAACGCATACAGCATAACAAAACCAGAAACCATTTATTTTTGCAGTAAAAGTAAAGAAAGTCTTTTAAATAACCTAAACTTAGATTTTAAAAATAAACAAATAACAATCGCCAAAAGCGCCACATTTCATAAAATGTACAAAAATTTAAACTATGACTTAGCAGAAGGGCATTATATAACTAATCAAAATAAGCTGTATTTTATAAGTAAAATTATGAAAGTCAGGGGTGAAATGTTAATGTTAAATTATAGCAGAAATAGAACAATTGAACAATTTAAATGTACTATATGCCAATTAGACGAAGATGAAGATATCTTTCATTTTTTAGCTATCTGTCCGACCCTAGCAAAGTCTAGGAAACAATGGCTAGGCAAAAATAAATTAAACCTCGGCGAAACATTAGAATATTTAAATGGGAAATGTTGGGAATCATTATTTAGATATGTTGTAGATGCTGAGAAAGGCAGGAATAATACATTAATAGAAGGTAATAAACAAACTGTTTACATTGTATAACTCTGTTTACAGCATAGGCTTAAAATGTTTGTCCGTAGGATGTCCCATAACCATATCACAATCTTATAATGTGTAAACTGAACCTACTCAACTTATATATTATGTACAATTAGCATTTTATTTTATTTTTTTTACAGCGTTTAAACAAAGCATTAATTTTAAGTTGTTAAACCGCACACCCGGCTGATGGTCAATAGAGACCAAGTCTAATGTGTATTAAAATTGTATATAACCGTCTTTTGTTGTATATAGAAAAATATTATTTTATACTTATATATGTAAATATCTATAAATTGTGAGAAATAAACACATCTATCTATCTATCTATATATAAGAGGCTTTGTCCTGACTGACAGAATCAACGCAGAGCAAAAACTACTAATGATAGAAACTTGAAGTTCGGAATTTAGATTGTAAACGCCATGTTGGTTACCACTAAGAAAGGAATTTCAAAAATGTAACCCCTAAGGGGTTTAAATAGCGAAATTGTCGTTTAACTCTAACGGACACCTATTTTTGCACTTCGAGAAAAAATATCTAGTTTGGACTCATTTTACAGATCTTAAGACGACGAGTTTAGCAATTTTTTGTTTCGGCGGCTTTAGTGAACTCTCTCTATTGCGCGTCTCACTCTCTTCTACCGAGCCGGCAGCTTCCCCCTCCAACATTCCACCTACCGGAAGCTCCGATACTAATAAATCTCCTTAACATCAGTTCACATATTGTATTAAATCAATACCAAGATAATGATCATAGAATTGATTTTAAAGGCTCGCGGGCAAAGCCGCGACGGGGAATGCTAGTAGTTAAATAATAATAACAAAAAAAAAAAAACATAATTATCCCAATCAGATGGGGACAAGGGATTTACAGAGTGAAAATATAGAGGACAAAGTCCAGTAACATTTAGTCAATCGGAAATGGACAAGTATGAGCTGACATATAAAAAATTTATAATATTGTATTTTAGCATATGACATTGATATGGTATTGAAATATTTATTAAAAGACTATCAATATACGACTGAGAAATTATTCATGTAAGTTATATTTAATTTATTTTATCTAAATTATTAAACTAGCCATTGGATAATTAAATGTTTTTGGATATAAATTAATTTAAAGGTTTTGAGAATGGGGACACATCCCCGAAACGTTAACAATGTTACAATGTAGGAAATATATATTTGTTGTTGAAAAAAGGAAGATACATTGCTAATTTGTCATCATTGTAAAACAGTTTCTCGAGAAAATAATGAAATAGTATGAGCAATTTCCTATGCGATTGGTACTAATAATCCATGGCCGTTCATTTTGTATCAGACACAAAAGTATCAGTATATCGCAAACCAGTTCCATGAATTTCAAGTATTAAACATTCCTAGCCCAACCCAGTGATACTGATTAGAATGACATTCTATTTTAAGTCAATAAGGAAATCCGGAGGAAGGAATTCTATCATGCTAGGAAGCTAAATTGTAAAGGGCCTATACAGTACAGCTTCCTCATCAGAAACTTCCGGGAAAATTTGATTCTGCCATCCAATCGGAGGTACTTGCAGTGTGCTTCGGAGCTGCTGACGGAAAGGACATAAGAGATACAAGGAAATAAGAGACCATATTCACCGACAGCTATTCAGTATTTTAGCATTCAGGAACCATATAACTAAATCTATGGTTGTCAAAACCTACAATACAACACTTAACTAATTAGCGGAAAATAATAAGGTAAAAGTGGAACAGGTGCCTGGAAATTCTAGCATTCTATGTAACGATAAAGCAGGTGAACTTGCAAACGAACACCTAACCCATGAACCTGTAAGTGAAGTAAGCATCAGCTATGCCAAATATCCCTTCAAACTTTTCCAATTTCCCTATTCCGTCAAGGGAAGCAATACACTACTATATCTTAACAGAAACACACTTAAAAAAGTAATAGAAACATATTCCAGTCACTGTAAACGTAAAAGTCATTTGTACTGACTCGAGCTAGCAGATTCACCTTTCTGCAGATTCTGTGACAACGAGAGTTAGTCTATCACTTTACCTATTGGTGCGATCGGTTCCCTTAACTAAGATCTACTATTTTTGAAGAGGAGATTTTACTTTTAATTTTGGCCGAAAACCACGCAAAGGGCCATTCCACGTCAAATCAACACAAAAATATATCATTTTGGACCTCATCATCTCAGATTTTCTTGAAATTTGGTATATGTGTCCTAATTCTATCTACTAGAATAATTGAAATATGTCAACCCGGTTTTGAATTATAGGTCTCTAAAAAAATTGAAAACTACTCATAAATTTATCTAGCATTTTATGATAAAAATATCCATTAGATGTTTCTCTTAAGACAATGACATTAGTGTCGTTAAACTGTGTATAGGTAGTTATAGGCAGTAGGACCTATTTTTTAAAATAAAAAAATAAAAATTTAAAAAAATGCCTTTTTTGAGAAAATTGAAATTAAAATTTTACAATTAGTTTTAAGAAAATTTCTTTAGAACATCCTATACATTGTTGTATATCATGTGAAATGGCATGGAATGCGCTGCTCAACGACACCAATCTCATTGTCCTGATCAAATTTGTAAAACATCTACGCCTATCTTTAATCATGATTTGTTTGTTTCTGGACCTATTTTTGAGGGCTTTGCAGGTCCATAATTCAAAAACGGGTTGAAATATCTCAGTAATATTTCACAATTTTTCTAATATTTACAAGTAGTACACGTTTACCAAATTTCTAGAAAATCTGAGATGGTGAAGCTCAAGACTGTTTTGAATTGACATGGAATGACCCACTATTAATGCCTTTCTTAACACGAATTTCAAGAAAACAAAGGTTTCCTTATCATATTCCTCTCATTTCTTTCCTAAGGATTTTTTACTCCTTTTAAAAAATCCTAGAGCCACCGAGGGAGGCGAACCCGCGATCTTTAGTATTGTTGTCTGCTATGCTAATCACTATACCACAGGTGACCTCAAAATTGAAGTTTTCGTTATCCACATTTTGTTAATGCTTCTCTATTGTTTTATATTTCAATGATTCAGGTAAACCCTCACTAATTTACTCAGTGATTTTCGTTTCATTAGCTAAAAGCATATCTAAAACTTAGATGTTCAATCCTTAAATGTCCTGTACTACTCTTTTGCAAGTATGGATACTCCTTAATTAGATGCATGCTAATATAATTTATGACGTTATGGTATTGGTATTGAACACTATAATTTTTACTTATCATCAATTTTGAAGTGGATACAAATAATACGAAAAGAGTTTATTTACCTTTTAGTAAAATTTATTTTTAGGGAAACACAAAATTTACACTTTCAAAGTACACATCGACAAAGATGAAATCTTATCTCTGCTTCAACGTAGGCCATTCACGGCCCGTTCAAATACTTTTTCACAAAAGTAATCATTGGTGTAGATCTTTTAGCCGACCTCCCGGTCTCTTTATTAATCAGATTTTCTCTTATATTCAGCGTTATCAAAGTTTCAATGAGCCCTTTTATAGCAACGATACACTAAAATAAAAAATTACGAGGAAGGAAAGATCTTCTCATCTCTTAGCAAAAAAATTTTTCATTTTCCGAAAAAGCTTGATCTTTGAGAGACCAATAATTCAAAAACGGGTTGACATATCTCATTAATGTTTCACAATTGTTCTAGTAGATACAAGTAGTACACATGTACCTAATTTCAAGAAAATCTGAGATGGTGAGGCTCAGGCCTGTGTTGAATTGACTTGGAATGAGCCTAAAAGAAATTCATTTAGGAAAAAATGTATAAGTATTTATAAACAAAAATTACAACCATTGCTTTCAGAACTTAGAAATACTTAGAGGTTTAACAAACCGGAAGGTACTCGCTCTTTGCACACGTCTATCAACCGACCGCCATCCAAACCCAATCAGCCTTCGGTCGAACGGTCGAAGCATAACGGCGCTAGCCAATCAAAACCAAGCTTTGACCTGTGACGTCACAGTAGACCTGTGATACATGTTAGTCTAACTTCTTCTTTTAGATCAATAAATCAACAGACTGTATTGGGCAATTCCACGTCAAATCAACCCAAAGATATATCATTTTGAACCTCACCATTTCTTGAAATTTGGTATATGTGTACTAGTTGTACCTAATAGAACAATTGTGAAATATTACTGAGATATGTCAACCCGCTTTTGAATTATTGGTCTCTTCAGCCCTCAAAAATTGGTCCAGAAACAGAAAAAATCATGATTAAAAATAGCTGTAGATGTTTTCCTAATTTGACTAGGACTATGAGATTGGTTTCGTTTGACTGCGCATTCCATGCCGTTTCATATGACATACAACTATGTATAGGTTGATACTAAAGAAATTTTCTTAAAGCTAAATGTAAAATTTTAATTTAAATTTTCTCAAAAATGGCATTTTTAAAAAAATTATATTTTTTTTAAATATAGGTAGTATTATATGTATTCATACAGCTTATAAATATAAAAAAAAATATAAAAACATAAATGTGGGATGAAAATTTCTTCGTTACTAAAAAAAATTGAAAACTACTAATAAAATTTCATAAATCTAGCATTTTATGATTAAAAGTAGTTGCAGGTGTTTTCAAAATTGGACTAGGACTAGGAGATTGGTGTTTTTTAAGAGCCCATTCCATGCCATTTCATATTATATACAGCAATGTATAGGTTGGTAGTAAAGAAATTTTCATAAAACCTAGTTTAAAATTTTAATTTCAATTATCTCGAAAAGGGCATCTCGCAAAACTTTTATGTTTTTTAAAACACTAGGCAGTAGGTATTATATCCATTCATACAACAAAATATAAAAGTTGGATAAAAATTTCTTCATTACTAAAAAAATTGAAAACTATTAATAAAATTTCATAAATTTAGCAATTTATGATTAAAAATAGCTTCAGATGTTTTCATAATTTGACTATGACTATGAGATTGGTGTTGTTTAACAGCGCTTTCCATGCCATTTCCTATACACAGCAATGTATAGTTTTAAAAAATAGGTCATACTGCCTATACCTATACATTGCTGTGTATCATACGAAATGGCATGGAATGCGCTGTTAACAGACACCAATCTCATAGTCCTAGTCAAATTTGGAAAACATCTGCAGCTATTTTTAATCATAAAATGCTATATATATGAAATGATATCACTACTTATTAATTTTTTTAGTAATGAAGAAATTTTTATCCCACTTTTATACTTTGTTGCGTGAACAGATATAATACTACCTATTTTTCAAAAAAATATAAAAAAATTAAAAAATGCCCTTTTTGAGAAAATTGAAATTAAAATTTTACATTTAGTTTTTAGAAAATTTCTTCAGTACCATTTCACGTAAATTTTTGTATGTCATATGACACGACATGGAATGTGCTGTTAAACGACACCAATCTCATAGTCCTAGTCAAATAAGGAAAACATGTACAGCTATTTTTAATCATGATTTTTTTCTGTTTCTGGACCTATTTTTGAGGGCATTAGAGACCAATAATTAAAAACGGATAGACATATCTCAGTAATATTCCACAATTTTTCTATTAGATACAAGTAGTACACATGTACCAAAATTCAAAAAAATCTGAGATGGGTGAGTCTCAAGCCTGTGTTGAATTGACTTCGAATGACCCTAAAAGAAAAATAGTCAGCAGAGAAGAAAAGAGAAGAGAAGAGAAGAAATATAAAGGAAGGAAAAAATAATCTAAAATTAAAAAAAAAAAAAAATCCTACATAAAAAATGTTGAATATAAGCCTGCATCCAAAGTAATGGAGGAAATTCTCAACATGCGCTGTAAAAATCCATTTTAATATGGCACTACATTAATAATGCTATTTTTTATCTTAAACATTTTTTATGTAGGATTTTTGAAATTTTAGCATAAGAGAAGAAAAAAGTTTAATTTATTTTAAAGAAAGTATTTTTTAAATGTAAACTAAGGAGTTTTTTTTTTAATTATTACCCTTTTTATATTATTTAGAATTCATAAATTGTTCTTTTCTAGTCTTAAAAAAGTAAAACTAACTCTAACTCAAGAAAAATTCGGCATTACTTTGGATGCAGGCTCTAGCGCGCTTCCTCATTGCCCCAGCAGTGACATTCTCTAGCGAGTTTTTCATCAGAAAAACTTTTTTTAGACTCAAAAGGTGAAGTGCAATTTTATCATGGGTTACACCAGTAAAAAGCTAACTAAATTTCGCAGTTTTTAGGAACTTTGACAACTTCTAGGGTGCTCCAGTGGGGAGTGAGGAATTTTCATAAACTATTAAAATAAATAAAAATTTAATTTTGAATCAATTTTTTGTGTTTAGCGCGTTAAAAGTCCCACTGAAAGTGGATTTAAAATAACTAGACCCATTTGTTCTTTTAGATAATTTAATGCTGATTAAGAAAATATCATCGTTTTTGTTTCTACGCTAAACCAAAGGAGAGAAAACTGCCATTTTTTGGAAAAAAATTAAGATTTTAATAATAAAAACAAACAAAATTCTATCTCCTCAACAGATTGAGATAGGAAGCTCATTTCTGCGCCATTCTACCCCGTTTAACATGCAGTATTACCTAATTTTTTTTTTCCACACTAGGTCTGGAACACCCTGTATATTGTAATAAATGTACAGTCGAACCTGGTTAAGTGGGACCTGCTAAAGTGGAATAACTCTATATGTGGTACAAAACTTCTTGTTCCATCATTTTTCACTTAAATAGACTCTTTAACTGGAATGTTTTCACCTCTATAAGTGGAATTAATTTTTGTGAAAGTTACCTCTGTAATTAGGACGATAGAGGTGAATACATCTATAAGTGGAATCCTCATTTCTAAGAAAACGTGAAAGGATATCCTGTCCAGCCATAGGATTGGGAAAATGTGATAAGAGATAGCAATGAGAAGCTCCCAATGTTCAAGCAGTATGCCCACATGAATGACGAAATTTATAAAAACAGGTGAGCTGAATGATGAAGAAATCCTTGAAAAATCTAAAACGCCAGACGGAAACGAAAGTTGTGACAATCCGGAGTAAGAAGAAAAAGAAAATTCAGAAGAGCCAGAGAGGCTACCAATCACTAAAAATGATGCACTAATGATGAAACCTTTGATGAATTATATGACATGGAAAAATACATTTTGAGGTGCAGAAGAAAATAAGTGATTACTTTCATTAATGAATTTGTACATAATTACCTTGTCATCTGCATTATTTTATTTTCGCATTATAACAAGTATGTAACAATTTTATCAATATTTTATAAATTTATGTAAATGATAGATTGGTGAATATCTTCTTCCGAATTTCTTTGATTTAAAAATAACAATGTTCTTTTATTTAAACATTGATTTGCCAATGTTTCGGAATTTTCGTCCCTCTTCAGGGCAAATTTCTTTTGCAAGATCTTGTTTTCTTTACCTAACAGTTTCTGGTGGCTTGGTCAATCTATTTCTATATTACAGCTTTATTCCATTACATTGTGATTGGTCAATTAAATTTAAAATATTGTTTCACATTTAAATTTAATTGACCAATTACATTGTAATGGAATAAAGCTGTAATATAGATATAGATTGACCAAGCCACCAGAAATTGTTAGGTAAAGAAAACAAGATCTTGCAGAAGAAATTTGCCCTAAAGGGGGACGAATAGTCCGAAACGTTTGCAAATCAATGTTATTGTTGTCATTTTTAATTAAAAGAAATTTTGAAGAAGGTATTCACCAATCTATCATTTACATAATTTAGATCTTCCGATACTATATTTATATACGGTAGTATATTTATGATTAGATATTATATGTATTTATGGTTTTAAGTGTGTACTGTAGTAATGTTTTATAAAGTTGTTTGAAAACCCCTTGTAGTGTACATGCCTCTTCAATAAGATACCTGCACCCTGGATATATGAAACCTTGTTTAAGTGGAATACCTCTGTAAGTGGAATTAAAATCCTGTCACCAAGAGATTCCAGTTATCCATGTTAGACTGTACCATAATGGCTTCAAATGACAAAAAAGCTTAATAACACAGTGCTGTGAAAAATCATTTTAAGTATAAAATGAACTCGGGTTCGTGTACGGGTGTAGCAGGAAACATTTTTTTCCTTCCGTTTTTTGTCTTTATAAAGTGGATAATATTGACTTTGAGAAGATCTCTGTCGAAACATATCCCAGCAATTTTTTTTCTAAAATTTTTATTATTATTTGACATGAACATTCCCGAAAGCAAATGTTGGATCAATGCCATCCATGATATTGAGGAAACAATTCCCCAGATCCCATGAGCAATATCAGCCGCCATCATTTGGTTTGACAAGAATATGCTAACGACATTCATGAAAGCTGATAAATATTAATACCTCATGAGGGGTCCGTTTCAAAAGATATGTAACCAGCTTCTGAGAGTTTGCCATGCATTCTAAATTTATTTTTTACCATTTATTTTTATTTCAAAGTATTTATTTTTTAAGTGCACCGAATTTTACTATAAAAAATTAAAATTCTTCATTGGTTTCAATGGTACAGGTCAATTAATTAATAATTGAGCTTGCTTTATTTTTTAATAACTCCGGTATAACTAACAACCTCACCCGCTTAACTGGTTTCTTTTAAAACGGATAACCGGGGTTCTATTGTTCCTTTTTACATAGTTCGAAAAATTATCTTTAAACATAAGTAAATTTGACTCTATCTAAGAATTTGTATTCTTTCATAATATAGTGGAAACTATTTACCTAATTTCATTATGATATTTTAAAAATTCAAAAACTTTTTTTTAGAATTTATTTACCATTATTCTTATTTTGTTATTAATTTCATAGTTTCTAATGTGTCTTCATTGTTTTCAGGTCAGTTTGGGTTCACATGAGTTTTCGTATTAAATATCACATCGTTACGTAAGTAATTAATAATCTTTCAATTCTTTTTGTTCATTAAAAATCTTTATCGCTACCCACTATTTTTTTTTTTTTTTTTATCAATGTAAATGATATTGATGGAAGCAATAATGGTTTAATTGCTTATTTATAGATCTCAATTGATTGCATTGATATACTTGTGAAGAAAATAATTATCCATTATAATTAATAACAGCGCTTGAAAGGGTTTGGCACCAAGGCCTTCTTTCCAAATTGAAACTTATTCTTCGCAGTACTTCCTATTTAGTTTTAAAATCATATCTGTACGACCACTTTTTCTCAGTCCGCCAAGGCACAGTAACCTCATCAATAAAACCAATCTCTGCAGGAGTCCCACAAGGGTCCAATTCTTGCCCCACTCCTGTACATAATTTGCGAAAATGACATAACAACAGACAATAACATACTGACTGAGATTAATTAAGAAAAGTCACAGCACGTTAAATTTACATTAAGAAAAGAAAAATGCCCCCAATTCACATAGAAAATCACTCAATACCTCAAAAAAATACAATAACATACTCTTGACAAAAGGCTGATATGGTGACAATATGTCATGATGAAACACAAAACGCTACATTTCCGACTTAGATTATTATACTATAATATACACAGACGTTCTGAATTTCCCCTCAGACAAAAACGTATACTATACACCTATTTATTTAAACAAAAATGGATCCCCATGCTAGCCAAATTCACGGACCTGCCAAAAGGATACATATTCAAAAAATACAAACGTTTCAATCAGAATATTTAAGAATAATCACGAACTCACCATCTTACGTTTTAAATGAGACTCTCGACATTGACTTACAAAAGATTTCACGAAGTGACATTTCTGAGGTACCTTGGCGAAGGCTGGAGAGGAGTTGGATGAGGGACCACCTAGTCTGACAATGGGATTTATATAAATGCCAGAAGGTTGGACCAGTGGGTGATGCCTCCCTCATGCGTATCTATGTCATATCGTCGTCACCATGCTAACGATTAGTACCTTATTTTACCTCATTCGCGTATAGTTATTTTACAGGTGCAAATAAAAATATTGGATAAATATTTAAGGCTGATCATGTAAAGCTATTTGAGCATATACAGTACCGGTCAAAAGTTTAGATTCACCCTTAGTGAATCTATTCTATATATATATATATATATATATATATATATATATATATATATATATATATTCATGAAAAAACTTTTTTATTCCAATTTGTAAAACAGTGAAAATTCACAACTTCCATTATGATCCATATGATTGCTTTAATACCTCATCTTCAAGTGTACACCTCTCTAATCCTAATTAACAGT
Source organism: Aelia acuminata (assembly GCA_911387785.2). Lineage (NCBI taxonomy): Eukaryota > Metazoa > Arthropoda > Insecta > Hemiptera > Pentatomidae > Aelia > Aelia acuminata. The sequence continues at coordinate 170,593,232 of OU426979.1, forward strand.
GAGGTGGCCTAGGAGAGAGGTGTAATTTGACATATTATCCAATGACAAGATATTTAAGGAATCGATGTATTTTTTAACTAAATTATTAACAAAAATATTGTTAATTGGGTTTAGAGATGAAGCATTATAACTTGTATTAATCATAAAATTAATACAAGGAGTAAGCTAAAAAAAAAAAAGTATTGAAGGGTCTTTTAGAAAGGCGGAATAATGAATCATAAGTACGGTAATTACCATTAATAACGCAAAGAATTATTTTTGATGGGGGTTTAAATAAAATAAAGAGTAGGAAGTAAAAGCCTTAAGCGGGATAAGATCACCCGGGGAATGGGGGGAAATGGCGGAGATAAGCGGGCGAAAAAGGGAATAAAACTAAAATGTTTCTCTTTCTGGAGCAGCCAATGAGCAAGCAGCGATAAATTTCCCGCCAGCGGGAGTTAGGTAAACGGTTTTAATCAGCTGATGCGCTTTTTCTCTCCGCCTCCCGGGGCTTTGCCAGATCTCCGGTCTGAACTCTGATAAAGTCCCGTCGGTCTTCCGTCACTGTTTCCGCTTCCGGACTTCCGACTGATGGCCCTTGTCACCGAAGTGGATGAAAAATCAACTATCGTGTCTACATTTGTTATTAAGTTGTTGTAATACTTCATTCGGCCACGCCATTTCTTTCACGATAACCATAAGACAATATTGTCTTATCCTCATTGCAGGATCCTATCCAGCCGAAAACCTCAGTTTTAAGTGATTCATATAATTTTAGGAATGTACACCCTATCCCCACCTTCCTACATCTCACCTCGTACACCCATATATCTTAAATGTTCACTCTTTTTTACCCTCATGCTCACTTTTCTCTATTTAATTCTTATCTCTCTTTAATTCTTCTTATCGACCATTAATTACGGTCTTTAAGAATATTAATCAAGCTGTTTTATTAATTTTATTAATAGTGCTTAAGATAAATATATAGCCGACCACAAGATCGTTTTTATCGTGATAGTTGTAATAAGTCGATACCTGAGTGCGGAATCCAAAAATCTATGTGATCTTGAAATTCAGCATCTCAGTTAACCTTTAAGCGGACACCAATATCGATTGTATCGCGCAAGTTGAAATAATTCGATGCCTGAGCGCCTAATCGAAAAATCGATATGATGTTAATAATCAGCATCTTAATTAAACCATGAGTGGTCCACGATATCATTTTTATCGGATGAGAATACAGGATGATTGAATGAATACAGGTAAATCAAAATTATTCCATCTGCCACGATTTTTCTATTTATTGTTACTTTCACTTACCTATATATGAAATATATAGTAAGTGGAAGTATTGCGATCGTGAAAAATTTCTACTTCCGGTTTTCAACGGAAATACACAGTTTTGGGGTCCCCTGAGTCGAAATAACCAAGTCCCGCGAAATGGTCTGTGTGTGAAAAGACTAGCTCAAAAACTATTAACCGTGCGAACCTGAAATTGGGTATTTAGTGTATGTATATGCCCGCGATGTGACAGCAAAAATTTCATCAAAATTGGTCAAACAGAGTTGGTACTTTAATTAATAACTTTTTATGTTTTTTCCGATTTTCTCAAAAACGGCACTAACGATTTTGATAAAAGTAATTATTTGATGTATTTATATGCCCTAGATATGACTGCAAAAATTTCATCAAAATTGATTAACCGGAGGGTGCACTTTACCTAATAAATTTTATATGATTTTCACATGTTTTTTTTTTATTTACTCAAAAACGGCTTTAACGATTTTTATCAAACTGGGTATTTGATGTAATTATATGCCAAAGATGTGACGTCCAACAGTTCATCACGAATTGTCAAACGGAGGGGGCACTTTATTTCAGAAATTGTTTCCAATTTTTACGTTTTTTTTTCGATTTTCTCAAAAACGGCTTTAATGATTTTTATCAAATTCGTCATGCTTAATGAAAATCAAGTCTTCTTTAATATCAGGTAAGCTTTATCATTATTAATATGTTCTGAGGGGGCTTAAATGAGGAAGGCGCCTTTTTTGTTTTCCTATGAAGTACCTTTGGTTTTGTTTATATGGAGAAATTAACTGTCTCTTGTTACGCCTAAAAATAAAAACTGGCTAAATATGAAATATCAAAAAAATCAAGTAAACATATACTGGAGAAAAAAAGAAAAATATTCCGTCATTTCATAAAACACGCCTCATGAGCTGACGGATGCGCAGTACGCCTTTAGTGACAGACCATTTTTTACTTTCACTTACCTATATATGAAATATATAGTAAGTGGAAGTATTGCGATCGTGAAAATTTTCGACTTCCGGTTTTCAACGGAAATACACGTTTTGGGGTCCTCTGAGTCAAAATAACCAAGTCCCGTGAAATGGTCTGTGTGTGTGTGTGTGTGTTTGTGTGTGTGAACAGACTAGCTCAAAAACTATAAACCGTGCGAACCTGAAATTGGGTATTTAGAGTATGTATAAGCCCGCGATGTGACAGCAAAAATTTCATCAAATTTGCTCAAAGGGAAGGGGTACTTTAATGAATAACTTTTTACGTTTTTTTCGATTTTCTCAAAAACGGCTCTAACGATTTTGATTAAACTGAGTATTTGATCTATTTATATGCCTGAAATATGACTGTAAAAATTTCATCAAAATTGATCAACCGGAGGGGGGACTTTACTTTACTTAATAAATTTTGTATCATTTTCACATGTTTTTTTTATTTACTCAAAAACGGTTTTAACGATTTTGATCAAACTTGGTATTTGATGTATTTATATGCCAAAGATGTGATAACCAACATTTCATCACAATTGATCAACCGGAAGGGGGACTTTACTTAATAAATTTTGTATCATTTTCACGTGTTTTTTTATTTACTCAAAAACGGTTTTAACGATTTTGATCAAACTTGGTATTTGATGTAAATATATGCCCGAGATATGACTGTAAAAATTTCATCAAAATTGATCTACGGGAGGGGGGACTTTACTTAATAAATTTTGTATCATTTTCACGGGTTTTTTTTTATTTACTCAAAAACGGCTTTAACGATTAACAAAAATAAGATATTAATGTAGAAAAATGTGTGACTTTAGGAAATGATATTTAGCAAAACACGTCAATTTCTAATCTAAGTAAGTTGGTAAGTGAAAGTTGTGTGTTGCGCGCACGCACCAGATTTTTATAATTAAAGCCGTTCAGTTCATTTAATGGAAATTATTACGCTTGCATTGCCGAATTATCGCAAGTAAAAACTTTTATTTAATAATTAAAAAAAAATTAGTGTAATTTAGAGAGCGAATAGAAACAAAAATAAGTAAATGAATGAAGAAAAATTTTTGGCTTTGAGAAATGGCATTTAACAAAACACTTCAATTTCTAATATAAATAAGTTGGTAAGTGAAAGTTGTGTGTTGCGCTCATCGCACCGGATTTTTTTATGTTAATTATAACTGTTTTTTCGTTTTCGTTAATTGGAAAATAACAAAAAAACGTTCATGTGACCTAAACAGCAGAATATGACGCCTTCCTACAGCTAAAAGACTCCTATGAAAAAAGAGGCTTATTGACTTACAGTAGACCATATTATTTTTATAAGTAGAAAAGTCGTTTTATGGTAGATATTTTAGCAAATTACGGACAGATACAGGACAATATTGAACAAACAAAGAATTGATATATTTTTAAAAATATGATCGTGAGAAGACGGGGCAGTTCTTTATGTGTTGAGGCCGGGAGCCTAGCGTGTGCTTAATGTCCCCTTAGGAATTTATGTCGGGTTCCTATCCCCACGTTCCTACATCTCACCTCTTACACCCATATCGTAAATTTTCACTCCTTTTTACCCTCATGCTCACTTTTCTCCATTTAATTCTATCTCTTATATCTTCTTATCGACTATTATATTACGGTCGTTAAGGATATTAATCTAGCTGTTTTATTAGTAGTGCTTAAGATAAATATATAGCCGACCACGATATCGTTTTTATTGTATAAGTTGTAACAAATCGGAACCTGAGCGCGTAATCCAAAAATCGATGTGATTTTCAAATTCAACGCCCCAATTAACTTGTTAGCGGACTCCAATATCGTTTTTATCTGATAAGTTATAATAAATCGATACCTGAGCACGTAATCATAAAAACTATACCATTTCCGAATTAGGCACCTTAATTAACCTATGAGACGACCAGAATATTGTTTTTATCGTGATAGATGTAATAAATCGATACCTCTGCGCGCAATGCAAAAATTTACATAATTTCCAAATTAAGCACCTCAATTAACCTAAGAGCCGACCACGATATCGTTTTTATTGTATAAGTTATAATAAATCGATACCTCTGCGCGCAATGGAAAAATTGACATCATTTCCAAATTCAGCACCTTAATTAACCTAAGAGCCGTCCACGATATTGTTTTTATTGTATAAGTTATAATAAATCGATACTCGAGCGCGTAATGCAAAAATCGATATCATTTTCATATTTTGCAACTCAATTAACCTATGAGCGGACCCCAATATCGTTTATATCACGAAAGTTTTAATAAATCGATAGCTGAGAGCGCAATCGAAAAATCGATATCATTTTCATAATTAACCTAGAAGTCGACCTCAATATTGTACGTATCGGATAATCGATAGCATGAGCAAACCTGAGGTTTTATATTGAATTATTTTCATTATCAGCAGCCTTGATAATGTAATAATCGAACGATATAAAGTAATTTAATATACTCTATCAGATTTCCATAAAAACGGTTAACCCAATAATGAATACCAATATAGAGAAATCCGAAAAAAAAGCCTATAAATTCATCCTTAAATAATTAAAATCAAGCTAAGACTTATAATAGATATCATTGTGATAAAATCATATCAGGACTTTTGTTTATTTCAAACCCTGGTTACAACTAGCCCACCAACCATCATGAAAAAACTCACCCAATATGAAAAACTTAAGACAGTAATATAAGAATACAAATGATGCAATTCTAATAATAGATGGAGTTTTCCATATTCAAGTCGACTTAATTTTGACAATTTATTTTTTTTTTTATAAGTTTTATGTGCTTCCTTCCCAATGGACTTCTGGACTTCTGGAAAAAAAAAAAAAAAAAAAAAAAATGTCTATTTCTGGTCGAAGAAGAAAGCGTGTTAAAAGTTGTGTAATGCACGCACCGCACTTGACTTTCCACTTTTCTGTGTGCATCCATAAAATTGGGGAGATGACTGTTTTTATAATTATAATATAAAGACCTGGGATAGACGAACGTGGAAGAGCGCGACCTTTTATTTCGTGACGGACTCACGGAATAAATCTCGTCTTTCCCACCATTGATAGAATAGTTTGGTTACACCAGTAATGTGGCTATAGAGCCGATATAAAAAAAAAAAAAACTCCGAAAACCAGAAAACAGTACAGAAATCACTTAAAATCTATAATAATAAAAAAAAGACTTAGAATTTTTTATAGTAATCAACCTATGGCTTTCTAAAAATTGTCTCCCACTACTAAGAAGTATGAAATAAAAAACATTTTATAAAAAAAAGTTGATTTTTATGAATAAACATGAAAACTTAAATTTTTTTAAAAACTGAAAAAATGCAATAAAACTTTTATTTTGATTCGTCCGAATGCACACTAACTGTTAATAAAAAAGTATTAAATACCCTGTTCAACACAACACAATCTTTTCTGAGCCGGCGCAAAATTTAAAATCTTTAACAACAGAAATTATGAAAATTGATCTTCGCCTCCCATCTATTGATTTCAATGTACACCGTTTTCTAATAAAATCTTAATCACTAAGTAAGGAAGATTTTCTATTTCTATTTACATAGGAAATCCTAAATAAATAATATTTTATATCCTTTATACATAATGTTGTTAAGTTAGCTTAGGACTCAGTCAAGCGGTAAACTTAATGCGGGGGAGTAGTTATGAATATGAAAGCCGGAGTAAATGTTGGCTCTGTAGTCCGCATTTAATCTCGCTAATTCGCACGGAAATCCGACGAGTATCCAAGTTGCGTGTAACATTATTTCATTAACAGGTTCTTTCGTTTATCTTAACAAAGTTTATAAAATTAAGGCAGAGCTTATCAGAGGTATAAGTTAATAAACTTTATTTTTACAAGGCTATGATTTCACACCTGATTAAGCTCAAAAAGGGGAGTGTTAAAGAGGCAATTAGTACTTATTAGGGTCCCTGTACCTAAAAAAAAATTAGTAAGTTAAATATCCAATTTTAAAATAAGCTGTACTATATAATTTTTTCCATAATAACTCTATAACTAACGGAAACTTATTTTCGATTGATGCCGTCAACAATCGATTGCTTTTATCAATTTTCATAACAAAACAATTCTGGTGCGATGCGCGGAACACACAATTTTCACTTTCCAACTTACTTTTATTAGAAATTAACATGTTTTGTTAAATGTCATTTCTCAAAGTCTCACAATTTTATACATTCATTTACTTATTTTTGTTTTTATTTGCTAATTAAAGTACCCTAAACTTTTTCATTATTAAATAAAAGTTTTTACTTGTAAAAATTCGGCAATGCAAGCAAAATACTCCGTCTGTCGTCTGATTTATAATTCTCTGTGTGGTTGTTGAAAACTTCATATAGTTCCCATGAAAAAAATAATTTCCATTAAATGAACAGAAGAACAGAATCTTTAAAGCATTGGTACGTCATTAAAGGCGTACTGCGCAGGTAATTTTTCCAAACAAAGGTACTTTATAGGAAAAAAAAAGGTCCTTTCCCCATTTATGCCACCTCAGAACATTTTAATAATGATAAAGCATACCTGATATCGTCGGGTGAGTATAACAACAAGGTAACTACGAATTTAGCAAAACTTGAGTAAGTGCATTAAAAAATTCCATTAGGTTAGGACCATAGCACACTACAACTTTGTTCTGTTGAATACAATTTAAAGGTGATATAATGAGTTTTCAAAACTAGATAAGTTGATGATCTGAAACCTAATCCGTTCCGATACTAGGTAAAGTTCACTTATCTAGTTGTTCGACCTATCAGGATTGCAAAACAGAAGCAACAAATAGGTAACTCAACATACGAGTCCAAATGTCCAAAAAACATTTATTTTTCATATCTATCGAAAGAATATAGATTCATCAAATTACGAAAAAATGTTTTTACAGTAGGAATATGTGTCGGAAAAATAACTTAAGTTATGGAAATCTCTTAATGCGATATTAGAAAAGTTTTTTCACTTTTCCAATAATTTGAATTTTGGGACATGTTGAGTTTCTCAATCGTCCGATTTAAATCCGGAACTCTAAATGTTATTCCTCAAAATTAACAAAAAAGAAAAAAATCCTGGATGCAATTATGGTCATCAATTTATTTTTTGACATTTATTTAATTTAGCATGTGACAGGACATATTGACGACTAATTCTTCAGTCAGTCAATATCTTGGTTAGTGAAATTATGTTTCTGGTTTTCAGCCTGAAGTATTTTGAGTGCAAAATCTTAGATTTGAGAAAAAAACGATTGAAAAGGTTCGAATTTTGTAAAATCAGTACCTTCTAGTTTTCTGACGTTTTAATGTATTTATCAAGGTTAGTCTACGAAGTGTCAAAAGTCTGCAAAGTTAAGTGCAAACAGTTGTTTTTTAAATATTTTTTGGTTGAATTTAACACTGCAATTTTATATTTTCAAAAGAAAAACAAAATATATTCAGAATAGGCATCGAACTATGAAAACTTCTTAATAAGCATAATACTAATACCGTTTTAGATTATCACAGACTTGTTTTCTCTGTTTTAAGAACAAAATAAAAATTTTAAACCACCCCTTTTTAAAAAAGATTTATAGATGTTGCTAGGATTGAGTTGAAAATGGCAAGGATGTATTACTTCATCAGCGGCCTTAGCATATTGCCGGGGGTCCTGCTACAGTGGTTAGCATAGCCAACTACTATGCAGAATGTCGCGACTTCTTAGCTCGTTAGACTGCCCTAACATTTTTTAAAGGAAATAAAAAATCCATTGAAATGTCGCCCTTTGGAAGGGACGTAAAAGGGAGGCCCCTGGCCAGTTTGTTGTAAGGTACTCGTTGAAGATCCCTTACATATACCTTAATGTGTATGTGAAAAGGCAAAATTTAGGACTCCCACTGTAGCATTTTTTGACCCCCTCCTGTTGACCAATTTTGATGGAATTTTCGCTGTCACATCGCGGGAATATACATATACCAAGTACCTAATTTCAGGTCCGTTAGGTTTATAGTTTTTGAGCAAGTGTGTTCACACACAGACCATTTTGCGGGACTTGATTATTTGTACTCACGGGACTCCAAAACGTGTATTTCCGTTGACAACCGGAAATCGAAATTTTTCATGATCGCAATACATTCCCTTACTATATAAGTATTTTAAATATAGTTAAGTGAAAGTAAAAAATTAATTTATTGTAAAAAAAAAATATTTACATTGTTTATGGATCATAAAGTACTGAAAAGGTGAAGAAATATTTACGGAGTACAGGAGCCGTCTGGTTTTCTGAATGCATAGAAATATTTTTAAAATGCAATTTATGGACGGTTGAATGCTGTGGTGTGTTTTTAATACGTCTTCTGATGGTTGGTTAGAACGCCATGGGTTGGTTTTTGTATAGAGATTTTAGGTCCATTTTATTCTGGTTTCAGTTTTACGAAGATTTTATTTATTTTTTTTTTTTTTAATATATACTATTTCTCTGCTGTATAGCCACACTACAGATAAAACAAACTATTCTATCATGGTAAGGAGGACGAGCTTTATTCCTTGGGTCCGCCAAGGAATAAATGTTAACCCGTCTAGGTACCGATCTACCACGTTCCGCTATAATTTCTTCACGTATCATGGTTTTAATATACCAAATCCTGTCAGGAAGTAACAGCTAGGAATGTTACAATACCACTTGAGTACCGATACTTCTTTCAATATGATACTTTCCGGGATCACCCGAGGTATAGTGGTTAGCATTTAAACTTATATTACTAAAGGTTGTTGGTTTGCGTCCCGAGGTGGCCACATGATTTTTTAATGGGAGCAAAAAATCCTTGTCTATGCCGTCCCTTGGATAGGACATAAAATGGAGGTCCCGAGCCAGTACGATGTCAGGTACTCGTTTAACCCTGGGTAGGACGCGGCTGATCTGACAGGCACAGGCTTTGGTTTTCCTGGTGTTGCTCTCTTCAACGGGTCGAGGAGAGCATGCCATGGCCTGTAGTAAGGTATCTTTTTGGAGTGAATCTTATACCCTCAGTCAGTTTGTCACCAGTCATCAGAGAGTTGTGAAATAGCCATCTTGATCTGACAAGCTCAATTACGTTATCAACCACGGTAAGTGTTTTCGTCTTTTAAATTACAAAAATTATTTCATTTAAGTTTCCTTAACCCTTTTAAGGGGTCTCTTCTTCTATGTTAGCATTACCATGCATTATAGGAGCATCACCGATTTCGAACTGATTAATAAATTGAGACGGCAGAAAGTCTCATAAGTAGGAACAGACAGTTAGGAAGAATAAACGAGCCCTTCCTGCTGCTTTTTTCAACACAAAGGGGAGAGAACAATACTCCAGCAGCTTTGGTTTCAATGATGGAAGAGTACTGAAATCCTCTATGTCCCACGCAAGAATAAATGTGTGATCCTTGTTTCCTCAATGCATGAAAACAAAGCCATTGATGAAAGCACTGGAGAACAAGTAAAACCTGAGCTGATCACATTTTACAATGCTCAGAAAAATGGAGTAGACATTGCTGACCTAATGTGCACCACCTACAGCGTTCAGAGAAATACTCAGCGATAGTCTACGGTAATTTTTTATACCATGTTGAACTTGGGAGGGATCAATTCCATGGTTATTCATCTTGGGAATCAACTAGACCCAATGACCAGAAGAAGTTTCCTCAGAGGGTTATCACATAAACTAACTATTGTTCAATTCCAGCGAAGGAGCCAGCAATCATCGGGCCTTCACACAGACTTGAAAATGCGCCTCAAAAGATTCCTTCCGGCTGATGATCGTCGTCGTCCACATTGGTCACACAGCTTAGTGTGACCAATTCTCAGCCTGGTTATGATGGCAGCTTCCTTTGGGGTTGAGTTCTTTGGTGGCAGCCAAGCATGGTTATCTTCTTTGATCAGGCGAAGGTGATTACGTGTATTTTGCCACTCTTCGTTTCATTTTTCCTTTTCTTTGGTTTTCACCTGTTTTGCGCACTCGGAAGGAAATATCAATTTTGGATCAGGAGGGTCTGAGCTCTTGGTTGCTTCTTTTGCCACGATGTCCCCTTGTTCATTTCCTTTAATTCCGACATGAGAAGGAACCCACAGCATCGATACTTCCCTCCCGCTTTTTACTTGTTCGAAATTTAGTTCCAGAATTTTTTTATGTAAATAATTGTTGCACCATAAATTTTTTAGTCCCTTTATTACCGAAAGAGAGTCAGTCACAATAACTGATTTTGGAATACGTTTGTTATTAACATATTAATATGCTTTTAGTATTGCTACTGATTCGCTGGTGAAAATCGAATTTATATTGCTTAGCTTCCATTTGTCTTTACTTGTTCTGGCCCCCAGCCCCCCCCCCCCCCCAATGGCTAATTTCGGCCAATATCACGGAAATAAATTGGGGGAAAATATTGATTAACATTAATTTTAAACTTTTCATACTATTGATCAAACCATCATACTTCATCATTCATAATTCATGCTAATAATCAAAAGATATTTTATTACATAATATTAGGAAACCATTTTCCTACCATAGAGCGTAGAAAATGTAAAGAAATTGCTAAAAGTAGACGAGAAATATTATTCCCAATTTGAATGTATTAATAGACAGATACAGTTGAGGGGTGGGGTCCGAATAAGTTGTATTAACGAGGATGTCTTTGTGATTGTTGGAACAAGTTGATCCCTTATTGGACAATGTTTTGGCCGGCTTTTAATTGGTCGGAATTCTACCTTCTCACTTTATAGCCTCTCACCATTCCAGTTCATCTCAAATATAAAGTTTGCTGATCCAACTTCAGGGATGCTTCAACGGTTTGATGACGTTGGATTATTGACAGTTGCAGTTTGCTAGAATTTAAAAGCAGAACAACATCAATTGACAGTTAAATATTGCCATTTATATTTTAATTATATTGCTTCATTAGGATGTACGGGATTTATGAATATACACACACACGTTTCCTTTCATAAATAATTTATAAGAACGATTTGGGAATCAAACTGCAACAGAACACTTAAATTTTTGTTTTTTGTTTTTTTATTATTTAACAATTCCTGACCGAATATATTAATAATCCTGGCTTTCGTGTAGTAGTTTCTTATAAAAAAAAAAAATCGGCAAAGTCTTGGTTATAATTTGGCTATTAAGAATGAAAAGATAGATACTAGTCAAGTGTTCTGTGTCATTAATATCAAATATTGTACTAATATATTGATACGATTTCCTTACCCTCTCTCTTATAAAATCTTACCTTTCTAAGGATATATTACTAAGATTTTAATATTATATCTAGAGAAACCGAAAAAATCGGAAGAACATTTCTTTCTTGATGCTAAAATGTAAGAAAAATTTCCATTTTAAATACATGAAATATCTTAACCTACGGCATAAAATATATCTATTTATCATAAAATAACGTCCATATTTCTAACAAATAATAGGTTCACTGTATTAATATATGTTATAAACACGGACAATCTTTTTTTCTTTAGATATTTAGGTTGGGTAAGCATCCAGGAGCCAAATGTATTTTTTCTGGGTTGGACTAGGAAAATCCATGTTTTCCCTAAGGGCAATTACGTCTCGCCTTTTCACGTGCTGGAAAAGATGGAATCTATTTATTTTAGCAATATACAGGTTAACTAATAATATTGTACACCTATTAGCAGTACAATGAATAGAAATTGTAAATTATAATAATTAAAAAAATGTTAATTTAAAAAAAAATATAAATTAACTTTATCTATCTCATTCATAAAATTAAATTTTAATGTTTTGGTAAGTAGTACTGTAAGAACATTTATTTGCAAAAGTATTTCTTGTTCAAATAACAAACAAAATAAAACAATTATTTTTGTCTAGCAGCGCTCGGATTATGTACAAATAAGTAATAAATGTGGAGATAAATTTGACACATTCATATTATAAGGAAAATAATTAGCAGCTCAATAATAACAAACTAGCCAAAACTACAACACTTTTAGTTTTTCATTCGATGGCACAACATATTACAAAATAATATAGTCTATTTAATTTCTGATTACTATCTACATTTAAAATTTGCTCTACACTCACTGATTCAGAAATATATGTCCCTAAGAATTTGTTTCTCTGCTTTTCAAATTTTATACACTGAGTAAGAAAATGGCTCAAGGGATCCGACACCAGGCTACCACAGGCCATGCAGGCATCACCGGATTTTATATTTAGTGTTGTGTCCTTTATAAACACCTATAGGAAATCCGCGCTTGAGACTCTTAGACGACTCACAACTCTAATTTTCTTAAAATTCGTCTGTAACTGCATGTAATCTTCCGGGCTTGCTATATTAAAGTTGCATATTTCCCTGTACCTAGGATTTTTGGCAGAATTTAGGATCCTATGTATATCCTCTGAAAGCTGATGGTTCCTCATCTTCTCTCCGATGTCATCTTTAAACCTGTCCAGTCCTTGGGAGAGTACTTTTGAGAACAAGTTTTGACAGCCCAATTCGGCCGCTATCGATTTTACTTGGGTCACCCAATTGTATATTCCGTCAGACTGTCCTTCAGATAGATCCAGGGTAAGGAGTCTATCAAAGCATTGCCTAGGTAAGCGTTCTTCCTCCATTAAGCTCAACTTTGTCCAATAGTTAACTGTTTTTTTTAAAACTTGAACGCTGAGTGGATACCTACCGCATTCTAGGCGAGTAATATGGTTCGGCGTACATCTTGGCGACTGAAGCAATGCCTTAAAAAATCTGACTTGACCTTTCTCGATTACATCCAGATAACGAAGACCCCAAATTTCAGCGCCATAAAGTAGTGTTGATGCCACACTCGAGTAGAAGAGCCTGATTTTAGTCTCCCAAGAGTCACTCCTGCTATTCCTTAAGATATCCAACACTTTTATTTTGTATGTTATTTGTACAAGAAATACTTTTGCAAATAAATAGTTAAAGTTAAGTTACTGTAAGAACATGATAACTTTTGATAACCTGTTTCAGGTAGAACCTATTGATATGATATCTAATATCATCATGTGTTATATTCTGAGTTTGATTAATATGTATTATGGCAAAAAATTAATTTGGTACATTTTTGCTGTCTATTGTAACTTTACTAAACCCTATTCCAATTATATTCTCTATTAGTTCCTTTTACATTAGTGTTATTTATATTCAATCTCGCCTCTGCTGAAATAATCCAGTAAGTGTTAAATGAGTGAATCACTAATCCTTACTATAGTCAAATGTGAGATGTAAAAACTTTAATCTTTTTAAAATCTTTACCAAAAAATTTTGAATTTGGCGTAAAGTTCTATTTTAAATCCCTTTGGTTTTTAGATTAAATGTAACGTTTTTATCTTTATCTGTGAATTTTGATTTGACTGTATTAAACAGAATAGGATATAATTAATTCAACGCATTATAGCAACTGAGCCACAGCAACTACTCGTAAAGCCATAAAATGTAAACGTAGTGAAAGCTAAGAGTTATACCTCTACAGGGGTACAATTGTTGGGGATGAATAGAAGAAGGCTTGGTTGGCGTGTTGGGTCCGGGCCAAGCAGCGCTGATAGGCCCAACGGCTTGGCAAATTTATTATTCCTCTTTTGGGTCTTCCATGGCTGGATATAAAGGAAATATACATCTTACATTAGATTATATCGCTACCTTAGCTTCACCTTCGTTGGAAATAAATTAAAAAAAAAAAGAAAAAAAAATTTTAATAGGTGTGATAAAGAAAAATTGTAAAGTTACATATACTTAAACTCAGATAAAAATTTAGTGAATTGTTTCATAATATTAATTGTTCGCATTTTAACGAATTCTCAAATCAATAAGTGGTACATTGCGTTAGATGTAATTTTTTTGCTCAACCGAAAATTTGAGATATAGAATGCAAGGCCTCAAAGTCTCGTATTATTTCAATAATGCACTTAATCATGCAGATTACATGCCAAATTTTCGCGTATTCAGGCATCTTCAGGGCTACAACAGTTTCACATGCAAGCTAGAAACAGACTGTTTGTAGGAGTCTGTTTCAACCGAAAATTCTTCATTTATTCAAAACTTCCTGAATTCATCTCATTTTGTCCATTTCTATAATAATCACAATTGTGGTATAGGAGATTGGAAAATCGTGCACGAGAACACCATAGGACAGGATAATATTTTAAGTAATGGAAAATTGTAAAATATTTAAAAACCAAATTGTTGAATTAATGAAACATACCTAATATTTAGGGGCTTTAGGATCTATATCTTGAAGAGCATAAAATTGGGGTAAGAGTCAAACTCTGGAAGATTAACTTATTTTTTATATGTTAGCTTATAAGCTCATATAAGATATTGTTAATATTTTCATTATTTTTTTTATTAAAAACATAAATAACTAGAAAAAACTGGAAAATGTATAATCTTTAAAATGTTTGAATTCCCTGCAAATCGTTTAGAGAAAACTATGGGGGAAATTCATACTATTCTTCTACCCGATAGGGTCATTTCCAATGCTTATTTTATTTGTTTAAATGTTATTATTATTTGTTAAAATGGTATTTGTTTGTTATTTTTCTTACCAAAAAGGGAAAAAGAAAATTATTAAAGTATTTTACATAAACAATAAATTTATTAAACTATCGACCAAACTGACTTATCTCGGCGTGCACTCCGACAAACATCTAAATTTTTCGAGACACTTAGACAAAAAAATTAAAACATTAAGGCTAAATAAAATACAACTACTAGTTTATCGAAACGCTTAAAAAATTAACAATAACTCGGTCAGCGCTTTTGTACAGTGCACCACTATTCAAGCATATAAGCAAAGTAACTGTGAAAAAGTTACAATCCTTTCAAAACGGAATTACTAGGAAAATAGTCAAAGGACCTCAGAAGTACAAAAAGTGATTCAATTACCCAAAATCGGATAATACTTAATCAAGAGGCACAATTCTATTTTCGATTACCTACCACAGCTGTTAAATACACTATTTAATAGCCTCAGTTCAGAAAATGTCCAAAGACGATGGCAAGAAGTATGTGAATGTTAGGATTAAGTATTAGAATTGAAGTTTATTCAAGTAAGAGGTGAGCCCCATCACCGATAACTTAACAGAACACTCATTCCACAAAATTACATTTTTTAATACACCTTAAAATGCATAAAGGCTTATTATTCAAGGAGAAGATAAATTGACTCAAGAAATTATATCTTTGATGCGCAGTCATAAGGGCTTAAGTCAAAATTTTTAATTTTTCAGAAGAGCAAGAGCAAAGCTTAAAACATTGTGTAAAATCCAATTATTTATATTATTTGTTATTTTTATAAAACAACTAGCTGTATATCCCGGTTTCACCCGGAGAATTTCATTCTTTAAATCTATAATATCTGAAACTGAGACTTTTATCGACTCAAACGGTCGATTTTGTAAAAACCAATGTAAAGCGAGATCAAAACGATTATTATAACAATAAAGAATATACCCAGAGATCGGCTGAAATTATGTAATTTTAATATGGACAGGTGTTCGCACCTGGTATGAAAGAACCACAGAGAGAAATTTGGAGAATTTAGGACAAACGATATTTATTTCTATAAAGAACAAAAAGAATTTCATCTTTATATACATAGATTATAGCTGTATAACACGGTTTCACACGGGGAATTTCATTTTTCTAAAGAAACGGTCGATTTCGTAATAAAAAAAAACAATGTAAAGTGATATCATTAAGATTTTTATAAAAATAAAGAATATACCCTAGCAGATTGGATAGCAGAATCTGTTGGGAGTTGTCTATAAAAATTGTGAAATACTAAATTAATACTAAATACTAAATCTGTCTTGAGAAGCTCTGAAAAAAAACAAGAAAATCTTCTTGTTTCATTTCAATCACTTGAAATTGCATTTTCTTTACAGTTCACCTAACTAGCTAAAACCAATCGTGAGGATGATAAATTGGGATTTTTAGCTATTTTTTTCTATCATTGAGTGGTCAACATCACACTCATTGAGTGATCAACAACACCCCACGATGTACGTCATCTCCATTCATACCGTTGTAGTAGTCGCATAAGACTATAACGCCAATAAAATATATTTAAGTAGTGAACGGTATTAAGTGCATATGTTGACTTAAGACCTTAATACCAGGAAGGAAGTTATAAACTTGACTTAAGGCTATAATACCAATTGGTATAGCTAATCGATTTTTAAAGTTTGACTTAAGACCTTAATACTAACCGGTAGCTCTGATTTCGTGCTATAATATTACGAATATTATTATTATTATCATTACGACATAATCTCCAATAGATCAAATAGTGACTTGAGCCCTTATGACCGCGCATAAAGATATAATCATAAAGGGCTATGGAAAAAAAAAATATTTGTTTTTAATGTTTGGTTGGCGAAGGATCCCTATAAATACAAATTTGATCATTCCTTAACCCTAAGGGATTGTGGTGCAATGATTTCATCGAATGCCTGCAGTGGTATTACACAAGGCTGTGGATCCACTGCAGCAACTATCCGCCAGCTGCTGAGCAAGCAGTGATCGGTCGATAGTTCTCACTATCAGATATTCTCTTCTCTAGCCAACCTTGGTCCAAAGTGGTGATCCATTTTACGACTTGTAATATCATCTGTAGATTAACTCGTGTAAAAATAATGTTCCATTAGTTTCCAATATTTATCTAATTCTAATATATAATTCTGAAATTTGGGTTATGTATATTCTCCTATTATGTATATTCCACTTCGGCTGTATTTTTTCAGCGTTTGACGTCTAACTCTTCCCTTATTCTGTCGTTTCCTATGTAATCCCGTATTTTTTTACCTGCCACCCTTCAGAGAAACCTCATTTTAACTGTGGTTGTGCTATTATATGTTTGTTTAATTACCGTAGAACAAAGTGAAATACTGCCTAACTTTCCGCTTGGCGATAAGACTTTTGTAACACCACTGCGCGCTAGCCGTATTTTGGACGGCGTACAACTTTTGTTCTATTTCGCTTTCCAAGTGACTCTTAATTATACTATAATTATAAGATTGTTCATTTATAGTTAAAAAAAGTATAAATTAACAAAAAATTATGTAAATTCGAACAAACAATATTCGATTATTATTTACTAGGATTTTCTTTAATGAAGGAGCTCTTCCGTATTTAATATTTATTTATTTATTATTTTTTTTCCCGACGTTTCGAGCTTGTGGCTCATCTTCGGGGGTTATCTTATCTTTAGTTGCTACATTTCATTCAAGCCATTTGTCAAACTTCTCTTTTTAGCAGTATAAAATACTTTTGTCTATTTTATTTTGTCATACATTTTATGGCCTGTTACACTGTCTTATATTTCATTGTCACATTATAGTGACAATTATTATTTCATTATTATTTCATTGTCACATTATTCATACTATAATGTGACAATGAAATATAAGGCAGTGTAACAGGCCATAAAATGTATGACAAAATAAAATAGACAAAAGTATTTTATACTGTTAAAAAGAGAAGTTTGACAAATGGCTTGAATGAAATGTAGCAACTAAAGATAAGATAACCCCAGAAGATGAGCCACAAGCTCGAAACGTCGGGAAAAAAATAATAACTAAATAAATATTAAACACGGAAGAGCTCCTTCATTAAAGAAAATCCTACAAATTACAGCACTCTTCCCCTCGAAGTGAGGAAAAAGATCCTTAGCAGATTATTATTTATATTATTATTTATTTATTCGTATCCAATCGGGGTCATATTTTAATATTTAACAAAAAAACTTAAAAATAATCTAATTAAGAAAAATATGATTGAATTCAAATGAGATATGACATCAAATGGAAACAACATAAAATGCAATGTATTATTCCTATTACTAATAAAATTTTCTAGTATCAAAATACTATATTACTACTGTGAGTAATATAACATATATAATATAATATAACATATTTTTATTACACTAAAGGTTATATATTTTACATAATATATTACAATTTATTAATGTATCATAAAATTTATTACGAACTCCCTTCGCTAACAACTTGGCCTTCAATGGCATTCAAGCAATCTTCATATATTATTTTGCAATGTTTGCCGCACACAAACGCTGAACACTTTTCACATGTTTTTGTAGTGTGTGATTTTCGCGATTTACTTTGTTTACCTCTTGGCGAAATCCAATCCCTACTTACATTTCTTTGAAAATTTCAATTACACCAGTGGGTGCTAGACGTACTACGTACGGCAGCAGACATTTTGCACTTCAATGCTCGCTATTCACCGTAACTTTAACGACTGAGATCCACTGTTACCCTTTTATTGTAGGGGATGGATAACAGGTAGAATAACTTGAACCCATAAAGTCATTGAATATTCCCATTTCCTAATAATAGCCAAAACACCTACCTGCCGTCAAACGGCATTAACCCGCTGGAGGGTTAATCATCTTTCAAATCCAAATAAACATATTTTTTCCAATTTCACTTTTGATTTAGCCGAAATGGGAAAATTATTGCAGAAACCCTATTGTCATCAAATTTTGAAATATTTATTATATTTCAAAATTGTGATGTTAGTGTAGCTATAGATGTCAGTATTTGATTTCAATAAAGGTTCGTGGTCTAACGATTTCGTATCTGATTTCATAACGCCTACCCTTCCTGAAATCGTTAAGGTGTGATTGCACAATGGCTTGATTTTTTTTATTTATTTTTTAAAACATTTGAAACTAAATGGAAAGGGTCCCGTGCTTTGAACTCATACATCAAATACTTTTTCTTCTCAGTTTTATTCTGTTAGTTGTGACAATGCAGACACTGTGCGCGCGGATATTGTAGCCTCTCGCTAGCAGCAATTCAATTTGTCAAAAACTGTGTATAGTATAAACTGGCCCCTTTTCAATTATAAACTTTGGGATGGTTCCCCGGACCCCGCTGAGTTGTCAGCCCCAGGCTCGTACCGGACACAGGCCCCTCCGCCCAACAATTTCCCCACCACTACAAACACCCGAGCCTTTCAATGGAAAACAGGAATTCCACACGAGTTCCCGATTCGTCCCTCTTTTAGGTATCAAATGTAATTGGGATTTTTCCTGTCTTCTGAAAATAAAAATCACGTTTTTTTAAGGTTGTTTCCAATTTGATTTCACATCTTCAATTTTAGATTTGTCTTTTTATAGGGTGTAAAAAAATGACCATTTTATCAAATTCCAGAGTTCAAAACTCTGTTAAAATTTTAATGCTATTTATTATTTACCAATACATAATAATTCCTTTAGAGCATTCTCTAAGCTTGTTTACTAATACTGAACTTCTTCAAAAAAAAGCCTCAGTTAAGTTATTTATTTCAAAGGAGAAACGAAATAATCGTAATTTAAAGACATTATCGGAAAAAAAATACCGAGGGTTCGGGTAAAGTGGGGATATTTTGTATTTTTATTAATTACAGCCTAACCGTTCCAATTTAATCCAAACCACTTAACGAACATAAAGATAAGTAGTAGACGTTTAAAAATTATGAATCATATTAGAGTTTTACTAAAAAATGTACAATTCACAAAAAAAAAAAAAATGTCCCCACTTTACCCTAATTTCCACTATATAGTTATATTAGGGTTATTGAGATTCAGTCAATAATAACGACGACGTTTCGAGACTATATGTTGTACATACAACCATGTGGTTTGTATAGTAATATCCATCAGCGAAATCGTACGCATATTCATACACTTTTATCATATGAATTATAGAGTCATATACCCTATGTATTTATATATTTATATTACTGTTAACTTTAGTGTAATTTTACCTAGTAGCTCATAAAATTGAATTTCAACCTGTATGTTCATCGGAAATATATATGTATATATTAATGTAATTTACATTTTAGATCAAAATCAATTCATTTTGTAAATAAATAGATATATAGGTAATTTTTAAATAAACGTATAGGGACTTTTAGCTACACTGATTACTCAGGTAAGCCATGATGGATTCGCTAAGCCTTCGGAAACAGCGGCACCTTAGGGACTAAGTAAGAAGCTTAATAGTGGATTAACGCTGACTGAACTATCCCCACCCTCTGGCGTAATGGAGGGCATTCCTTGCGTCTGTCCTGTATTTCTGTATGTTTTTAGACATATTCATTATAGCTTCTAATATAGCATAATATATACAGGTACATGCCTATCTTTATTTCCTTTTTGTATGCAGGTTTTGCTATATTCATGTAATACGTAGCTGGTCCTTTTTGAATGCTAGTATAAAATGGCTGAGAATAGGATACAACCTTATTATTTTTGTTATAGATAGATAGATAAATACGTTTATTTACAAATTATTTATAATCTACTTATCATTAAATCTCGTATATAGACAATGAATAGAGTTCGTCTGTCGAAGTTATTTGTTATTCAATAATACAAGCACAACAATCAATAATACAATACCATATAACATTAGTATACATCTATAAAATTATACATAGTATATTTTAAGATTTTGCAACGCAGTAATTAAATTTTTTAACTAATTCATTTCTGTATTCAGTTGCTTTTTTTAGATATAAATATATATATATATTTTTTTTAACTTCATTTGTATATCCGCGCCTTTCAACAATATATCGACAATCAGCAGATGTGATGGCCGTATACAATTGCAAATGATGACATGTCAGGCATGGGGAAGGATGGCACCCAACAGTACCTCTTGTCTGGCTTGATTCAGTTATTCATGTCCGTTAAAGAAGGAGATCTCTCATCCAACGCCTTTTTAATCTCCTCCTCACATTCACGGGCGTTTCATCTGTGGCCATATCTCTTATCAGTAGGTTTATATGTCCGTGTAGGTTAGTGTGGAAACGTTTATAAAGAGTTTTGATGTGCTGGTCGACTGTTGGCATGTGGAAGTCAGTATGTAAGGTTTGATTAGTCACGTACCAAGGTGCTTTTGAAATGAGTCGTAATAATTTTGACTGAAAGGTCTGAAGTTTTTGTAAATGTATTTTTTTAGCAATCCCGTAAATCTGTGAACAGTATATCCATATGGGTTTAAGTAAGTATGTGTACGTATTTAGTTTTTGTCTCAGTCTTAATTTTGAGGATTTAGAAAAAAGTGGGAAAAGTAGCTTTAGTCGTTTATTTAGAGTTTCCCTTTTCATTTTAACGTGCGGGCCCCATGTCATCCTTCTATCGAGGGTTAGTCCGAGGTATTGTATTGTGTCTGTTTGGGGAATTTGGACATTTTCGATATAAATTGGAGTATTTTTCCGGAGAGTAAAAGTTATATGTTGTGATTAACCGTGATTAAGTCTAATTTTCCACAATTTGCACCAGTCATTTAATTTATGTAAGTGGTTTTGTAAGGTTAGTGAAGCATCTGACGGATCTTGATGTTTTGTTACTATTGCTGTATCGTCTGCCTAAGTAGCGGTCAATGTCTCATTACTTTCTGGTATGTCATGGTGTACTACGGTACACCTACTATCTCATTCTCCAATCCTTCCTTTACGACATATTTTTCTCCGTTCGGCAGGGATCAGAAATTTCTTCAATTTGTCCAGTCCTAGCGGGGGTACCACAAGGTTGCCACACAGTGGCCCCCCTACTCTACATTGTATACACCCATGACATACCAGATATAAATATAATTTTTCATAATCTGGACCGTTTATTTAATAGTTTCAACGTTTCATTTATATTTAGTGTCTTTTTCTAAGAAAATTAACCTAAATTTTGTCAGCAACGGGCAAATGGAGAGAAAGTGCATAGTATCCTCAGTATTATTTAAATTGCATAATGAGCAATAATTTCTTTTATTGATCCATAGCTGTTGATTAAGATTAAGTAGCTCTCCCCTGGCTTTAAAAATAAGTCGGATATAATGTGGGTCCAACGCTGCCTCGATATATGTGGTTTCATAATATAATTTTTTATAAAACAAATGGTGTTTGGCATTTTTGACTCTTTCGGTAAACCTATCCCTCGCTAGTTGACTCAATTTAGGTAATAGGCCAGTTTTATGCGTTTCCAGCTGATCTAGTAACCCTTCGGCTAAAAAATCTATACAACACTTCTGCCTAGTCTTTTAAGGCCCTCATCCAACTTACATTTTTTCCAATTATTTTGAGGGCAATTACTTTAGGTAAACGATTGATTCCCATCCTTAATACCTTTATCATGTAGTTCAGGAGAATAGATAGGGTGTAAATATGTAGCGGATCTAGTTTGGTTACCAAATATATTTCGGTGTATTGATAGGAAGCCCAATAATTCTTTTTATAATATACTGTTCTACTAACAAGGGGACCACGTCACATTTCCCTCTCCGATTTTGATGATTTTTTATTTTGGTGATTCTGCATCAAAAATAAGTCGACACATGTCCGGCCGTTTCATTGAATGGGCCTTCTGGACTGAGAAATTAAACATTTTAGGTCCAAAAATCGTTAAAATTGGCTTTCACAAAACAGTCATTGCTCCATTCTATCTGAACCAATTTTAATGAAACTTTCAGGGATTCTTCTACTTGAAAATATATTAGACACATGTATCGGGATTTGTCACAATTCACCCTAGTAAGGCCAGAGAATCACATCAAAGTTGAGGCTTGTTGAGGCTTGCGTTAGTAAATTGTGTTGATGTGACGCTCTGACCTTACTAGGGTGAATTGTGACAAATTCCGATACACGTGTCTAATATATTTTTAAGTAGAAGAATCCCTGAAAGTTTCATTAAAATTGGTTGAGGTAGAATGTAGCAATGACTGTTTTGTAAAAGCCAATTTTAACGATTTTTGGAC
Organism: Aelia acuminata; assembly: GCA_911387785.2. Classification (NCBI taxonomy): domain Eukaryota; kingdom Metazoa; phylum Arthropoda; class Insecta; order Hemiptera; family Pentatomidae; genus Aelia; species Aelia acuminata. The sequence goes on from OU426979.1 coordinate 170,616,275, forward strand.
TTAAATATTTAATTTCTCAGTCCAGATGGCCCATTCAATGGAACGGCCGGACACGTGTCGACTTATTTTCGATGTAGAATCACCAAAAAAAAAAATTCATCAAAATCGGAGAGTGAAATGTGACGTGGTCCCGTTGTAAGTCTGCGTAGCACAAAACCGTCCTTACCGTAGAATTAAACACTTTAAATTTTTGTTTCAGTGGGACTTGTTTGTTTGAAATCCAGACCAAACCACATTATTGATATATTTATTATTGAACTGGTACGTAAAATTGGAATCTCTCAGGGGTTGGTAACTTAGAGATTGGAAAATATATTTCTTCAAAATTAGATTTCCTTAGATCGTATATTCTTTTAGTGGAGGAGGTTTAGTGATAAAATACCAAATACCACGGAAGCAGGGTGAATGAAATTCACATCGTTTATTTGCCTACCCATATTCAATTCTATTCGCCTCCTCCATATGTTTCTCTTATTTGATGTTATCTCGGTTATTTTACCTAAAAGAAAATAAATAGCGATGGATTTGTTTTTGTCCCTCCCTTTCCTCCACCCACGGGCACCGCTACAAATCGTTTAAATTCCCTTTCCTATTTCCGCAGTTGGTAAGGAACGAACTAAGAATCGGATAGAAGATCGAAATCCAATTTTCGTAGGATTTGTGCTGAGAGATTTTCACAATCGATTTGACTATATTTAGAAACCATTGTGTGTAAATCCACCTTTTTGGTACTGTAGAGGTTCGAATATCAGGTTTATTTTAGGATTTATTATTATTTCTTTAAATCAATTTGCCTTGTGAAACTTCACAATAAAATTCACAGGGTCTCAACATGACATGTCATAAACTATGAATAATTCGAAGAAAATGAAATCCAGATGAAGGGTCCAAGGTTTCTTTATTATCGAAAGTTTTGCTGTTCATATAATAAATTCCTATATAATAAAATCCCGTTCCGCAAGTGTAATGAAACAATTTCAAAAATTAAATTTTTATTTTATAATTTTGTAAAATTAGTTTAATATGTCCATTGTTAAATTTAAAAATCATTTGCTTCATGTAAGCAAGTCATCAAAAGAGTACCTATCTGCGAAATTCGCCACTGAATCTATGATCGATTCTAATCCGCGGAATTGGGATTATTATTCTTTTGCCTAGTAACATATAATTTTAATTAAAGCTCGTCATTTATCTGCTGCGAAACAATAGATTATTAACAATTTGTTTATTTCTTCATTTGTAACTATTATAGCCCATATTAGTTTACATTGATGTAACCACTTAGGTCATTAATCATTATACTAATTAAGGACTATATTTATACATTCAGCCAGAATTGACTATGTTGAAGAGAAATGTACAAAGATTAAATAAAATACATACATACATTATATAAAAACCTACAATAGTACAATGATATCAGCAAACATAAAAATTATGAATGATAAAAGGACAATAAAGAAGGTTGTACTATATTACTTATTAAGGTGTTACATCAGAACGTAAAAAAATTTTAATAGAAAAATTTCAGTACAATTAAGATAATAATAGGGGAGAGCGGGGTTGTTTGGCATAGGGGGTAGGTTGGCCATTGGCTTATAGTTTCCGTCACACCTGTTGTGAAAGCCCCACCATTGTACCATGTGACCCGCTCGACCTCGGAAGTCTTGTCCTGAGTTTTCAATCCGATGCTAACAGTGTAGATAAGAGTGTGCTTCATTGATTGATTTTACAACATGTAGGTAAATTTTTATATTTTCAGTAAAGTTGGTTTAAAGGCATGGTAAAACATCTGACTCCGATTCTGTTCACGTAGCCCCAAACTCCTTTGAAAAACCTAACCTTTCGACTAACCACTTTCTTGTTGATCTCTTCTGTGGGGTTAGTTGGCTCACTTCAACTTTTTTTTTGGCGCACTAGCAATTCACAAAAGCAAGGTAAACATAATCAAAGGTGAAACTACCAATTGTCTTAAGTTCCAGCGAGGAAGATGAGGGCAATTTTTCTTATGCAATAAGTGACGACAGTCTAAACTTCTATCTTCTTCTATTGTCATTCTATTTTCCCTTAAAAACTGTTAAAACCCGATGCAAAATTATTATACCATTACAGTGCAGCTTTTAATAACAATAATATTTGTCAGGCAGTACTTGAATGAGATGGCTAAACAACCCCACCTTCTAGGCCAACCTGCCCCGCATAGGGGGTTAATTGGCATACTCTGGATTGTCGAATTCTTCAATTTTCTATGATCTAAGTATTAAATATTGTGTTGTGAAAAAAATACTTGAAGTACTCTAATACTTGGAGTTTACAGTGATATCAGCCCCATTGGGATTATATTAACAGGAACGACTCAATAATTAAAAAAGTGAAAACTGTTGCCAACCAACCCCACTCTCCCCTACATACTGGGTGTTCCAGACCTAGTGTAAAAAAAGATTGGGTAATACTGCATGTTAAACGGGGTAGAATGGCGCAAAAACGAGTTTCCTATCTCAATCTGATGAGGAGATTAAAATCTTACTTTTTCTGAAAAATGACAGTTTTCTCTCCTTTGGTTTAGCGTAGAAACAAAAACTATGATATTTTCTTAATCAGCATTAAATTTTCTAAAAGAGGAAATAGGTCTGGTTATTCTAAATTTAATCGCTAAACACAAAACATTTATTAAAACTTAAATTTTTAATAGTTTTTGAAAATTTCTCACTTCCCACTGGAGCACCCCAGAAGCTGTCTAATTTCCTTAAAAGTGCGGAATTCAGTTAGTTTTTTAGTGGTGTAGACCTTGATACAATTGCACTTCACCTTTTGAGTCTAAAAGAAGTTTTTCTGATGAAAAACACGCTAGATAATGTAACTGCTGGGGCAATGAGAAAGCGCGCTAGAGCCTGCATCCAAAGTAATGGATGCCGAACTTCCCATGAGTTAGAGTCAGTTGTACTTTTTTAAGACTAGATCTCTCCTTTTTTTAATTTTAGATAATTATTACCATTTTTATATTATTTAGAATTCATACATTGTTCTTTCTAGTCTTAAAAAAGTAAAACTAACTCTAACTCATGGGAAGTTCGGCATGAAGACCGTAGTGCGCTTCCTCATTGACCTTCTCTGACGTGCGCTCATAGACGTGCGCTCCAAAGTGACTTTCTCTAGCGTGTTTTTCATTAGAAAAACTTCTTTTAGACTCAAAAGGTGAAGTGCAATTTTATCTCCTCAACAGGTTGAGATAGGAAACTCATTTCTGCGCCATTCTACCCCGTTTAACATGCAGTATTACCCATTTTTTTTTTTTTTACACGAGTTCTGGAACACCAAGTATAAATGATTTAAAATGAAAAATGAAAAAAAAAAAAAGATACTATGATATGAAGATACAATTAAATTTTGGCACAAAGCTTTATATTTTCAAGGAAGAGACAAATTTTTTTGGCCATCTTCATAGCCTTGCTAAGGATCTCGCTTAAGTCCGTTCCAAGTTCCACTTCTCCCGTTCAAATTTGTAAGCATAGCATTCTGTGATGATAAAACAACCGGTATAATTACAATCATTGACATTATTCAACTTATAAATGCTTAGAGAGGTAGTGTTACCGTGTATTAATATGTCATCGAGAGACCTTTTTATTTTCCATCCTGCATTTGTTTTTTTTAGGTATTAGTGTGGTTATGGGGGTAGTGTGAGTGCTTGTATGTACAATGAAGGGATAAGTAGCCTGCTTTTTAATAGTAGTTGTTATCGGTTCCGTAAGTAATAAAAACCTTCTCGTAACTGAACGGGTAGGTACATGTTCTGGATGTTACGCGAATCTTCTACGCCCTTCTAGAATGTTCATACTAAATATAAATAACAAATGTACAAGAGTTTAAGTCTTACTCTGAACATCGAACCAGAAGGTTTTTTTTGTGACAATGTACTGTCACTAGAGTTATTTTAATTCACTTTATTCATTTGAGCTTTTACAATTTTTGTCTGACGTAAATTATAATTTTTTGTAAATAAAAATTATTTTTAATTAGCGATTTAATTAGCAATTTTTATACTGCCTAACACTCCGTTCTCGTTCAATTTGTATGCTTTCTAGGTATGATCTCTGAAGCCCGGAAATAGGGTTAAGGGGGTGGGTAAGAGCGGTTACACCGATTTTTAATATTATTCCCGCACCTACCCCCCTATTTTTGGCCTCATCCAATTTCCATCACCGATATTTAGCCTCTACCCTTGGAGCCGAGGACGACGCTCGATTTTAATTTATTTTTTTAAATTTTATTAATGTTTCGATTAAATTACTCCTTTTTACTCTTTCGATTTAATTAGAAATTTTTATACTGCCTAAGACTCCGTTCCCGTGCAATTTGTAGGCAATTACACGGACATAACAATAGACTTATTAATGACATGGCCACGATTGAGATGCCTTTTATGAGGCGACTGAAAAGGAGTTGGATGAGGGACCTCCTCTCCTGAAACAAGTCCGGGATGACATGCTGCTGGGCACTATATTCCCTCATGCCTAAAATACCAACATCAAAGCAGTTTATATCACATTAGCTGATTGTCGCTTAGCTGCGACAGGTGCGAATATAAATATGATGCAAAAAAAAAAAAAAAAAAAAAAAAAAAAAAAAAAAAAAAAAAAAAAAAAAAAAAAAAAAAAAAAAAAAAAAAAAAAAAAAAAAAAAAAAAAAATTATTTAAACCCACATTAGTGTTACAATATTTAAAAATTAACCCACAAAAAAAATTTAATATATTTTACAGTAAATAGGTACCTAATCCATTCCAAAACTAGGAGTTAATTTATTCTAATATTTTTTGTATTTTTTTTTTTTATCATTTCATACATTCTCTTATGAACTCTCAATAATATTTTTCATTGAGGAGGAGAGGAAGTTTGATGTACAAATACACTATAGGAACAAGATTTTATTTTGATAGTTTTAAAGACCGTGTCCGTAAATATCTCTATAGATATTATATAAAGAAGATGTTCAGTGTATAGCAGATAGCATCCGGATAAATACAGTGAAGGAATCATTACATAAAAAGATGATAGCAAATTGGGATGTTTTTCGGAGCACAAAACCATTGCGAAGCGACATCACTGATTGGGGTCTTATTCTGGCAGTCGCTTTCGAAGGCTTTGTTAGTATTTGATATTTTCCCGATCCTGAAAATATATATTACAGTTCTACGTGACTTTTACTCTGATCTATTAAATTTATTTTATTTTTTATTTACCTTTTAATGACTTTGGAGAATGACTAAGGATTTTATGATGTAACAACTTTTTTTTCACTCTCTGGTTTGAAAGTTTCATTTCATTGCATTCGGTATTTTTTTTTTTTTTTTGTATAATAACTTTCCATTCTTTTCTGTACAATTGAATGGTCAGTGGAGCTTATGATTTGACGGAAAGTTTCTAGCATGTTTAATTTCAAGATTTCCTGTTTGTTTCTCCTTTTTTTTTTTTTTTCTTTTTTTTCTAGTTTTATTATTAGATCTATCAACGTTTCAGCTGAAAAATCTGAGTTAGCTGAGTATTGAAAAAAAAAAAAAAAAACACGGTCAGGACAGTGTCTATATAGTCCGAGAGCTGAGGGCCAAAAAGGTGCCTGATTTGAAGAAAATTTTTGATCACAAGGCTGAAAGTACTCATTTCATACACCTCAGATCGATAAAGGCGAACAAAATCGACATTATCGAACTTTTTTCAATTTTTCGCTAATAACTCGATGCCGATTTTTCGCAGAAGAAATTGTGTTCTTTCTAAAATAAAAAAGTATTAAATTTCGCGTCGACTGAGGTCCTCACATTTAAAATCAGGTTAGTCTTTTCGCCAAAACCGATTGTCAATTTAGCCACTTTAGTGGACAAATTAATTACGCTCATGTTCAAAAGCCTACAATATAAAGAGGGTTACACCAAATAAAAAATGTTAGGTATAATAGTTGTAGAATATAGAATTCTTTGTAAAACGATCGAATTAATTTTAAAATTAGCCCACTCCTGTGAAGAAAAATTAATTAAAACGTAAACGTATTTAGCGCCTTGTGGTCTAAATCTGTGAAATTTTTTGGGATCTTTTTTTCAGTTTCTCGCAAACAATTCGGCAAATACAGATCATAAAGTATTGCTTTCTTCTAACCATAAGAGGCTAAACTATTGCAAATAGAATGATATATTTGAATTTTAAATCGGTTTAGTGGTTTAGCCGGGTTCGGTACATCCAAAATCTGTGTTTAATTTACGGTTGTGTGGAAACCTCTAATTCAAAAACATCTAGTTTAAATGAAAAATGTTTTTGTTAAAATTTGCGGAGCATCAAATTTAGCATGAAACAAGCTCCTTACACACAACATTAGCTGTGTGGAAATAGAAATGAAAACGTGAAATGATTCGTAGTTCGGTTTTTGATTGGATATAAATTAAAACAATCTATATCCTAATGTTATCATGGAGCTCATGATTTGATGCAATTTTTTTGCCATGTACAATAATCAGGTGTACAATAATGTATAATAATCAGGATTTTTTTTTTTTTTTTTTATTTATTTATTTTTTTTTTTTTTATTGATGAATTGATTTACATTTATATTGATTTAGTAATTATTGTTGTATTGAATATCATCAATGGTTTTAGTTCATTAAATTGAATACAAGAATTGATTTTGTGTCAAACTACAAAAAAAAAAAAATTTGGTGATGTGGCGCATCACTAAAACAATTAATTAATTAAATTTTATGTCTTTTTACTTTACCTACACCAGTTACTTATTATATCTAAAATACTGATTTATCTTAATATTAAACTAATATTATGAAGAACAGATGATTTATGAAATGTATTAAACAAGAAGGTAAACGAAAATGATAGCTTGATATACAATTCGTCGAATTATACATTTAGAGTTCCAATATGCTTTCATTTATTTTAAAATACAATCAAATATATCTCAATTCTTGTATTTTCTTCTGAAAACAAACTCACATAGGTACGAGAAGGGATCTTCTGGTTCCGGGTTTAATTTTGTTCCTTTTTTTTGAGCTGGCCCTCAATTACTCAATCCTTTGGTTTAGGGCTCCTGTATTAGGATAAACAAAGTTTTGTGAATGGTTGACTGTATGGGTCATTCTCCCAACTCATACGGATTCGTGTCCCTGGTTGATTTTGGCGTCAGCATTCCATTGCGTGCGCTATTCTGAATAAAATTGAGTACTAGGTACTCTTACCTCACTTTTCATTCATTTGCAGGTTCAATGCGAACTTTTTTTTATACTTAAGTTCAAATTCAAAAGGTCAAAACCTAATTCCCTCATGTGTCCCTTGACTCGAGTTGATGATTCTGCCAGACGATAAAATAGTTAATTTTGATAATATGACTTTCTTTCTTTTTCTATCAGCCCTGTTACGTTCTGGACTGTTGATTGATAGAATAGACAATAAGCCGCATGTCAAGGTAAAAAATATATGGCCCCTAACCCGAGTGTCCATTAGGTCTGATCAAATTCCCTCACTTTTTTTAAAAAAGGGCGCCAACGCTCTTCAGAGCATGTTAGAAACATTTCATAGGGTTTGCAACATTGTCTAAAGTTGCCTCCATTTGTAGGGAAACCTACCCCACAGAAGCCCTGTTGTGAATAATTTGTGTTGACATTTAATAAGATATACTTGGCTCTCGTCATTCAAACGCCTAATTCCATCATCTCCTGGTATTTCAACAAAGGTAAGAAAGATTTCGTATTTCTAATCCAATATTGTGTAAGACTTGAAAGGGACTTTAGAATTCTCATAAAATATTGTTGTTGTTCATTACATGAAATGTGTTACCTTTGGTTAACTTCTAGAATCTAATTCCCTCATACCAAATTCCCTCATTTCACTAATAGTGAGGGAATTAGTAAGTACGTGATATAGGCAAAGTTTTGAAAATTTTAAATTGTTTGTTTTCATCAATTAGTTTTGTTCATCTATTTTTTTTGTTAATCATGCAACCTTAAGTAATACTAATATAGTAATAATACCAATATATATTAGTGTGAGATAACAGTTCGATTAAAGACTTACTAAGAATGAAAAAAAAAAATCTAATTGGTTATTTTAAATACGTATATTTGAAAAAAATATCAAAACTAAAATATCGATATCATAAACATCGTAATTTTAGAATATCGATAAAAAATATAGGTTTCTGTGAACCTACATTTAGATCGATAATTCTGATTTATCGAGAATCGATACCCATCACTAATAAAAGTTAAGTTGAAGGTTTTTTCAATATAGATGGCCGAACTAAAGCGCAGCAAATTCAAATCTTTGAAATTATACTTATTATTCTGCCTGTGAACTATGTCAAATGTTCAAACTTTCGAAATCCCGGTCTCTCTGAAATTTTATAATCAGGTCGTTCAATTGCAGGTCCAATGGCTCCAAGAAAGAAAATTAATGACGAAGAAAAGAAACGTAAGAAAAAAGAATATGACCGGCTTAGAAGCGAAAAGATAAAAACTGACCCACAACTTTTGGTGGAACAGAAGTTGAAAGAACAGCTCAAATACCGCATGAAGCTGAAGAAGAAACAGATAAAACCAGTGAAGGACATGACTGCTCGTGAGCTAAGAGAACGTCGGAGAAAAGGAAGAGTAGCATTTAAAAATTGGTACTGGAAGGAAAAAGATAAAATATTCCAGGAAGAAGCTGATGCTGCTGAGCCAAACGTGCAGTCAGAACCTAAAAACTCAGCTAACACATCACAGCAACTATCATCCAGCAAAAGGCGGCACCTCCTGGCATTGGCTGAAAAACGCAAAGAAGCTTGTAAGGATGATTTGAAGAACAAGATAAGAAGATTAGAGGAAGAAAACAAAAAGAAGGACAGAGTTATTGAACGAGTGAAAAAGAGAGAAACGAGGGCTAAACATGCTGCCGAATCCCCACAGAGTAAGGTCAAGAATATTATGAAGAACGAGACACCAAAACAGATTGCTCGGAGAGTGCTCTTCGCAGAATCAGTGCGTGAATGTGAGAAAGGCTATTACAGCACCCTCAAGAAAAAAGTGAAACTTAGTTTTCGTGAACAATTCCTCAACAGTACCAAATTCTTGAGAAAGTATCGTTTACTCAACAACTTCAACTTTCTCTCTGCAAGATTGTTTGAAGGAAAAATGGAGCATATTACAAACAGTGGTCTTGCAAGGATTAGGTTGAAGAAGATTACTGAAGATGTGAAGAATGATGTGATCAGATTCTACGAAGATGATGAGAATAGTATTACGTGTCCAGGCAAACGAGATTGTATAACGAGGCATAAAGTTAAAAAGCAAAAGCGTTATCTCTCCGCAAAATTGTTAGATTTACACGCAAAATTTTCCAACACGAAGACTTACAAACTCAGCTATTCCACATTCTGTAAACTTAAGCCCTTCTGGGTTGTTCCACAGAAAATTACAGGTCGTGACACCTGTGCTTGCAGAATTTGTGTAAATATGGACTTACTGGTGTCTGGCCTGCATAAAGCTGAGGTTATACATCTAAAAAAAAAAGAAGATGTTGTAAAAAATGTTTGCTGTGACAAGAGCAGCTTGGCTTGTCTTCAAAGAAAATGCAGTAACTGTAAGGACCTTTTGATACCCTATCAATCTTTTGAAGATGGTGAACTGTCCTACGACCAGTGGACTACAAATAGTGTTGAGATTCTCACTAAAGGCAGAGTAAAAAAAACTGTCAAACATGTGGTTAAAGTAACGATCAAGTCCACAGTCTTAGAAACAGTAGATTTGTTTGAAAGGATGATGACAAATTTCATGCAACACCAAGCGATCTGGATCCATCAATCTCGAACGTTCAGGGATTTAAAAGCTCGTTTGACTGACAATGAAGTTGTGGTACATTGTGACTTCTCTGAGAACTACGCTATGAAATATGGACGTGAAATACAATCCGTTCATTTTGGAGGCAGTCGAAAACAATTCTCATTGCACACGGTAGAAATTTACTTCAGAAAGAGTGAGTATGAGGAGGTGAAACATCAATCGTTTTGCACCCTTTCCTCAAGCACCGAACACGGACCTGCAGCTGTGTGGGCACACCTAAAACCTGTTTTTGAGTTCATGCTGTCAATTTACGCAAAGTAAACACAGTTCACTTCCAATCTGATTCTCCGGCCACTCAATATAGGAACAGAACAATTTTTTATCTCCTACCTCATGCTCTGCATTTGTTCATCCCTAACCTTAAATGTTCTACTTGGAACTATTCAGCCCCTGGCCATGGCAAGGGTGCAGTCGATGGAATAGGAGGGGCTATGAAGCGCTTATTAGACGAAACTGTTGCATGTGGGCAGGACATAGGTGACTTTGATTCGTTTGTCCGAACACTTCAGGAAAAATCAAGAAAAGTTTTGTTGTATGTAATCACTCCAGATGATATCAGTGGAATAGCCAACATTATCCCAAAATCGATCCCCCCCTTTAAAGGCACTATGAGGGTCTATCAAGTGGTTTACCTCCCAAAAGAGACTCAAGATTCAAAGACTATCTTAAAAATGAACAGACTCATTTGTTTTGATTGTCTCACATCATGTAACAAGTTCACAATTGGACACTTGGAAATAGACTCTGGTATTGATTCAGCCGGCAACCTCAAGGCTCAGGGAGAACCGTCCGAGTTTTATCCAAACCAGGTTCTAGAAACAGTGATGGTCGGAACAGATGATCACCCAAAGTCTCATTCCAGTACTAATGACACTCCCAACCCTGAAGACCCTCAGCCTTCAACTTCAATGACTGCTGATGCACCTACAGCTTTTCCTCATGCTCTCCCTAAAGCGGGTAGTTATGTAGTAGCACGATTTGATGAGTATCCAGCGAATAAGAAAGAACCAAAAGAATTTTGTTATGTGTGCTACATTTCGAGCGTTTGTGCTGATGGTATAACTGCTATTGGACTTAATTCATTCAGGAGCTCGAAATGTGAGTTTATTTTAAATCTAAATGACCAATTTTCACTTGAGCCAAAAGACATATTAATGACATTGCCCGCTCCAATAATAAAAATTCAGAACAGAAAACTACTCCGTGTCTTTCCATTCGATATTGAAGCGCAAGAAATAAAGAAATGAAATTTATCAAAGGAACAATTTTACATAAATTTTATGCAGTATCTGTTCCAGTGCTCGTCTTCGTTTATTGAGTTTATAGTAAGAGAATATTGTGTGACACCTAATGTCCAATGTGATTTGTTTGTAAATACTTAATGTGATAGTCATAATGTGAGAATAAAATTTATACAAGTTGAATTTTGATCATTATCTAATTCCCTCACTCGTTACCTGATTCCCTCACTTCCATGATTTCAATCATCATCGTGTATCTCTTGAATGACGAACTTCTATGAAACGATTCTTTGCGAGAATCATCAGGAGACTATGTTGAAGAGATTCACGGAAAAAAAAAAAATTAAAAATGTACCTTTGTTTTCATAAAAATATAAACTCCAAATTCGTATCAAATGGGAGAATCACCCGTATAATGCTTTTAACGCATTCCCGAAATTTTTTCTGAGATTTCCATGGTGATAGATGTCCCTAAAAAAAAAAAAAAAATATGCTAAGGAATTGAAAATTAAATTATATATTGTAACTTGAAAAAAAATCACTTGATTGTGTCTGTTACATTGAAAAAAGTTTTAGACGCGTTTACTTACAGAAGAGGTATATAATTTTTCAGTGCAAGTTCTGGATGTTACGAGAATCTTCTACACCCTGTTGTTGGGTTTGTTTTCGATTCAAACTAAATATAGGAAGCAATGGAATTGAGGCTTAGTGTTGCTCTGTACATCAAAGCATATGATAACTTTTGTGTTACTGTATTGTCACGATTATGTGTTATAGTGTTATTCCATTCCACACAAACTCCATAACCACACTAATACCTAATAACACAACCATTTTACTTGATACCGCATGGAATAGCTAGTCTTGTGATCAAGTTGGTTACTCATTTATTATTGATAAGGGAGCTGGGTATATATTCTATATTATTGAGCGGACGTACAGATAATCCCAACGGAGGAGGATACAAAGGCCAATAGCAATGGCGGGGGGAACGAGATAGCGGCGAATGCAAACAACAAAGGAGAGAAGGGTCACCTTGCGGGACCCCTTAATCCCTAAACAATATACAGCCTATTCTCTCCCTCACCACTGGCCCCTCGACTATATTTCAGAAATTAACATCTACCTCGTAGTCCATTGTTCTAGGATCACCGCTCGTCCGGTGTGTTCGGGAACCACGCTACATTGTATGTCTGATTAATGAGGGGCATTATTCCGATGTACGGTCTAGGATTCAGTCTATCAATTGGTTCGTGATTTAGTTATGAAGATCCGTCCTGGGCTAGTTGACCCTGGTCAACTTGAGTTGGCTACACTTCATAGCTAGGTAACCTAATGCCCCAATGATAAATACGGTAACGCTTCTGTGCGCTTAAATAATTTTTATTAAACGAAAATAATAATTTACAATGCCACACAAATAATGCTAACTCAAATTATAAAGAAGATTACAAAAAGTATCAACTTGTAACAATCCATGTGGAAAGAAATTCCTGTAACAAACAAGCTGAGAAATATAAAACCTACAACAAAAAAATGGTCTAGTTCTTTCTATTACCGTAGAGAAGAAGTGGTGCTGACGAGGTTACGAATAGGCCATTCGAATCTAACCCACGCTCACCTCATAACAAAGGACCCTCCACAAACATGTAACCTCTGTTTAGTTCCTCTAACAATCAAACATATCCTAGAAGAATGCAAAAAATACGATAGACAATTTAACAAACTAGGCATCAGGCGAATCGTTTCGGAGGCACTACAAAACTCTCCCGAAACATGCGATGAACTAATAAAACTAACAAAGGAAATAGGCATCTTCAATAAATTATAGTTATTCTCGAACCAAATCTTGCAACATAAATATGTAATTGTATGTATATGTATCATCTATATTGTACTATGTATCTTACATCAAAATGTTAATTAGGTAGCTCTAATTTATGTTATTTATTATTGAAATATTATGAACTATAATTAAAAAAAAGAAATTAATAAATAAAAAAAAATAATTGAAAAAAAAAAAAAAGATCAGGTTAACGAAAAAGAAAAGAAAAAGTCTGTATATATAAAATATAATTAAAAAATGGAAAAGTTAAGAATATAATAATAAAAATAAATAAATAATTAAATAAAATATGAATTAAAAAAAAAAATGTATTAAGGTAATCGCTAAGTAAATCCATAGTTGTATTTGAATTCCTATTCATAAGTATAAAAATCAGTTAAGCTTAGAGAGAAAAACTAAATAATTCAGCCTCATAAAATGTAATCCCAATATTTAAGGGCATAATAACACTTTAGTTGATTGCCCTACCAAAATAAATCTATCCTATCAACTTGTAACAATACTGTTAAATTCCCTTCGGAAAGTAATGGACCTCCAAAATGAAACTTAAATTAAAATAAATAAACAATTTATTATAAAAAAAAGGAAACCGAAAATGTAACATTTATTCATCATTAAAATACAACATTAACATAAAATGAAATCATTTTTACAAAACAAATTAATAATTTCCTCAAATAAAACAGTAAAATAAACAAAATTAAATTTTCTCTCTAATAAAATAAAATGAAAATGAAATAAAACAAAAGAAGCTTCTTATGTTATGAATCAATTAATTTAATTTAATTTAAATGCATATTAATGTCAAAATGAAAAGAATGTCAATATATTCACTTGGATCGCTGGGCGATGTAGCAGAATGATGAAGCCGAAGTAGGCTGATGAATTTCATCCGATGAAGGAGTCGGTGCTAGGGCAGCATACAGTTCGCAGTGGGCGAAAGCTCGGTCGCCAAAACTGCAGCGGGCAGATGAGAGCCGTAGACGCGTCTACATAAGTCAGTGGACTGTTACGATCTGGATGTGTATACAACACTACTGGTATTAGCACTGCAGTCGTATTAAAGCATCTGCACTAAAACGGCCCTATAAACAGACATCGCATCATTAATCTGATTGAACTAATTAACCAAAATACTTAATTATACAAATTAAAACCTATTAACAAAAATTAAGAAATTAAAAAATAAATGACTTCATTTTAAAAGAAACAAAAAAAAAAAAATAATAACAACAAATTGATATAAGTTTTTTTTTTTTTTTCGTTCCTCCTCTTCCTCGGCTTGTAGGCTATATGGGGTTTCCCGGGCCAGGGGAGAGGGTGCGGGATTGATGCCGAGATTAATTAAATTTTCCCCTGGCTCCGGGTTTTGAACTTGCTATCTTCATGTTTTCAAACTTATAAACTCCAAATTGATATAAGTAATAAATTAAAGTTTATGTGCGTTAACAGATACAGTAACACAAAAAAAAACCATACGAGGATTATTCGAGGTTCTGGGCAAGGCTAACTCTCCAGTCCGCCACTTTTTATATTCCATCCGAATCAGAACATTCTAGAACGTTGCAGACAAGTGTAAAAGGTACTCGAACAATCAAGAACTTGTACTTTTTGTATTTATACAGTTTGTTTCAACTGTTACAACAAGTCTAGAACTCTTTTTGAAAAATGTTCTTCTTGTTTTTTTTTTTTTTTGTTTCACGTTACATGATCAAATATATGCTTAAAATATTTTTCGTTAGCATGGAAAAGATTTCTTAAGATTATTGCCGAAGAAATGGTAAAAAGTAAGTTTTAGTGGTTTGTTGAGCGGAAAGTTCTGACTGATCGCTATAAGATATCGAGTTAGGCCATTGCTTAATTTCGGTAGAAATATTTCGCTATAAAATCATGTATAGTGATAATATTAAAAGTTCCTAAAAAAACAAAAAAAAAAAAAAAACAGTTTACACGTAATAGTTTCCGTTTATTCAGCTGCAGTCTCGTCAATAAGTCTCGTCAATAATAATATAATTCTAGTTAGGCTGAGAGACCCTCTCTTCCCACTAAACGTGGAGTAACAAGCTGGGCTCGCGGTTTCCCCACGTTTACGGTAAATAGTTTATGTCTTTGTTCATAAAATTTTGTTTTATAAAATTACTTTTCTTTGTTTTATTCAACTCTTAGTTCGGTTTATTTGATTTAATATTTATTTTGATTATTTGTGAATACCATACGAATGTTATAATTGAGTATTTTTATCATTGACCTCTGTGACTTGTGATTGTAATATTATTTAAAAAAAAAAAAAATGCTTACCTTGCGCCATAGAAAGTTTTATTACCCGGTTCAGTTTCTTACATAATCGATTTTAACAGCTTACATTTAATAAAAATAATATTTAAAGAAAAAAGAGAACTATTAGTCTTAAAGTATAAACCATAGAAATTATTTTTAGTATTATTATACTATTGGTAATAAAAATGAAATAGAATAAATCATATTATATATTATTTCTAAGAGCCTTTTTTTTTTTTGCCGGTTCGCCATAACTTCCTTAATGCTTCATTAAATTTCATGAATGAGGCCCCATTTTAAAGCTTTTCTTAACATCTACACCGGAAAAATATACAAATATCTCATTTCGTCTTCGATTGCAAGTTATAAGGGCAAAAGCGCAGTTCGAGAAAATCAAAATAGTCCTAGAGGTGTCTAAATGGTATCAATATTTTCAAGCTTTCAAGGAGAACATTTTCGGTCATATAAATTTTTTCGATTAATCCATTCGTTTGCGATCTGTAAGCGAAAAACTCCAATTTTCAGCGAAAATGGTCGCAGGGCTGTTTTGAAGGTGTCATTTTTTGCAGTTTTTCGCGACGAACTTGTTTGGTTATACATCTAATTTTTTCCGAATGCGAGTTACAAGCAAAAACATGCGATTTAAGTCAATAGAATCAGCTTACATAAGTAGGTGGCGTTTTCCTTGGAGCGCTCTTTCAGTGACATCTATGTCTGTGTAAAAACAAACCCAGCAACAAACACTCACAGATGAACATATCTTAACTTCAAACATAGTGTTCAAAGAGGTCCTGTAAAAATACGTAAATGCTGAGTAAATATGTAAATACCTTTAAGTTTCAAAAAATAAATAATCTGCAGTTTATACACATCTATTCTTTACTTCAACCCTCACCTATGCCCATGACGCACTATATCATACTAAATATACAGTGTGTAGGTACTTTAATTAAATGGGATTTAAGTAGGTTAGAGTGCTAGTAAATACTTATTTAATCTATATAGATAAAGATGAAATTCTGTTTGTTTGTTTGTTCTTTACAGAAATCCATACCGTTTGTCCTAAATTCTCCAAATTTCGCTCAGTAGTTCTTTCTTACCAGGTGCGAACACCTGTCCACATTAAAATTGCATTACTTCAGCTGATATTCTTTATTGTTATAAAAATCGTAATGATATCGCTTTACAATGGTTTTTTACGAAATCCACCGTTTCATTAGAAAAATGAAATTCCCCGGGTGAAACCGGAATATGCAGCTATAATTTATGTAAATAAAGATGAAATTCTGTTTGATCTTTATAGAAATTAATCCGTTTTGTCCTAAATTCTCCAAATTTCGCTCAATGGTTCTTTGATACCAGGTGCGACCACCTGCTCATATTAAAATTGCAAAACTTTAGCAAATCTCTGGGTATATTCTTTATTGTTATAAAAATCGTAATGATATCGTTTTACATTGGTTTTTACGAAATCGACCGTTTTAGTCAATGAAAGTCTCACTTTATAGATTTTTATAGATTTAAAATATGAAATTCTCCGGTTGAAACCGGTTTATAAAGCTAGGTTTTAATAAACTAATGTTTTTGGAAGATATTACTTAATAAAGATGAATTAGCAGCCTTGTTAAGTCAGAATATACTAATATTTATGGATACGTAATTGAAGTTTATCCGTATGCTAGCTGGATAAATAGTTATATTATTTTGATATTTATATGTCATATCTATTGTATTTTCTATTATTTTTATTACTCCTAGCAGATGACCAAAGATTGTTCTGAAAAGATTTTTTTTTTTTTTTTTTTTTATCAATACTTTCTATTTTGTGAAATAAAGACTCCTTATAATAGAAAAAGTTGTTTAATGTTCCTATAATAATATATATTTTCAAGTTCAATCAAATCCAGCAAATCACGAATAGAATAAAATAAAATGAAATCTAACAAACTTCATCATAAAATTTTTTTATGATAACTAAATAATATATTAGAGTTCAAACAATGTTTTATGTACCAGAAAGCACTACCCTTATTTCTTTTTATGTTTTCTTTCCCTTTCCATATATCCCACAGCAAAGACACTCTTATTGAATTTACACACATCCCCAATGCTATAAGACCTCGTTGTCATATGAAAAAGAATTTATCCATTATTTGTTTTCTTTTATTTAACGGCGTTTCAATGCCCTGGATCCTATCAAATCTATAATTCTTTATATAACTCAATTTTTAAAGTGATCTTTAAAAATTTGTATTTTTTATAAATTTTTTTTTATGGGGTTAGGAGACCTGAACAGCTTGGTCATCAAAGCCCATCATTTCATTAAATAACTTTTTACATTTATTAAAAAAAATATAATAATAAATAAATAAGTAAAATAAAACATAAATATGCAAGAAAACTAATAAATGGAATATAAATTATAAAATAAAATACATAAAGAAATAATTTAAATAATTATTTAAATAAAAATGAGGTAAAATTTAAAAACACGCTCGGCTATCCCGGCCCGGACATTACCTATTTACAGTAAACGTAGGGAAACCGCGAGCCAAGCTTGTTACTCCACGTGTAGTGGGAAGAGAAGGTCTACAGGAGATACCCGCGCTTCCCTCTCAGCCTAATTATAATTATATTATTAATTGACCACACGCACACGAGACTTTAGCGGAGAATCGGAATCGCTGAAATTCAGCTAAACAAACGGAAACTATAACGTTTAAACTGTTTTTTTTTAAGAAACTATTAATGTTATCATTATACACGATTTTATAACGGAATATTTCTACCGAAATTAAACAATCGATATCTTAGCGATCAGTCAGAACTTTCCGCTCACCAAACTACTAATATTTACTTTTTACCATTTCTTTGGCAATAATCTTAAGTAATCTTTGTTATTTAATTATTTAATATTTAATTATGTTGTGTAATGAGAATGGTTGGGTATGCGGTCAAATAAAACAACACTGTAAGTGTATTAAAATATATTGTGCCGACCAGATTTACTGTCGAATCTGTAAAACGAATGCCTAAGAAGCTATATCAGTGGAATTAACAACCCCGGTAATAATAAATATATTTTAAAAAGTAAAATACATTTTATAAAGTCCACCGCTGTGAGACGCCTTTCTGTCTTATAATTTGGACCTCTGAAAAACGATTTTTGTTCTTAGTCGAAAAAAAGGTTAACATTTACGAAGGAACCCTCCTGCCAATCATTATCATGAATTTTTTTCTGTCACATCGTGGGCATATACCTTTTCGCAGGACATGGTTATTTGGACTCAGGGGACCCCATAACCCGAATTGACGTTGAAAACCGCAAGTCAACGAATTTTTCATCATCGCAGTACTTTACCTTTCTATACATTTCTTACATAGGCTAGTGGAAGTAAAAATTCTAGTTATGTATGGCAACTAGACTTTTCAGCTTATTTATTCATTGACTTAATGTTGGTCATAAAATGTATTTCGTTAGACTGACAGAAGGCCATCCGTATAACGTTCCCTAATTCTAAACTCTTGCTTCGAAATTCAGGCAAAGTCCACTGAGCCGTTTTAAGATATCACTAATCGAATACAAGACTGCTCTAACTCAAAAAAAAGAAATTCTATTATTATATATTATATTACACTAACATTCCCCGTCGCGGCTTTGCCCGCGAGTCTTTGAAATGAATTCTGTGATCATTATCTTGGTATTCATTTAATAAAATATGTTAACTGATGTTAAGGAGATTAAGTAGAATCGGAGCTTCCGGTAGGTGGAATGTTGGAGAGGGAAGCTGCCGGCTCGGTAGAAGAGATGGAGGCCCGCAATGGAGAGAGTTCACTAAAATCACCGAAACAAAAAATTGCTTACTCGTCGTGAACGCTTCATTTTTCGGCTTTAAAACATGGTTTTCGATGTCCCGTAGGGGCTTTCGAGTTAAGCTCGTCGTATCAAGATCTTTAAAATGAGTCCAAATTAGATATTTTTTCTCGAAATGCAAAAATAGGTGTCCGTTAGAGTTAAACGACAATTTCGCCATTTAAACCCCTTAGGGGCTACATTTTTGAAATTCCTTTCTTAGTGGTTACCTACATCGCGTTTAAAATCTAAATTCCGAACTTCAAGTTTCTATCATTAGTAGTTTTTGCTCTGCGTTGATTCTGTCAGTCAGGACAAAGCCTCTTATATATATAGATATTATTATTATAACAATAGGCTATTCTTATCGTGGGCTTTTAGCAGACTTAAGGTAAGGGAAGCAATTAGTAAAAAAAAAAATTTGATTTATTTTTGTTCATTGCTTTCAACAGTTCACAGACTCTTCGGAAGATCAGGCGGTCGATTTACAATATTTTATCCCTTAAAGTGAATTGATCGATTCCGAAATAATTTACTGCTTTTGTCAAAATAAACTTTTCAAAAATATAGGTCAAATGTTATTGTATGTTCTGCAACAGTTCATCATTTATGGCAGGGTCTATCTACTCATTATAATGGCAATCGTTCTTGCAATAAAAAAGAAAAGTGTTCATTGAGTGTTGAAGTGCTAGTGGGAGTATTGCGGACAGTAGAGAAAAACCTTAAGATTTATCATTAGGGGGATAATGGGAAACAGGGCCCCGCATACGAAGGTAGGGCCCTGGGGAAGAGTGTAATTTGATACGTGACCTCCCTCACTCCCTCCCTCCCTCACTCCCTCCCTCACTCCTAAATCACTCTCGTAGGTCTCTCCCATTGCTCTGCTTCTCTGACCACACTCCCGTTGGAACTAAAGTCACTTGTCTGTCAGGAAAGCACCAGCACTAATTAAATGCGAAGTATAATCTAAGTTACTTTTGTTGATGCTGGAATCAACAGAAAGTAAATGAAATCGAAATATGCTTCGGAGAATAATTATTTAATAATTTAGGTTTAAGTTAAGGGAAATCTTTAAATGCAAAATTAGAAAAGTTTGTTTTTTTCAGTTTTCTAAGATTTGAATCAGTGGGCATTTCGTGTTTCTGGAACGACCAATTCAAATGGCTTGCGTTTTTTTTTGTTTTTTTTCCATCAATATCTTACCCTATCTAGTAAATCGTTTAAATTACAATCTAAACATAATATACTTTAATATTATGTCATTACTTTCACAGTTAACAAATGATTCAGTCTTTTTAAAAACCTTACATGTCCGAAAAAATCGTTTTTCGTTGGATTTTATTTTTGACATCCTCGAGTGTCGTGACATCAAATTCAAGAGATACCCGAAGAGCCCAGCTGACCTATCGACTTTCATAGACCATTAAAATAATCTTTGTCAGGATAAACTCGACAAATCCAGGACATTGAAAAATTATATCTTCCTATGAACAAAGCAGTAAATACGTTTTGGCGTAAAATTTTCCTTTGGCCTTTCAGTGTCAGAGAGTCTATAGAAGATTTTAATGAAGATCCATAAATTTGAATATTGCCCATTTCAGCCTTATTTATTTATACCTCTAGTTAATTTTCATTTATTAGACAATATATGTAAGGTTGTAAGTATTTTGTATAGCAATTTCCAGAATATATGGTAGTAACAATCGTTTGTATTCCATAATCAGGAGGGACCCTACATGTCCGAAAAATCATTTATTTTTCATAAACAATTATTTTTAACAAAAAAACAAAAACAATTATTATTATTTTATTTGTTAGATATATCGAATGAACATAGATTAATCAAATCTTAAAAAATGTATTCCATGTCGGAGAAATTAATTTGAGTTAGGGAAATCTTTTAATGCAAAAGTAGAAACTTTTTTTTCAGTTTTCTAAAATTTGAATTAGTGGAAATGTCGGGTATCTCAAACGACCTATTCAAATGGCTGGGTTTTTTTTCAAGAAAAATTTTGTCCTAATATGAACTACAAAACCTGTTTTCAAAATTCTCTATCTCTACCAGGACGGACCTATGGAAAACTGATTTATATATATAAATTAAAAATACATTTATTACAAAGAAATTTATGATTATGAAGGGTTTTGAGTGCAGTAAAGTATAAGGTCAATGGAGGCCTTTAGCCAAAAAAAAAAAAAAAAAAATGTGTAAGGTATTGAGAATATATGTTTTAGGTCACAAATTATATATATATATATATATATATATATATATATATATATTTTTTTTTTTTTTTTTGGCTAAAGACCTCCATTGACCTTACACTAGACTGCACTCAAAACCCTTCATAATCATAAATTTCTTTGTAATAAATGTGTTTTTAATTTTACTTTCAATCGTAGGATTACCAAGAGAGGGCTCTAGTAGTTTTTCACCTAAATTTTTAAATAAAAAATCTGTAAATATTAGAAGTTGTCAGAACATAATTCAAGATTAATGTAAACTTGAATTGAATTTAATCGTGATTTTTCTTTAACGTTTTATGTCCAGAAAAAATAGTTGATTGAAAAAGAAATAAAAACAACCACTTGTGGGTTCACAGATATTATTTAAAATTATTAATCTATAATTTTATAGGCATTGATTGAAAATTTTAAACAATTAATGCTTTTTCCTTCATTAATGTACCTAAAGCACATTTTTCGAAAGTGTAAAGTAGTTAAATATCTTTTGAATCATTTAAAATCAATTCCAATAAATATTTTTGATATATAAATCCGATTTTAAAAATTATTTAGGTATAATTATTTATATTTCACCATTAAACATTCTTGATGTTCTAGGCATAGCATGTGAGAATGGGAAGAATTTAGTGTGAAAAGTTCATTACTTTACGCTTTGAAATTTTGTGGCCCCTTTAGTTTAACCTTAGGTTTACCAACGGGGGCTCTTGTAGTCAATTGATATTTCTCCACCCTGTTTCGCACCAAAATTACTAAATAAAAACCGTAATTGATCGTGTACAAAAAAGTAATTGTCAGAAAAACATTCGAGATTAATGTAAACGTGAATTGAAAATTTTCTGTAACATTTTATATCCAGAAAAAATAGCTGAGTGAAAAAAAACAAAAAAAAACCCGCTTGTGGGCTCGCAGATATAATTTAAAATGATTAAACTTTAGTTTTATAAAGGCATATTAATTTCAAGCATGTTTTTTTTTTCTTTAAATGTTTTGAAAGAGTAATTTAGTTCAGTGTCTTATATATCATAAATGATGAATTTTAAAATCATGTAAATGACATTTCTAATTATCTAGAAAAATGACTTTCCTCTTCCTCTATATTTTTTTTACATCTAATTTTATAAATATCTAAATATTGTAATCTCAGGAAATTTATTTATAAAAAATATTTAGAATTAATTAAAAATACAAGAAAGCTATGCGTTCGCCGAGCCCCCCTGTAGCTAAATGTAAGAAGTTAGATACCCCTTGGTAAGTCTAGGATTATTAAATTTTTTTTCTTGTGAGAATCCTTAAAATTTATTTCAATACCGTTCTTCAACTATTCGTATTTATTTCAACCTTTCCTAATCAAGTTTATACATTTGGGGAATCTGATGTTTCCCCTTTCAGATCACTCACAACACTTTCCAAATTAAACCTTTGCCCCTTCCATCGTATGTAACTCTGCAAACATTTCCAAGCTGAACTTTTTACCAACTCAATTTCAACTCATTCTACATTTCAATCCAAAAACTTTCAGTTTACTGCTAACTTTTCCAGAATAATCAAATATTCAAATAAAATTTATATTATGTATTTGTACATACAAATCACTTTAATGTGTTCGTTTTTATTAGAGTTCGTCTCAATAATTTTTATTTTTCTAGAGAGCTTATTTTCAAAGATTACTACAAAAAGGGGGGGGGGGGGAATGGCTACGAGAACTATTAACAAATGTGTAGATATTTTAACGAGCCTGAAATTAATAAAGCATTGTGTGGGAAAGAAGTTGTTACTGCTAATGTCTATTTTTTTAAAAATCAGCCAATCATTTGCCACCTTCCAATGAGCATTCCAATCCATTAATTAATTAAAAGTAACAATGAAGTATCCAATATTCTAAACAATTATCGTTAAAAACTCATAAAGACTGATGTGATAGTTTGTGAATCTCTTCCCTTCCCAACTAAAGTATAAACCAGGGTTTGAAATTAATTCTTATTTTCTCGGAAAGAAAATAAAAGCCAAATCCGGACTTTTATATTTCTAATAAATAATTAAAGATCACATCATGACCTTTATATTTCGGGCCAAAAAATAAAAGTCCTGATATGATCTTTATCATAATGATACCTAATATAAGAGTAAAAGCTTGATTTTAATCATTTAAGAATGAATTTATTAGCTTTTTTTTCGGATTTCTCCATATTGGTGAACATTTTTGGGTCAACCGTTTTTATGGAAATCTTATAGGGTATAATAAATTACCTTATATCGATCTTAAGATCGATTATTAGATTATCGAGGCTGCTAATTATGAAAATAATATCGATATAAAACCTCAGGCTCGCTCAGGTATCGATTATAACTTATCCGATATTTACAATATTAAGGTTGCTTAGGGTTAATTAGGGCGCTGGTTGTGAAAATATAATAGATTTTTCGATTACGCTCTCATGTATCGATTTATTTCAACTTACGCGATATAAACGATATTGGGTCTGCTCTTAGGTTAGTTGAGGTGCTGAATTTGAGAAGGATATCGATTTTTGAATTACGCACTCAGGTATCGATTTATTACAACTTACACGATAAAAACGATATTGCGATCGGCTTATAGGTTAAATAAGGTGCTGAATTTGAAAATGATATAAATTTTTTTATTACGCCCTCAGGTATCGATTTATTGCAACTTATATGATAAAAACGATACTGTTGTCGGCCTACTTTTTTTTTGTCAATAAGGTCAACTGAGGCTATGCACGGTTAGGAAAAAAAGACCTATAGTCATCTAGCTAAATACTTTTCGATAGTGATTGTTTATTTGCATATTTTTTATAGTGCGAAAAATGCGCTGGAATCAGTTTTAGTTAGTAGCGGAAGACGAGAAGCCGAGTCCCGTTTAAGGTAGTTAATTATTTTGGGACATATTCCTAATCGATTTCCCGTCATATCTTCTTCCGCCTCCGGTAAAAGGTTGACAGTCTCAGGACCCAACCTGATTGATGAAGTAGTTTGGTTAAATATTCTTCATGGGTAAAGAAATCTATAGGAAAAGAGAAGATGGAACTAAGAGAAAATCGTCTGAATATCTGCTTCAATTAATGGTATTTTAAGCTAGGATAGGTTGCCAACAATTTGTTTCTGGTCTAAGTTTGGGTTCAGAATTTTTATTTATTTTGCATTCCTTTTCCATTTATCTTAAATGCTTACGTTATTCATTTTAAAAATTCAAATGAACGTATTGCAACGTGAGTTCTAGAATTTTTTGGAGCAGTTAAAAACCGATCTAGTACCAGTTAGTGACTGTTCGAGAATCTTCTACACTTGTCGGGAAATTCCTAGACTGTTCAAATTCAGACTATGGTAAATATAAACAGTGATGGACTAGAGAGTTAGTCTTCTGAAGAGCGTATCATATGATTACGTTTTGTACGTAATTATAAAATAAAACCTTTTTATTAATTAAACATCGAATATAAAACGATCACCAGGAGATTAAGAAGAAAAAAATAAAAACAAAAGCCTAACAATACAAAATTCTGTACTCTTTCTTTTTTCTAATCCTCTTCACATGTATTTTTTCCCCTTCTTTTCTTTCATTTTAGAGGATCCCTTTTTTTATTTATTTATTTATATTTTTATTTTCTTTATGTTCCTCTTTAATAAATATTTGACATTTTCAAAGGTGTAGCATGATAGTCAGATGTCTATTTTTATATGTACATACCTTAACAGGGATTTAGCCCCAGAATTAAGTTATTTTTTGAGAGCCTACCTGTGCAAAGATAAATTTTATGGAATATCATAGATTATGGCTGAGGATTCCGCCGAATAATAGAGCTTGTCCTGCTAAGAAATCCAGTGGGAAAAAAGGAAAATGCATTTTCTTAAATACCTGTTAGTAAGAGATTTTCTTATGCGGTAATGGCAAGAAGTCATGACCTGCCTACATAGACCGCGTCCTAGTCTGCTTGTACGAATGCGATGTAAGCTTAGAGTCCATGTAATAGGCTAATGCTTCATTTCCACTTAATTACTTAGCATTTCCCAAAGGAATAAGTGATTCTTACACAATTTTTCCGGGGATAATAGTGGTTCCTTGAAATGTGGAAGTTGGCTATGAGCCTAAAAATGATGCTTTGATTTTCCCGCAGCAACCTATTTATGAGAAATTTTGGAGGCATAGTTAGGCAACCTCATCCTCTGTCCTCTATACGGTTTTTAAAATTATGTTTGGACGAAAGAAAATTTAAAAGAAAAGAGATTTTTCTCCCATAGAGTGGTTCAACGATTATTAAAAAAATATCCATTTTGGAAAGAAAGTACTAAAAAAAAATGTTGTACTCGAGTGTGCAGGCTATAATAGATTTTATTATTAAGTTGAAAGGTGAACTTATAATTTACAGAAAAATCAGCCCGGGTACAAATGGGTACAAGTCATTAACATCATTTGGAAGTTTCAAAACGATGAAAAAATCCTGCAATCATCTCAAAAACATTTTTGATTGTTGTTTGATTAACAGATAAATTTACTGAATTAGTGTAAATTAGCACTCACTATGTATGTAATATTAATCATTAACAATCAATCTATAAAAATTTAGGAACACTGTAATTTTTATGATTGAAGTGATGCCTGGAATTCAACTGATTTATTCTATTACACCACGATTTTACACCTTTGGACTCTATTACTAACGAGGTGGAGTGTGTGAGACATAAACAAATATTAGAATGCCGCGTTTCGATGTATTGTTTACATTATTATAATACCAATTTTTAGAATTCCAATCATCATGAGCCCCCCCTCTTTAAGGGTTAAACTAAAGGGGCCCCAATATTTCAAAGCGTAAAGTAATAAACGTATCACATAAATTATTCCCATGCTCATATGCCATGCTTGGAACATCAAATATGTATAATAGTGAAATATCAGTTTTTCAGTAAAAGAAAAGCAGAAGAGAGAATTAATTTAAAAAATTAAAAATAAGTTGATTGATTATACACATAGCAAGTTTATCTTTTTTATTTTTACAATATTAAAACCGAAAAATTAACAAAATGTAAACACAGTTCAAAATAGATAATGAGTCATATTAAATAATAGCCAAAAACAGGCTCAACACAACTAAGTAAAAAGTAAAAATTTTAATTAATCTAATCTTAATTTGTGGCTTTTAATCTCACAATAGATAGGGGGTAGATAGGGGTGTAGCTATCAGTGAAGAGGAAGGATTTGCTCTGCCTTGAGCCGAGCTCTGTGGTGTAGTGGTTATCAACCTCGCATGTAACGCAGGAGACCCGGGTTCGACTCCCGGCGGAGCCAAATCCTTTCTCTTCAAAAAATAAATTATTTAAAAATAATTTAAAATGGTGGTCAGCCACAAATTAAGATTAGATTAATTAAAATCTACTCTTAATCTACAAAAAAATTGATTTATGTTAATAAATATCATAAATTGGACAAAATTTGTCCACCTCCCGCTACTACTCGCAAAACTTGTGAGATAGGGGGAGTAGGTATCAGTGAAGAGGAAGGATTTGCTCTGCCTTGAGCCGAGCTCTGTGGTGTAGTGGTTAGCATCCTCGCATTTAACGCAGGAGACCCGGGTTCGACTCCCGGCGGAGCCAAATCCTTTCTCTTCAAAAAATAAATTATTTAAAAAGTAAAAATAATAAAAAGTGTATTGAACTCGTTCTTAACCATGCACAGTACAATGTGCCAAAAAGCTTTCAAGTTAGGAATGACGGATTTCAGCAGGTCGACACAACATCTCATTGAAGTACAAAAGACATATTTAGACGATTCGAGTCAAACTAATTGGAATAATGCTAATTCAATTATTATTATAAAATATGAAACGCAATTAATACTTATGTAAAAATAAATATACCTAAATCGTTTTTAAATTCGGATTTATTTATATCAAAAATATTTATAGGAATTGATTTTAAAAAATAAGGAAAAGTGTTTATATTCTTTTAATAGAAAAATAGAAGATTGAATGAACAATAGTTTCGCAAAGAAAAAAAAAATTCAAAAAAAAAAGAAAAAAATATCAAGTCTGCTATTGGCATTTCAAAGGAAACGTGCTACTCTAAAAGAATCTATACGATGTAGGAAAATAAAGCTCGCAAGAGGAAATTCATAAAGAACGACGTCGTAACACCTTGGAAATTGTGTTATACATACTTCATTTGCCCCTTTCACGTTTCATGTCCATATAATTTACTTTTTTATTTTTTTTAATAATAAAAATATACTTTTTTTTTCTATAATTTAACTTAACAAACAATTAATTTAACAACACATGCAAAATTTTTAAATTTTTGCACGTGGCATTTTTCGATGACTGTTTTACTGCTTGGAAAAAATTTAATTTTTTATGTTTAAGATTTTTTAGTTTCCGTGAAAAATTAGCTGGAATCAAAAGAAACATTCTGCCCAGAAAGAGCACATTTCTCCAAAATCTATCTTTATCAGGTTCATCTTTAATAACTCTATGGACCATTCCACGTCAAATCATCCAGCCGAAGTTCAAAATTTTACCTCCCCCCCCTCAAATTTTTATAAAAAATTGTAGGTATTAAGTGTATATGGAAATAAGATAAAATGCAAATTTCTACCCGATTCCAACAAATAAATTCAAAATCATGGTCATTTCAATAATATGCCTTTGTACGAGGATATTTTAGAGAGATTTCAGCTGTATTAATTTGTATGCGACACATTTAAATACAATTTTACTATATTAGATTCAAATATAGATATAAAACTCTTATAAGTCAAAGAGCCAATCATATTATTTCATCATTAGATAGAAAATTTTATCCTCTTTCTATTGATATATAGTTGATTAGGCTGGTTGGAGAGAGATTTTAGTACATGGCATTTTTCGATGAATGTTTTACTGCTTGGAAAAAATTTAATTTTTTATGTTTAAAATTTTTTTTTCCACGATGAAAAATAATCTCTCCAATATTTATGGTGTCATTCGATTCTGTATAAAATGCAGCATTAATGCATAAATTTTGAAAGCTCCATTTCAATTAATACCCATTCTACAGAGGAAAGTCTTAACACATAGAAGTTGGTTTTGAGCTCAAGTAAAAAATGTCAAAAGTTCAAGTGAACATATTTCTAAAACTATTTGTTGGAATTGGATTAAAATTGGCATTTTTTTCTTATTTCCGCATGTACTTAATCCCTACAAATTTTTATCAAAATCTGAGGGGGGAAGGTAAAATTTTGAACTTCGGCTGGATGATTTGACGTGGAATGGCCCAAGGATAGTCTCTATCGCGTCTGATTTTATAATTATCTATTTAGTATTGATGAAAACATCATTTAGTTACCATGAAAACAAATAATTTCTATTAAATATTTATTTTCCAAAACAGAATTGAAATTTTTCTGTAACATTTTAGATACGGAAGAAATATTTGTATAAATATAACTATAATAAATATAACCGCTTTTGGGTTCGTGGATATAATTTAAAATTATCAAACTATAATTTTATAAAGCCGTTGACAATCAATTTAAAAAAAAATAACGGTTTTCTTTCAACTTGAATGTACCTGAAATCACAATTTTTGAAAATGTAAATTAGTTAAATATGGAAAACATGGAACAGACATTTCTAATTATCTTGAAAAATTACTTTTATTTCCTTCTATAGTTTTTTTTTTATCCAGAGTTTTATAATTGTTATCTCGTGAAATAAATATTTAAACAATTATTTTGAGTTAATTAACAATAAAAGAAAGCTATGGGTTCGTAGGGTCCCTACCTTGGTAAAACTAAGAAGTCAGGCATCCCTTGGTAATGCTATAGTTAATTTTAAACTTTATTACATCAGATATATTTAGAAAGTTTTTTTTAAAAATTTTTAGCTCTAGTTTGTAGAGCAGACTATGTATTAAGAAATTCCATCTCGCCTGACTTGGGAAAGCTCATATCCCCAAAGATAGTTTAAATTCTGCGCCGAAGAACGCTGTGCTCTTTATCTTCTCAAATATATTTTCTTCTGGAAGCCTTGAGAAGTTGTGCAGTGTTTTGTAAGTAATGCTCAGGATTCTGCTGCAACGTGCGAGGATGATTGTCTCGTCTTTACAGCAAACCACCTTCTTCTCTTTCTATTGCGAAAAGCTTTTTACAAAGTTAAGCGAGTGTTCATGTTTTCAGAATAATTTTATAACTTTGAAATGCTTTTCCTCCATCTTAAGGTAGGGGATCGTTAAAACAGTTTTTTTTTTTTTCAAAATAAGAAAGAATATTGTAATTATTCAATAGTGCCTTGCTTTTCCCTCCTCCGTGGTGGGAAAACCCTGCCTCTGTGTTCTCCAGCCTGGTTTTTACACTAAACCTAACGACATATCATATGCACCTATTTCTACCAATGGCGGTCAAATGACCGCTTTTGAAATAAACATAATAGTCTTTTCCAGTTGATTGTAATTGTAGTAGCACCTACTTCTAATAGAAACCTGCCTTTTGTCAGTGTTGCCACAAATTATATAAATGTATTAATACCTGGCTACACTGCGGGTAACCAGACATATAAACTCTCTCAGAGTGTGCGTTGATTACGTGTGTGGGATACTGTGACTTGCTAAAGAAACTGCATATTAAGACTTATATTATATTTTCAAGTGGTTTATTTATTTTTTTTCAACAGAAGTTTCTTTATTTTCATTATTCGTTTTGTTATTTTTAACTGAATACAGTGTTTTTTTTATTTTATCAAAAGTTTTTATTATTTTCATTCCGTACTGTTACAAATAAAACTAATCACGTCGCAAATATTTATAATGCCGCGAACAGAGCCAGTAATCTAATTTGAATGATCGCCATTTTGCCTAGCCTCGTGAGTTACCAGCAGTAGCTCAGTACCCATCATAAAACCAAATGTAAGCACATGGCGTTTTCCTAGAACACCATCGGATGACATTTTCATGGAAAACTACTGTTTTTGTGTTAAGTTTGAGATTTCAATGCAGATAACTTCATAAAATTTCATATATATTCTAGCAGTCAAAAGAGCGCTCAGGGTAGACAACGGTAGAGTACATATTATTATCAGGTAAAATATACATTATATATTAAATTGATATTGAAAAATTAAACAGCTAAATATTATAGAAAAAGTTGTGCAGTAAGTTCAAGAAAAATAAAAACCTGGAATTTAACAATTTAGATTAAAATATCAAAAGTGGTCAGTTGACCGCTCTGGTAGGTTAAGTGTTTTTAATAGTGTAGGAATGTGCTTAAGATGCTCGTTTTCTTCTACGTGAGTTGATTATTTTATTTTTTTTTGATATTTTTATTTATTTATATTTTTTGTAAATAAAGTGTGAATGTGTTCAATCAGCAATATTACCGGGGTTTTTTACTTTACCCACACCAGTTACTTATTTATATTTTTGATGTGATTTATCTTAATATTAAATTAATACTAGTGAAGAACAGATGATTAAAATAATTTATTTAACAAGCGTCAAATGTAAACAAAAATTATAGTTTAATATACAATTCCTCGAATTATTTGTTAAATATACTTACTTTTGTTGATTTTAAAATAAATAAAAAAATTATAAAATAATTAAACCGACTTCGAAACCTAGGAACCAGAAAAAATAAATTCACTGAAAAGTATGAAATAATTACCTTCTTATTTTTATGAATACGCAGCAAAATTGAAAATGGTATAAAAAGTGGAAAAATGCAATAAGACGAATAATTTTAATTTGATTTGAACTAATATAAACTGTTAACAAAAATTATTAAATTAAAATATTAAATGCTATGTTCAATACAAAACAATCGGCGCAAAATAGAAATGACATGTTACTGATACAATTCCTTTAAGTAGGCATTGAAATCAATAGATGGGAAGAGAAGATCCATTTAGAAGATTTTCATAATGTCTAGTGTTAAAAATTTTACATTTTGCGCCGCCTCCGAAAATATTGTATTGTATTAAACATAGTATTTAGTATTTTAATTTAATAATTTTTATTAACAATTAGTGTGTATATGTACAAATCAAAATAATATTATTCGTCTTATTGCATTTTTCCACTTTTTATACCATTTTCATATCATCATATTTGTATATATTTTTAAGAATATTAAAAAATATTTTAAAGTTTCTGTGAAATAAAAAGAGCGAAATGTTGAAACTTTTTTTAGTTTTTCATAATAATTCCTTATGTTGTGCCAACCCGCTTGTGACTTATGCAAATAAATGTAAGAAGGAGCAAATTTCATTTGGATTAAATGCACTAATTCTCCTCAATCTTCGAATTTATATTTTTAAAACATTATTTAGTGAATTAAAAATTAGAGAATTGAAGCATTATATTTCAGATATCTGTTTCTTATATGTTCAACTTCACTAGATTTTATGAGGACTCGTAAATCTCACATACATATTGGAGGAGTATACTATAGGAGTACTAGAGGACTCTAAATCTCACATACTTGTATAATGAACCTGAAATAATAATTTATCAGCTTTAGAATAATGAATAACTGGTATTTAGTTATTTATTATTCATTTCAAATGAATACCATAAACACTCAATAATCATTAAAAATACTCCGTACTGATGATGAATAATGGTTATTCATTTTTCATTTGTTTTATGATTACCAATTATTCATATTCATGAATCAATATTCTGATTACAATTTGCCCAACTCTGAAATTAACTAACACCGCCTTCTGTTGGAAATTAATAGAACTTACAAATAATCACGCTCAATTGTAGTATTATAAGCAATTAATTTGCAATAAAAGATATATTAAAGCCAATAAGCAAGATAAAAACTATCCTATCTTTTAAGTTGGATAAAACTACACACAATCAGCCAAATTTCATCAAAGTCGGTTGAATATTTTCTGATTTTATCTCGGGGAACAAGATTTATATATATATATATATATATATATATATATATATACATATAAAGATAGTCCGAATAACCCGCCTAACTGTTGTTATAAATTATTATAACCATTTTTCAATTTTATTACTTTCACTTACCTATATATGAAATATATAGTAAGTGGAAGTATTGCGATCGTGAAAAAATTCGACTTCCGGTTTTCAACGGAAATACACGTTTTGGGGTCCCCTGAGTCGAAATGACCAAGTCCCGCGAAATGGTCTGTGTGTGTGTGTGTGTGTGAACAGACTAGCTAATAAACTATAAACCGTGCGATCCTGAAATTGGGTATTTAGTGTAGGTATATGCCCGCGATGTGGCAGCAAAAATTTCATCAAAATTGATTAACCGGAGGGGGGACTTTATTTAATAACTTTTTAGGTTTTTTTCGATTTTCTCAAAAACGGCTCTAACGATTTTGATTAAACTGAGTATTTCATCTATTTATATGCCCGAGATATGACTGTAAAAATTTCATCAAAATTGATTAACCGGAGGGGGGACTTTACTTAATAAATTTTGTAACATTTTCACGTGTTTTTTTTATTTACTCTAAATCGGCTTTAACGATTTTGATCAAACTGGGTATTTGATGTATTTATATGCCCGAGATATGACTGTAAAAATTTCATCAAAATTGATTAACCGGAGGGGGGACTTTACTTAATAAATTTTGTAACATTTTCACGTGTTTTTTTGATTTTCTCAAAAACGGCTCTAACGATTTTGATTAAACTTAGTATTTGATCTATTTATATGCCCGAGATATGTCTGTAAAAATTTCATCAAAATTGATCAACCGCAGGGGGCACTTTACTTAATAAATTTTGTATCATTTTTACGTGCTTTTTTTATTTACTCAAAAACGGCTTTCATGATTGTGACCAAACTGGGTATTTGATATATGTATATGCCAAATATGTGATAGCCAACATTTCATCAAAATTGATCAACCGAAGGGGGGACTTTACTTAATAAATTTTGTATCTTTTTCACGGGTTTTTTTATTTACTCAAAAACGGCTTTAACGATTAATAAAAATAAGATATGAATGTAGAAAAATGTGTGACTTTGGGAAATGATATTTAACAAAACACGTCAATTTCTTATCTAAGTAAGTTGGTAAGTGAAAGTTGTGTGTTGCGCGCACGCACCAGATTTTTTTTATTGTAATCATTTTTTTCTTTTAAACAATTCCTTTTATTTTATTTTACTTTTTATGTATAAAGAAAGATTTTCTAATGTTTAAAGCTATGTCTATAATTCAGATAAGAATACGATTGTTAATAAAGTCAAAAAAGAAAAATTAAATGTCTCTGTTGAAAAGATTCATTGAATTAATCCTAAAAGTTTTGTAGGATTGATTCAAATAATAAAAAGAAGAAAAAAAAAAAAAAAGAACGAGGGAAGGATAAGAAAGAGATGGAAACAAAGCAAACTTATCTTGAATCCTGACAATCGTCTGAGGGTGGAAAAGTTTTAGTCGAAACTTTGCTACATTGGAAATTTGCCATTTTACGGTAGAGATCCATCAGCTGAAAGAATATCTCTGCCCCTTCAAGTTCTTTAGCAAGTTCGTGAACTAAAGTTGATCATCCCTCCACGCCTCCCTGGCTCAAAATGAACCTGTGCTTCATCATCCGAGAAGACAAAGAAGTAAGCTTCTACTTACTGCTGAAAAGGAACTAAAGTCTTAAATAATATTGATGAGTAGAGTTATGAATTATTATCAACGCAGAAGCTAACGATGACGAGGAGAAAAATTCAATATTAGTGCTAGGAAACGAGCTTATCTTGCACTGAATAGTCTAACAAGAAGCAGGCTTCTGAGCTGGTCCACAAAGATAAGGTTACCTAATGCCCTAGTTACGCCGAAAATAACATATGAAGGATAGTTTTAAACTTTTGATAGTGGATGAAATTAATAGATCAGAAAGAAAAGTGAGAATCTTCGAAGTACTTAGAACAAATAATGAAATATACTCTATCAGAAACCGTCAGCATCGATGCCTCTGAAGGTGGAGTATCTAAAATGGCTGGTACATGTGTACAGGATGGATCATGCAAGAGCAGCCGAATTAAACATGCATGACACAAACGTGTCATGCATGTATCTACCTGGGGAGGTAGACCGAAAACTAGGCATACTGTATTAACATGACAGAGTATATAACCCAATGGAAAAATCTTGTTGATCAGCCACACGCGGGTGTTTTGACAACGCAGAAGATCATGTATGAACTGAACAAACATGACATCACATGATGAATGAAAGTTTTGGATTATATAGAAGTTAAGGAAACTCTATCTATAATGATAAAAATCTGGTGCGTGCGCGCAACACACAACTTTCACTTACCAACTTACTTAGATTAGAAATTGACGTGTTTTGCTAATTATCATTTCCCAAAGTCACACATTTTTCTACATTCATATCTTATTTTTGTTAATCGTTAAAGCCGTTTTTGAGTAAATAAAAAAACCCGTGAAAATGATACAAAATTTATTAAGTAAAGTCCCCCCTCCCGTAGATCAATTTTGATGAAATTTTTACAGTCATATCTCGGGCATATAAATACATCAAATACCAAGTTTGATCAAAATCGTTAAAACAGTTTTTGAGTAAATAAAAAAACATGTGAAAATGGTATGAAATTTATTAAGTAAAGTCCCCCCTCCCGTAGATCAATTTTGATGAAATTTTTAGTCACATCTCGGGCATATAAATACATCAAATACCAAGCTTGATCAAAATCGTTAAAACCGTTTTTGAGTAAATAAAAAAAACACGTGAAAATGATACAAAATTTATTAAGTAAAGTCCCCCCTCCGGTTAATCAATTTTGATGAAATTTTTACAGTCATATTTCGGGCATATAAATCGATCAAATACTCAGTTTAATCAAAATCGTTAGAGCCGTTTTTGAGAAAATCGAAAAAAAACGTAAAAAGTTATTAAATAAAGTACCCCCTCCCTTTGAGCAATTTTGATATAATTTTTGCTGTCACATCGCGGGCATATACATACACTAAATACCCAATTTCAGGTTCCCACGGTTTATAGTTTTTGAGCTAGTCTGTTCACATACACAGACCATTTCGCGGGACTTGGTATTTTCGACTCTGGGGGTCCCAAAACGTGTATTTCCGTTGAAAACCGGAAGTCGAAAATTTTCACGATCGCAATACTTCCACTTACTATATACTTCATATATTCATATATTCATTTATAGGTAAGTGAAAGTAAAAAGAGATAATTTGTCAACTATGGAAGCCAAAATAATGATAGAAAGAACACCTTTAGTTTTATTCATTCATCAATATTATACTTTTTATTATATATATATATATATATATATATATATATACTAGCTGTATATCCCGGTTTCACCTGGGGAATTTCATTTTTCTAATAAACGTGAACAATTCCATAAACAAAAAATACAACAAAAATAGCACTAATAGATTATTATTCCAAATCTTTAGGATATACTATATTTTTAGTTTTACTCTCTGGGGCATATATAATTAGGTCTTTAGATGAACCTTCTTTAGAGCTTGCAACCTAAAGCTGACCATGAGAAAAACAAGGGGATTCCAAGTTGATACCAGCTACCCTCAGCGATTGCCCTTGAGCTTTATTTATAGTCATCGAAAATGCGACCCGAACTGGGCTGGGAATTATAATCTTTTGAAATCAAAGGGCATATCACTGGGGACAATTGGGATTCCAGGCATGGAAAGCCGTAAGGCATGAAGGCGATTAGCAAAGAGATGGTAGATTACAATTAACCATATAAACAGTTCGGGTAGTTTCCATAAATCAATCAAGGACCAAATATCAAAGAACAAAGAACAAAACCATTCCCAAAAAACAATGAGAAAAGCGTGGATCAAGAAAAGTTCGTTAGGACAGAAGAGAGAGCCAGGAGCGAGAAGCTAGTAGTGGTGAGACGCACACTCGTCGGCCAATAACTCGAAAAGGACTCCTCCAGCCAAAAAACGTGGACCCCGGTCCATTTCGGAGGAACGGCCTTATCGGGCCTTGTTGGCCTATTCAAAATCTATAAAATGACACTTTTTTCGACTCAAACGGTCGATTTCGTAAAACCTAATATAAAGCGAGATCATAACGATTTTTACAACAATAAAGAATTTACTCAAAGATTGGCTGAAGTTATGCAATTTCAATATGGATAGATGTTCGCACCTAGTATGAAAGACAGCTGAGCAAAATTGGGAGAATTGAGGGCAAACGGTATGGTTGTTCTCTAAAGAACAAACAAACAGAATTTCATCTTTATTTATTTACTAGCTGTATATCCCGGTTTCACCCGGGGAATTTCATTTTTCTAATAAACGTGAACAAATTTAAAGTGAGATCATAACGATTTTTATAACAATAAAGAATATACCCAGAGACTGGCTGAAGTTATGAAATTTTAATATGGACAGGTGTTCGAAACTAGTAAGAAAGATCCACTGTGCGAAATTTGGGGAATTTAGGACAAACGGTACGGATTTTTACTAAGAAAAAACAAACTAACGGAAATTCATCTTTAAGCTGTATAACCCGGTTTGATCGGGTAATTTCATTTTTCTAATGAAACGGTTGAATTCGTAAAAAACCATTATAAAGTGAGTTTATAATATTACGATTTCTATAACAATAAAGAATATCAGCTGAAGATCGGCTGAAGTTATGCAATTTTAATATGGACAGGTGTTCGCACCTGGTATGAAAGAACTACTGGCGAAATTTGGAGAATTTAGGATAAATGGTATGGATTTCTATAAAGAACAAACAAACAAACAGAAATATTGGCTTCTCGCAAATCGGCTTGCCTAAGCCTTTGTGGCGCAAAGCGGGCCTCGTATTCCAGGGCAGACTCAGTTTCCCGCGATTCTGCCAGTCCAAGCCTCTGTTGTTCAATCCTATTTTGATGTTCGTCGAAAGTTTCAGCTGCTCGTATTTGATGTTGTTTTTTAGCTTTTGAGCTCACTACTCCTATTGAAGCTCGCTTCTTAGGAGGCATTTATAAAAAATAAATTCACCATACAGGTAAATAAACGTATTGTAATGTTAAAAAACAAAAACAAAAACATATGGTTTAAAAATCCCAGAACTCGACGCCTACCAATGGTCGGTCTTACCGGGCCTTGTTGGCCTCATCAAAATCTATAAAATGATTTTTTAGGCCATTTTTTCGACTCAAACGGTCGATTTCGTAAAAAAAAAAACCATTGTAAAGCGAGATCATGACGAATTGTTTAACAATAAAGAATATACCAAGAGATTGGCTGAAGTTATACAATTTTAATATGGACAGGTGTTCGCATCTGATATCAAAGAACCACTGAGCGAAATTTGAAGAATTTAGGACAAACGTTATGGATTTCTATAAAGAACAAATAAACAAACAAACAAACAGAATTTCAACTTTATTTATATAGATTTATATATATCTTATCTGTACATTTAATACCATAGAAACCTCAAACAATGAACATTTAGTTAGTTATAACTAAATGATAAAGAACATCAGTTAGTGACCCTTTTAAGGATAGTTGGTGACATCACTAAACTGTAGAACTGAAACTGAACAGTAAACTAAACCTGAACGTAATAATCTATACGAACTATAAACGACATTATAGTTTTATAAGAACCGTTTTTACTGCGTAATAAGTCACTTTCTTTCTTTAACATACTTGGACTTGCAAATGCAGATTTATCTTTCATTTACTTCAGATTTATACCTTTTTCGCGTTGAGAAGTTTACAAATGTAAAAAAAAAAAAATTCTTGAAGTGCCGTGCTTCAGTATTCATCATGCACAGAAATGTTCTAATACCGTAGTATTCTTAGGACAGCTACCCGCGTATGACAGTGGCAGAGGAAGATCAGGTATGAAATCATACTTGATAAACTTTCGTTGAGTATTTAATGTATTAATAATTAGTTTCTTGATTTTCGTAAACTATTTGTAAAAATGCAATTGTAAATATGTATATGGTAGGTAGACTGTTGTTTTATTTTATTAATAAATAAACATTTACCCTTTTTTTTTAAAAAAGTCTCTTATTTTTATTTATTGTGTTGTACAGCGAAGCTTTCTTTGCTTAGCACCAGATTCATCTAAAAAATATACATCATTATACGTTGCAAATTACACATAAAATTTTCTTATTACAATTTTCCAAAACATTGTTGTATTATGTTGAATTTGTAATGTTTACAAGTGTATATTTCTTAAATGAAATATAGCTGAAAGCTTCGGTGTAGACTAATAAGGGACTCTTTTAAAAAAGACTAAAAGCTTATTTATTAATAAAATATACTGTATTTTGTAAGGTTATTGTAACACTTATTTGAGTAACAAATATTTATTCAACATCAATGCCAACGTATTAAGAAAACTTATATATTTGAGCAGGTTACAATAATGATAATGTTATACCTAACACATAATAATATGACTTGAGCTACACAGTTAAGACACAGACTTCAGACTAGCTTGTTCATTCACTCGCTCTTTATATAATTGTAAATGGTCAGGTCTGGAATGTTGCCGAACAAGGTGGCCAGTTCCACATCTGCGTGGACTAGCCTGGAAAGATCTAGACCCAAACAGTTCGTTCCAACCGCTTATTTTGTTCTGACAAACGGTTTGGGATTTCAAATCGTATGTTGTGTTTGTTTTTGTTTTTTTTATTTAGCGATTTAAAGTTTACATTATTGTTCGGTAGTTACGTATTCATTTACATATTATTGTTTATTAAAACACACAACAAATATCTTGAAATAGTGCAAGTTAAAATACGGCCATAGCAAGATCCTCAGAGTTATTTCATAGAGTGATAAAAAACTCTTCTAATATATTTCCATTGCTTAAATCTTACAAAAGTGTTTACTAATACCAGTCCGAAAACTTTTAATTTGAAATCGTTACAATTCACGTTTTATCTTTTATTTAATTTATGTCCTCTGAATGAATTCACAATTTTGAGATGACTAATTGAATTATTCAGGTCTGATGAAATTTATTTGATTTCAAAATACAAAAATTAAAAACGTCAAACAGTATAAGAAGCACTGTACAAATTTCTCGCCCGTTCGTCATTCAATACTCACGAATCCTATCTACTCTTAGAGAAGGAAGTTTATTTCATTTTACATATTTATTTTTGTTACTATAAAATTATTTTGTATTGTTATAGTTGTATCATGGTATTTATTTCTATATTCTATATTTCACATCTTTCCTGCATCATATTTGCCAAAAATTCGATCATTCTAAATGCATCGAGGAACGCTTTATCAAGACTGCTAACTACTAATTTCACAAGATTACGACAAAATCGATACATTCTCATTCGTTGAGAAGATAAATGACGCATCAGATATAGCATGATTTATTTAAAATTAATTTTAATCTAGTAATAAGATCAGTTCGTACTTCCGTTTAACCCAGGATTAAAACTTAATTCTGAAAAAAATTCTAGATATTTACCATTTTTAAACCAAAACCGTAAAGTCTAGAACTTATCAATTAATAATTAAAAAAACTTATTAACAGACACAAAAAATTTATAAGGACTAATTTTTGTGTTGAATAAAATAATTACATTTTTATAAAATTGAAGTTGATATAAAACTGTCTTGACCATTTAAAAATGAAATATTCACAATATGATAGCAAAAGCATAGAACCCTGAATGGAGCTTCATTTATTTGCTCAATGTTCAAGTAGACTATACGAGACTCAAAAAGACTAACTGTATAACATAAGAATGTTTAAGTGGACTATGCCAGACAATATTGAAGTAGACTACACCAGACTTAAAAAGAAAAACTGTATAATATAAGAAAAAAATCTTTAAAAAAAAAATCATTACTGGCGATACTTAAACGACTTTTGCATTAGACTAACGTTACTTTTTTGTGGAATAGGATCTTATATATAATCGGGTAAATGTAGGTTAGGATGAATGGAAGAGGATGATTGAATTGATTTAGTCTTCGTACGTTGCTTCCTGTAAACACTTGGTCGATTGGATTAGTTGGTAATTTTTTTCTATATTCCTGAGCTACTTTAGTGAAGGATCCTATCTGTATGAAGGATAAAAACAAAAATAATTAACAAATACAAAAATTATCAACTTTTACATGCTACCGACACAGCAACACAAATTAACCTTATGACTTGATCTTCAGAGCAAGAATAATTCTTCATTCTATCGCACCTTATATTTAGGCTGGATTAGAACTGTCTAGAAGGTTCCCGACAAGCGTAGAATCTCAAACAGTCACGAAGAGGTACTAGGACAGTTTGTAAAAGTTTCAAAAAATAGTCTGTAACTCTTTTCGAACACATGTTTTGTGTTTCATGTCACAATATTTTGATGTTACTGTTCCTTACAGATAAAATAGTGCATAACAAATATCATTAGACAAACATATTTGAGGCAAAATTTTGTACTTTTCACTCTGTTGTCTGTACCCTATCAGAATTTGAAATCATCACGCAATACATTTTAAAAATATTTAAAGTTTACGACTCAAATCTAGATCTTTAATTACTTTTACTTACTTATACATGAAATATGTAGTAAAGGAAAGTTTTGCGTCTTTTTGTCCTAATATAATCATGATCTTGTTTAGATCTATCGTCCATGAACCAAAAAACCATGAAATGTCTGAGGTTAGTATTCAATTTCGTATAAATGTTAGGTGTACTACGTAAATCCCTAAAAAATATTTTAAAAAGGATGATTTTTTCATTGATATCATTTATAAATGATATCAATGAAATTTTTAATTAATTTTATTGCTTTTTATTAGCTAAAACTAATTACTTTTATTTATTAAGAAGTTATATGAAATTAAAATGTATTGAAGGGTAACGGAAATTGGCTTTTCTGATATTGACTGGAAAGAGAATGGAGATTCTCCTTTAGGAAGAATTTAATTAAACTAGGCGATGGAATCCTTGTTGTATAATGCAAAATCTAATATCAAAATAAACCCTTGTTTATTATTAAAAAATTTCTGAATAACTAAATAAATTATTCTTTTTAAGAAAAGGTAAAACTTCTAGCCATGCTTAAGGAAAATAAATTAAAGGGTATCTATTTATATATTAAAGAAGAATTAAGATATAGACGGGGGTCGGGATGGCCGAGTGGACAGAGGCGCTTACAATAGGTAATCAAAGTTAAGCAACGTCGAGCGTGGTTAGTACTTGGATGTGTGACCGTTCCATTCGGATGACCACCCGCCAATGAACGACACGCAGTCCAAGCCTACCCCACCCGTCAGCCTACTGGAGGCGACTCACACCGACCAGGCGTAGGAGTGATGTACCTTCCCCGTGTATCCCATCGGGAACCGTAGTGTGGTTTTCCAGGATATCAGTAACCGCCCGGAGGTTTGGTACAAGGACGGTATGCTTCAGGAAAGAAATATAGGTCCTCGGGGCCTGCAGACTCAGGGCTACCATAATCCTTGGACCTTGACTAGTTTGTCACTGTCCTTGAACCCGAGAGAGCTGACGCCATCGGTGGGAAGGACACTGCCAAATTGGCCCCAATGGGATTGGTTGTGGAGCTATGGGCAGTTTGCCGCTGCACCATGGCTTGCAATAACGTGTGGTTGGGCTACCCCCTCCAGGCTGTCTGTGCTCCCGCAAGCAATACAAATATCTGTAAGAAGAGCACACTGCGCGGCCAAAGTTCTCATTAGGCCTAATGCGCCAACCGAAAAAAAACAAAAACAGATATAGACGGCTATTGTTGTCAGAATTTGAATAAAGAACATTAATATTATTTCTTTATTACCTTTTATTTTGATATTATATATGTGTGTTTCCTTGTACAAAATTATAGTGAGCTTTCTTTCTTTTGTTTGTTTGTTTGTTTGTTTGTTTAACGTCCATTTTTATGCTACTTAGGCTAATCGGACGATGCTACAGTGGGAGTCGTAAATTTTGCCTATCCTGGTATAATTAGGGTAGGGATCTTTAACGAGTACCTGATATCGTACAGGCTCGGGACATCGATGCTTTCTTTCTTTTCATTTTAATTACATAAATTTTAATTTTTCATATGAACTTAAAATTATTTTATTATTATTTTTAAATGCTTCTAAAAATGAGCAAACTCCTGACAGACGGCTAAAGACATGTCAGCATTTGTCCTGCTAAACCTATTTTGAAATATGTTAGCACTAATTATTATATACTTTATAAATATAAAATTAGTAATCACTTATAATATTTGGTAAATAAAGGATTTTTCTAATCTATTCTATAATGATTTTTCTAGCATTGTTAAAAATCATAGGTAACGTAAAATTTATATTTATTTGTGTATTTTTCTTTTCTAATCTGATATGGTTCAATGTGTGTTGTGAAATTTTTTGAATGCTATGATAATCGAAATGTTTCAGGAGTTCCACGAGTACATACGCAGCTAAGCCAGAAGCTTAAAGGTAAGACAACATTTTTTTTTCTATTTATTTAATTAATTGTTTACATGATTACATATTTAATTATTAAACTGTTTATTTTATTTTTCTCTTTAACTATTTATAAATTATGATTCTTTATGTCTCCTTCTCTCCTGGTATCATTTTTTTTGTTTTTCCTTGTTTAAGGACAAGTCGACCATTAAGGTCATTATCGTCCAGCTCTTAAGGTAGTTTTTTGACAATTTAGATTGAGATTGGATAATTGGATTGAGATTGGATAACGGTTTAACTTATAATTAATTATTTTACTTTATGTCTCAGAAAATATTATCGCCACTATTTTAAGAAGATGTTAATATTGGTATATTATTTTTAAATAAGATTAATCAGTTTTGTAGCCCTTAAAAATTGAAGTAAATTTGATGTGATACAAGGATCTTTTCCCAGAAGTTCACATATTTGTTGCGGCAGCTCATGTTCCTCTATTTGTTGTTGATAAATTAAGCATTCAACTAACACATGATTTACACTGTTTCTTACCCCAAAAGCATCACATACTGAGGGGGACTCTCCTTT
Organism: Aelia acuminata; assembly: GCA_911387785.2. Taxonomy (NCBI): domain Eukaryota; kingdom Metazoa; phylum Arthropoda; class Insecta; order Hemiptera; family Pentatomidae; genus Aelia; species Aelia acuminata. Next base: position 170,659,594 of record OU426979.1, read on the forward strand.
CATTAAATATCCGTGGCTGAATCTTGCATGTCCTATCCGCAGTCGGATTAGAGCCACTTCTTCCTTTCTGTTTCCAGAAAATGAGGTGCTCCATGACTGGACGCTTCTTTTTAAAACCCTCAACTTGTTATCGGTTTGAGCTTCCCATAATGATTCCCACGATGTCCAAACAGCCTGTTTTAGTTTGGGGCGTAAATCCAATGCGGGGACTTTCGCATAGTGCCTACTGTAATCCCTTTCTTAGCTTCTCCGTCAGCCTCATCATTACCCTCAATACCGGTATGACCAGGTATCTAGCAGAACACTGTCCTGATATTCATCCTCTTCAGGCTGTCTATCTTCTCGAAGATTTGCACTATTAAGTGTGTCTGCCAAGGAGCCAAGGAGAAAAGGACCTGGTATCATTTGATACCACATTCTTCAAAGTCCATCACTTTTTAGATCCAGTATTTATATTATCTTATTATATTGTACCGCTAGAGAACAACTCATCAAGATAAGCAATAATCGATTTTTTTTTATTTATTAATCTTTATTTATTTTAGCTCAGCTTATTAAAGCCTATATAACAATTATATACAGAGTTTAACAGTTGAAATAATTAATTAATTACTCCTAACTGAGTGCCGATATTACTAATAATTGTGAAGAAACATAAAGATATTGTTGTAAAAACAATATCAAAAATATTTTAGGTAACATTTATTTTCCACCGGTTGTCTTTTATTTGACAGGCTATAATAATTGGCCTCAAAGGGAACAACCGGTTATTGCATGGGGTTAGCTGGCGACTCCCACTGCGCCTTATATTTATGTTGAAAAATATGCTGAAATATCAAATATTAATGTTCCGTTCCCAAGTAATTTATTAAACAAAATTATTTATGAAGGGAGATAATCAAAATAATTAAATTTGAGTGTGAATTTCCAATCATAATCATAATAAAAATTCTCAATCATAATAAAAATTAAACTACCAAAAAAAAATTGGAGATATATCACTATCAAAGCAAAACTTGGATTTACTTGAATTTGGATTAACTGTAATAAGTCTGACCTAGTATTTTTTAATTATTATTGGAAGTTAGTCATAGAAAAAATAAATAAATCGTAAAAGACAAATATTCCTGAATTTTATTATTGTGGTTTCCAAATGACGTTTGAATTGGTTTCTTTATACTTCTGCGATATTCGAATACGGAATATTGTATGGATTCTTTGTTGAATATGGTCTTGAGTCATTTTGATTCAAACCGTAAATATTTTCCCTCCCATATAAATTGGAATCTCATATGTAACCTTTACTCCTTTGTAAATAGATACTAACATTGGATTTCGTGTGCTCTCGTGTTTTGCAATCAAAACCTTGTTATTTGAGAAAATTTGAGATTCTATATTTGAGAGGTAATTTAATATGTTTTATAGATTAGCATGCTCACAATAGAAATGTTGACTAAAAAATTTTTTTATAGTTCTTATACATAAATAGCAATAATTATAATTTTTAATCGTGATATAGCATCAAATATTTATTTCGATTTACGTTATCTCTCTATATATAAGAGGCTTCGTCCTGACTGACAGAATCAACGCAGAGCAAAAACTACTAGGATGATAGAAACTTGAAGTTCGGAATTTAGATTTTAAACCCGATGTAGGTAACTACTAAGAAAGGAATTTCAAAAATATAACCCCTAAGGGGTTTACATGGCTAAATTGTCGTTTAACTCTAACGGACACCTATTTTTGTACTTCGAGAAAAAATATCTAATTTGGACTCATTTTCAAGATCTTGATACGACGAGTTTAACTCAAAAGCTCCTACGGGGCGTCGAAAACCATGTTTTAAAGCCGAAAATGAAGCCTTTACGACGAGTAAGCAATTTTTTGTTTCGGTGGTTTTAGTGAACTCTCTCCATTGCGCGTCTCCCTCTCTTCTACCGAGCCGGCAGCTTCCCCCTCCAACATTGCACCTACCGGAAGCTCCGATTCTACTAAATCTCCTTAACATCAGTTAAAATATTATATTAAATCAATACCAAGATAATGATCACAGAATTGATTTTCAAAGCTTCGCGGGCAAAGCCGCGACGGGGAATGCTAGTACCTCTATAATTCTATCTCCTAGAATGACAAACTTTTTCTTGAAATAAAATTTTTAGTCATTTATTTCATGATCATTGAAAATGAAAATAAAAATAAAATGATTTTGCTGGTGGGAAATCGGAAAGCTATGGGATCTAATATAAAGTGAATAAATTAGAACAGAAATTAGTAACCTTTATTTTAACAAACAAGACTATTATATTTATATACAATTAATGTGGATATGGTGAATCAGCTATGACTATCGATTAAGATTGGTTTGATATATTCTTTCTTACTTAAATTTTGAGCATGCATGCTTACTTTGGATGAAAATAAAAGAAAATTCCTTCTTCATTTATGGCCAGTCCTCACCCCAGACGGCTAACTTTCTGTAAGGGGCTCACTACGAAGATCTACTCCATTCTTCTTTTAAAGAAAAGGAACTGAAAAGAACTTGGCATGGCTCCACTCTGAGTTACTATGTCTAGCTTTTCAACATATATTACAGGATTTTCCTCGGCGGCACACAGTGGTCAATAATTGCTTTTTGGCGGACATAAATCTGCCATTTCCACAATTTTACAGATAAATTGATAGGATCTTTTTTATTACTTTTTTAATAAAATTCAAAAACCAAGGAAACAATTCCCGTTAAGATTGCTTCGGTATAAGTGTCCTTTTTGCTTACCCAAAGCCAGGTTTCTTTTGTGTTAATAGATAGTTTTCGGCTAGTATATTACGTATGAGCAACATGAATTTGGTTTGCTTATTAGGGTAAAAAAGCAATTTATATACTATTTTTTTTTTTCAATAAAAACCGTTTTTCTCGGTTTCAAAGGGGAGCTCCCCTGAGTTATTACTGGGGTAATTTTTAGTCTTACTTGTACTACGACCACATAAAAAGACCAGTTAAATTCACTTGCGCCTTTTTTAGAAAAGTATGTTTTGTATATGTTTACAGAAAAATTGGCAATGTTTGGCCCTGTAATCTGCTCTAAATGGTACAGGTACATTTAAAAGTTCCATCTAATCTATAACATAAAATGGCTATATCTATACATAAGGTTTTCACTTATAAATGTATACTGCGGTAGAGAGCACCCCTTTGAAACCGAGAAAAACGGTTTTTATTGAAAAAAAAAGTAGTATATAAATTGCTTTTTTACCCTAATAAGCAAAACCAAATTCATGTTGCTCATACGTAATATACTAGCCGTTGAATGTAAACTTCCAGTGAAATCGGTATATTGATATCTTATTTCTAAAAGGAGAAAATCGATTTTAATGTTGAATTTTTAGTTGTTTTTAAAATACCCATAACTCCTATGCAATTTGAATTTTCTTTTGGATACTCGGTGGTATGAAAGCCCACCCTCAGACTAAAAAAATAAAAAAGAAAATTCTGAAAAATATTGAGATCTATCATGTTTTTTTGCATACTAACGAAAACTATCTATTAACACAAAAGAAACCTGGCTTTGGGTAAGCAAAAAGGACACTTATACCGAAGCAATCTTAACGGGAATTGTTTCCTTAGTTTTTGAATTTTATTAAAAAAGTAATAAAAAAGATCCTATCAATTTATCTGTAAAATTGTGGAAATGGCAGATTTATGTCCGCCTAAAAGCAATTATTGACCACTGTGCGGCAGTGCAGCCTATTGGCAGTTTCAGGGAAAGAAGTTATTAGGACTGCCAATAGATCGCGTTTTCGATTTTTTCAATTTCCTTCCCGGAAAAAATATATTTATATAGATATTTCACGTTAAAATAAAAAATCAGAATTTTTCGCGATCGCAATACTTTGACTTATTACAGGTATCATATAAAGGAAGTGAAAGTAAAAAATTATTAACTGTTTAAGAAATCTACTCTTTTAAACTGGAACCTTCAGAAAAATGTCACCAAGACACGTAAGAGGCAGACGGTCAGTTCAGGGTCTTCGCTTGTTTACCGAGAATGGTAGATAAGAGAATATATAGTTGAGGATGTAGATATATAGTTACTCAATGAGGCTTTGTGGGCCTTATAACAACCCCAATCCTCTGTAACATAACTCATTAGTAAAGAGTCTTAATTAGCACTGCATTGCTAAATTAGGCTCTCTGTATAATGCCTCTGGGGATTAGCTTCAATTCTATCACCAGAGTTCGTAGAAATCGTAAATTCAAAGAGCTACTATGCAGCTAATTCACATTTGTATAGCTTTGCTAAATGAGCTTACAGTTACATAACTTTGGTCTGTTGAGCTATAATTATAACTTTATACTACTAAAAGATAATCACTCGTGAACAAACTAATCACGAACAAAAGGGTCATTTTACAATGTGCTTTGTAATTCCAAAATCAAACATTGTATTGTAAACGTGTATTTTTGTAGTTGTCTGTAACTATTTTAAATATTTATATTAATTATGCATCTGGAAGAAGGAAATGAGAGAACGGGACATATTTGGGATCCGTGAAGTGGAAGTGGAGAAATGGCCCAGTAAGGAAGACTGCTAAAGATTTATAGTATTTGAATACGACATATGACAGGTTTTTGTATGAAAAAAATAAAACATTTAATTTATACTTTATTATGTTGCCTTTTTGAAATAAAAAATACAATAATAGATCAGAAAAAAACTGTAACACTACCCATGAATTAAATGTTAAATCTTATTATTTTAACCATCATTGTGTGTAACCACCTATTTTTTAAGTTATTTTAAATAATTTATTTTTGAAGAGAAAAGATTTGGCTCCGCCGGGAATCGGGAGCCAAATCTTTTCTCTTCAAAAAAAAAAAAAATTATTTAAAATAATTTAAAAAATAGGTGGTCACCCACAATGATGGTTAAATTAATATAAAATAATTAAAAAAAATTACGAACGTCAAGAAGATGCCCAAAATTGGACAAATATTGTCCATATCCCCTAAATACTCGCAAAACTTGCAAGATCGTGGGAGAGGTTACAGTGAAGAGGAAGGATTTGGCACCGTTTGGAAGCGACTCCGTGGTGTAATGGACCACGCATGTCGCGGAAGACCCGGGTTCGATTCCCGGCGGAGCCAAATCTTTTCTCTTCAAAAGATTATTATTTAAACTAAAATGATAATTAATTTTAACAGGCAAATACATTAATAAAACATGAATTTACTATTGCGACATTAAATCACATTATTCCAGGAAGTCTGCAAGAGACTTGGTATTCGAAAAACCAGGACTACGGTCCTCCTTCCACAGTCTGACGGAATGGTGGTAAAACGGACGAACCGAACCCTCATAAAGTACCTTTCCAATGTAACCTCTGACCATCAACGAGATTGGGTCAGATTCCATACTTCCTCATGGCCTACCTCTCTGCAGTCAATGAATCCTTTGGACAGACACCTACGAGAGTTCTCTTCGGTCGAGAGATGATGTTACCTTGTGACCTCATGTTTGCATCAGCAAACCCGGGGTCGATGTATCTGGGCAAGACTATGTATCCGGACTCCAGGAGAGGATAGAATACACGCATGAGCTAGTTCGTAAGAACCTTCGCCTCGCTACCGGATGAAGATAAACTACGATAGTAGAGCGGATCAGGGCGGGTACAAAGAAGGAGACCTCGTTCGGCTCTACAACCCCAGAAGAAAGCGCGTCGATGTGATCTACAGGGTTTTCAAGTATACCAAAGGAAGGCCTATGATCGTCCATATTGATCGCTTGGCGCCATATGCAGGGAACCACGAAGAAGAACAGGTGCAGCGGATTACGGATGAGACCTGTCGTTCGACCTAGGGAGCAGGCACCCATGAAAAAGAAGACATCCAGGAGGAATGTCTCTAAGGAGGGGGCAGTGTAACGTTTAATCGTCAAATAAAAACATATGGTTTAAAATCCCACACGTTGGAACAAACCGTTGGAGCACGTGGATGGGCCTAGATCTTTTCGACGGAGACCTGGAACCTCCCAGGAGGACCTCGAACCTTCTAGAAGGTTCCTTCTACAACTATATATAAGGAGCGAGTGGCTGGGCCAGTTAGTCTTTGTATTTGTCTTGACTGTGAAGCTTAAGTTATACTTTGTGTAACCTGCTCGGATATTTGAGCTTTATTAATTCGTTTGGCATTGATAATTGTATATTTTTGTTAAATAAATATTTGTTACCCACATAAATGTTACAATATATAAAAGAAATAAATAAATTATGCGTACACGTTAATCAATATTCTCTAATAGGCCTGTCACTATGAATGTGGTGAGTATCACTCCCGTAGAGTCTAAGACTATATTTCCCACTATCCTCCTTAGGTCTTATATCGACACAAAGATCATTCAATAGAAGCTAAAAACCGAAGTTTGAGGAAGGCTTTTTTTTTCTCTAATCATGTTCGATTTTGGTCTATTCTTAGTGTATTTTTTTTCTGAATGACTCCTTTATACAATCAAAGAGATGCTGCTCTTTACTGACCTTACAAGGGACTATTTTCTAGGACTTTAATATAATTTTGTATAGGGTAAGCTGATATTGGTGTATATATACATATATACTTTATGACGCAATGATACACTTGAGAGTAGTAGACTAGTCGGCGCTAATAAAATATACATTGGCAGGAAGGACGAAGTGGTGGAGTTGAAGGTGGGGGGGGAGTTGACACGTTGACAAGTAGAGGGAAACCCCCCCTTTCCTCCTGCCCCCCCTTTCCCCCTCCTTCATATTCCTATATCCCATCCCGCCTGTCAGTTATAATAACAATCCCCCCCCCCCCCCCATCACATCCCCACTCCTTCAGTTATTTGGTTTATTTTATCCACTTTGATATAATTTATCTTGTTCAGCTTTTAGATGAATGGCGCGGGCCCGTCAGTTCGAGATATGAGAAGTAATATCCATCAATATATACCCTATAGGCATAAATATAAGTCCTCTACATCTACCTTATTTCCTGCTGAATATTTAAAAGAATTTTTGCATGTTTTCTATCAATTTTTTATTTATTCATTTTTTTTTTTCAAATCATCAATTTAATCGGTTTCCTTATAAACACCTAATGAAGGGTTACATTTAGCTTCTTATCGATAGAGTACCATATAAAATGTTATCTGAAATAAATAACTTCGGGGTTGCATTATTGGACGTGCTGATCGATAATAGCTAGCAATAAGTTTTAATGTACCTACCTACCTTTACACTGTGCGAACCTCACCGTCGAACACCCTTTATCTGTTCCCCTGAGTGTTCGGGATTTGCGCTAGTGTCACTTTTGAGTTAGTTAACATATGCTAACCTTCATTTAGCATTTTTCTGACGTTTCTTCTGATCTGAAAGATTGATTTCTATTTTTTTTTCTAAAATCTTATCAAGTCTTTGACGTTTATTATCAGTTCTATCTAACCTTCTTAGTATTAGACATTTTTGTATTCTATTATAGATGTATCTTTAGAAAGATAGATGTATCTATAATAGAATACAAAAATTTCTAATACTAAAAATTCTAAAAAGGTAATAACAAAGCCGGGTTATAACATGGAGAAATAAATCGAGAACGCTCAGACCACTGTTTATGATATTACGCTATGATAGATTTTTACTTTCACTTACCTACATATGAAATATATAGTAAGGGAAAGTATTCCGATCATGAAAAGTTTCGACTTCTGGTTTTCAACGGAAATACACGTTTTGGGGTCCCCTGGGTCCAAATAACCAAGTCCCGCGAAATGGTCTGTGTGAGTGTGTGTCTGTGTGTATGTGAACAGACCAGCTCAAAAACTATAAACCGTGCGAACCTGAAATTGGGTATTTAGTGTATGTATATGCCCGCGATGTGACAGCAAAAAATTCATCAAAAGTGCTCAAAGGGAGGGAGTACTTTATTTAATAACTTTTACGTTTTTTCGATTTTCTCAAAAATGGCTGTAACGATTTTGATTAAACTGAGTATTTAATGTATTCATATGCCCGAGATATGACTGTAAAAATTTCATCAAAATTGATCAACCGGAGGGGGGACTTTACTTAATAAATTTTGTACCATTTTTAAATCCGGATTCGAATAACATGATAGTGTTAAAATAGCACCAAAATGGGAGAGGGAGGTGGGAAATTATTTGCTTTCTAACTTTTTTACCGATTCCGACAAAATAGTTATAATGGATAGGTTTCGGCTGAGGGAAAAGGAAAATTAATAATTTTTTTAATTCATCCGAGTTCAACAAATTTTAACAAACTTATTTATTTAAACTTATGATTGTCAATAAATTCAATTTGATATCTTTATCGGTCAAAAGAGCAGCAATTTTACTTCTGTATGCCGTATTTAACGATTTTTTAAATAATTTCATTTAAGCACCTTGTCTTCTAAGGTTCAGATATTTAGTAAGGTAGGCAGTATATATTCTTGTGTTTTTCCTGCTAAGACTTACAACTTTTAAGAGATTTCCGACCATTGCCTGATAGAGATAAATCGGTTGAAGAAAAAACCCTAGTGCCAGACGCTCAAAATTCTGAGCAACATTCAAAACTACACAAGTAACGTATTGCTTTTCGTTTAGTGCTCAACAAATGAAGTCAGCAACTGTGTGCAATTGTCTTTTCTATAATAATTTTCGAAGCGTTTATGACAATCGCATAAATTGTTTAGCGCATAATTCCCTCATATATGAATGAATGAACATGAATAACTGTTTTTACTTGTTTATACAGAACATAACAGATTATTCTCAGAACTAAATAAAAACATTAATATATAATATATGGCCTATTAGACGGTCAGCCCAGAGGCAACCAATCTAAATTCTAAATTTTAATCTAAATAGATCATTTCACTTATCTGAAAAAATAATAACAAATACATACAAAAAGAAAGAAAACAAAAGGATAAGAGTAACTTCAACAAACAAATACTAATGTCATGAAGGGAGTTGGCCGTCAGCCGTGTTGGAGTATAGTCTCTCTCTCTCTCTCTCTCTCTCTCTCTCTCTCTCTATATATATATATATATATATATATATATATATATATATATATATATATATATATATATATATACAGGAGAGTCTCTATGATAAAGTCTTATAAAAGTAGCTTAAAGTGCTCATATCAAAGTAAAATTTTGTGTAGAGGCATATTACGTTTAGTAATTCATAATAGTGTTGGATGAAAAGAAAAGATTAAACGTACACAGGTACATTTTCAAGTATTTAAAACTGCAGAAAGAGTGGGACTTAAAAAAGGAATGTTAAGTGGGCCTTTTATTTCGATCATCAATTAATATAAAAATGTCAGTTTACCAGGGGATATCCCTAATTGATGTGATGGAGGAGATCAAAAACCATTAAAGATGGGATGTTAAAAATTCAGACACTGATGGTAACTATTATTGTAGAATTGAAGTCTATAACTTCAAAGTGCACGGAACATGAAAATAAAATCAGTGATCAGGCAAAAGAAATACAGTTTCTACGAAAACAACTTAACAGAAGTAACCTTATAATTTTTAATGTTCCCGCACAGGAAGAAAGAGAATCAGTAAATGTAGTAAGTATACTCGTATACGGTGACTGAGTTATTTGAATAAACCGATATAAAAATAAAAGAAGAATCATTCAATTTTTGTCATAGAATTGGAAATGGTGAGGGTATACGTCAAATTATCATTTGTTTCATATATACAGAAACAGCGTGTTATAGATAAAAAAGGATGTTTTAAAAAAATGAAATTTCCCATAGCTCACGATAAAAATTCTCTCATTATTTAAGCCTTTAAAGTAAGTTGTTCCTAAAGGCCTTTCTCAGACTTATTCATTAAGAAATACGGGCAACATGTTCATAGTTTCGTAACGTGGATGTTGTGACGATGGTGCAAAATAAGATTTATTAATAATGTAAAATAATATTTAATAAAGTACTGGACATAGATATGGCATCCTCCTGGTCAGTGTTAAGGGGTTATCTGGAAAAGCGGTGAGGTCCAAAAAGGGAAGGGGATATGATCTAATAAGTGCCGCCTTGGAAGCAAGAGGGATCATAAACGTGGGTAAAGGTGTCTGAGGAAACAGTAGTGAAGATCAAAAGAATGCTGAGTAGTAAAGTAATAAGTGCAAAGGATGTTCGCTAGAGTGTCACCTGGCCAGACTTACCCGAAGATCAATGTTTGGTCTAACCACTAAGGTCAACAAACCCTTAAGAGCATTGGGGGTCATAAACCAGGAAAAAGGTACCGCTATTCGGTAAATGAGTGTGGAAGAGAAATTTCGAAATAAATCAACCTACAACCTATTTATATGGATATTTTGGAAGAAGGAACGGGGTCATGGGAGTGAAGGGAGGAGATCACCGAGAGTGCAAAAGGAGTTCAGAGAAGCGGAAGGAGATTTGAATGGGATACAGTCAGTATTCAGATCCTTTTTATGTTGCTATTCGCCTAAGCCCTACTCACCTGAATTAGCCGGAGGCTTAGAATTATTTTGATCAGTAATCTTGGTATGTTTCTTATAGTAGAATATTTTTTATTATACTAAATGTTTTAAATTGGCGAGCAGCCAGGCGCCCAACTTCTCTTCTTTTCTTTTGTTTCTCTTCTTATGATATTCATATGATACCATGTACTGGTCATGATGTATATCTTAGAAAGCGAATAACAAGCAAATAAATAAATAAGTAAAATTGGTTATGGTAGAAATGAGAGATAGTCAACTGTTCTTCAATTACGATAATGTATAATGCATTTTCAGTTTACAATGATTTTATTGTGGTAAGCCAACGTTTTGATCCAACTTGTGGATCTTCATCTTCAGAAATCCTAGGACGACCGCTGGACGCGAATCCGCGACCTTTAGTTGCTATGCTAACCACTTCATCATAGGTCACTACTGATTTAATGTTTATGGGTGTTAAAATTAAGATTTTGGATGTAGCTGATTTAGAATCAGACTGGTTGATCAACAAGTTTTGTGCATAAATTTATTTTTTTTATTTTATTTTTTGGGACAAGGCAATTACCTAAATTATAATTCATATAGAAGTGAGAGATAGTCAACTGTTAATCTTTACGATAGGTTAAATAATGATAAGGATTTTCAGTTTGAATTTATTTTCGAAAGCCAAGGTTTCGATCCAACTTGTGTATCTTCAACAGGGCTAAAAGTAAACAAATACATGAGTATCTATGCTAGAGGGTGACAATAAATGGATATATACAGAACTGATAAAAATAAAAAAGATGGTGTATACATGAATATTAAAATAAGTTGCTGGTTAACAAGATCTTGTAGATGAGTCCAGATGGGTGATGTTGAAGTGCTGTGATGGTGATGATGGTAGACTCATATCTTCGTTTATTACTTCGTTTACAATAGTAGAAATGAGAGATAGTCAACAGTTCTTCAATTACGATAAGGTAAAATGATAGTCAGGATTTTCAGTTTACAATGATTTTATTGTGGTAAGCCAACGTTTCGATCCAACTTTTAATCCTTGTTTCGATCCTTGTAAACCAGCCACTTATTTTAATATTCATGTATACACCATCTTTTATATTATTATCAGTTATATATATATTCATTTATTGTCACCATCTAGCATAGATACTCATATATTTGTTTTCTTTTAGACCTGATGAAGATCCACTAGTTGGATAGAACGTTGGCTTACCACAATAAAATCATTGTAAACTGAAAACCATGACTATCATTTTACCTTATCGAAATTGGTTATGCATTTTTTAAACAGAAACACTTAAATGAACAGGTTATACAAATTAGAATTTAGTACAGATAGCACCTGATAATAAATAAGACATAAAAATATATATTTCATTTGGATGACAATAGACGTAGGAAGACCCAAAGCAGTTACAGAAGAAGATGGACTCAGTTCGTGGCAGGCCTCACGCCGCAGTCCTTTGCCTGGGAGAGGAAGCAGTCTAACTTCTCGCGGTAGCAGTTCCTCTCTTCGCAGACCGCGGCCAACCTCTTCCTCAGTGCCTTGAGGTCCCCGCAGAGCGCTGCCATCTCGGCCCGGCCTAGCGAGTCCTTGTGCTTCAGCCGCTTCACCTGGGAGTCAGTCCGCCTGTTGGCAGCCTCGATCCGCTCCACCTGCTGCGCTACCCTCGCTCGCTCCCTCCACAGAGCCAGTGTCCGCTTCCTCAGTCGCTGGTTCTCCACCTCCGCTTCTTCGTGGGATTCTGCAAAACAATAAAAAAAATTTAAAAAAAAAACAAAAACAATTCGAGATATAAAGGACTAGCACACTCGAAATGTCAGGTTCAACATTTTACGAATGTTCCCTCTTTAGCCTCCGACTATAGACCTATCCCCATTTTTTTACTTTCACTTACCTATATATGAAATATATAGTAAGTGGAAGTATTGCGATCGTGAAAATTTTCGACTTCCGGTTTTCAACGGAAATACACCCCCTGAGTCGAAATAACCAAGTCCCGCGAAATGGTCTGTGTGTGTGTGTATGTGAACAGACTAGCTCAAAAACTATAAACCGTGGGAACCTGAAATTGGGTATTTAGTGTAGGTATATGCCCGCGATGTGACAGCAAAAATTTCATCAAAATTGCTCAAAGGGAGGGGGTACTTTATTTAATAACTTTTTACGTTTTTTTCGATTTTCTCAAAAACGGCTCTAACGATTTTGATTAAACTGAGTATTTGATCGATTTATATGCCCGAAATATGACTGTAAAAATTTCATCAAAATTGAATAACCGGAGGGGGGACTTTACTTAATAAATTTTGTATCATTTTCACGTGTTTTTTTTATTTACTCAAAAACGGTTTTAACGATTTTGATCAAACTTGGTATTTGATGTATTTATATGCCCGAGATGTGACTGTAAAAATTTCATCAAAATTGATCTACGGGAGGGGGGACTTTACTTAATAAATTTTGTACCATTTTCACGTGTTTTTTTTATTTACTGAAAAACGGTTTTAACGATTTTGATCAAACTTGGTATTTAATGTATTTATATGCCCGAGATATGACTGTAAAAATTTCATCAAAATTGATCTACGGGAGGGGGGACTTTACTTAATAAATTTTGTATCATTTTCACGGGTTTTTTTATTTACTCAAAAACGGCTTTAACGATTAACAAAAATAAGATATGAATGTAGAAAAATGTGTGACTTTGGGAAATGATAATTAGCAAAACACGTCAATTTCTAATCTAAGTAAGTTGGTAAGTGAAAGTTGTGTGTTGCGCGCACGCACCAGATTTTTTAACTTATCCAAACCGCTCTCCTCAATCCTCTTCAGTCCGGCTTCCGCTCCCACTATTCCACACAACCTGCTCTACTTAAGATCACAAAGGACCTTCAATCGTCCATGGACGAAAGTAAAATGACCGTCCTAATCCTCTTTGATTTCTCAAAAGCGTTCGATATCGTCAATCACGAGATCCTCCTTTCTAAACTCCATAACCTTTCCATGTCAAACAGCGTCTTGAATGGATCCTCTCCTCCCTTTCCTCACGTTCACAAACTGTCAGAGTTATGGACAGAGGGTCCAGTGATGGACAGCTTGGGCTTTGAATAAAATCTATTAGCTTCCTTGTGTGCTTACAGCTTCAAAGTTTTTCAACAGTTTTGAACAATGCTTGCTGTTGACAACTATCTGAACAAAATAAACAAATGAACAAAATAAAAAGTTGGTTTCAGAATGTTTCTTAATATCGTTTCTTAAGTTCAGTGTCTTAATAGACCTAATATTTTTCCTATCTTATACAATTTGAAAAAATATTTAATCAAAATTATTGTACCTTTTTGTTGTTGTTTTTTTTTTGTTGTAGTTTAATAGAGATTTTAATGTTTTCTGAGATATATCCATTTCTGATACCAAACCCCTGTCCATTGCAAGAACATTGACATTTAGAACATAGAACATTTGGGTTGTCCATTATTTGTCCAAAAATTAGTTTTGGTAAAATAGAGAATAAAGTTGCAAAATTGAATATGTTAAAAATTTTAAAGCATGGAACATTTAAAGGAGATCCTAAATATTTTAAATATCTAAAGGAGACGTTCAAAACTACAATAAGGCGTTAGCCTTATTCATTTAAGGCTGCAAAAAAGGGGGAAATTTTCCTTTGATATGTCCTTCACTCGTGCGATTACCCTAATTTACTTCAAAATAGTTCTCTTTTTATTCGATACCAAGAAAAGAACCTCTTATCTGTTCAGGTAAGATTTAGGATGTTGAAAATCAGAAGGACTTCTAAACAAATTAAACTTGCTAAAATATTGTAATACTTATTTAATTTCACATGAATCTAGCCTAAAATTTATGGCTTAAAGCTTATCTATAATCAAGAAAAAACTTCGCTTACTAAATATATATTACCTATCAATTAGACATTCCTATGAACCTAAATGAATTCAAGGAAAACTCAGATCATTTGTAACTGAGAAATTCTCAGTTCAGAGTTTATATTGAAATAAATTCTTAGTAAGAATTAATTTCATTATATAAAATCTCTAAAAGAGACTAAAATGCTTCAATAGCTTTTAAATCTCTTAAGAACATTAAATAAATAAAATATCAAACAAATTATGTTTCACTTTATTGTTAACGAGATGGTTAACTTTACATAACACAATTTTTAAAAATGATAAGGAGTATTTAAATATTATATAGGGACTGATTACAGTCTTACAATATTTTAGAGCCTGAAAACGTAATTGTAATTATTATTAAACATATTCTCACAAATAATATAACACAAGAACATATTATATTATGTGAAAAATAATTAACAAAAAAAAAAAACAGAAACAAAATCTCATCCTTGTCTCGTACCCCAGTGTTGATAAGTGCATTAACCTTAGAGCCCAGAACTAGATTAGTCTTAGGGCTAAATCATTTATTCAAACCCTAATGGTAGAGTTACCTCCGGGAGACTTATTTAATTTCACATGAATCTAGCCCTAAATTTGTGGTTTAAAGATTATCTATAATTAAATAAAATACATCTGTATTTGCTAACTAAATATGTATTAACTTTCGTTTAAACATAAGTTAGACATTCCTATGAACCTAAATGCAGTCCAGGAAAATTCAGATCATTTTTATCTAAGAGTTGATTTCAATATTAACTCTTTGAAGGAGACTAAAATGCGTCGATAGCCTTGAAAGGGTGTATTGACAACTATAATTATCGACTATTCAGAACTAATTTATTCCGCAAAGACATCTTACTGGAACACTTTTGATGACCATTAATGTTCGTGTTAAAAGTCAGTCTTTGGCGGAAGTTTTTGCAATATTATTTGAGTTTACCGATGACTGTTGGGATATCCAGGTCCGTGTGCAGTAAGCCATTTGTCACATAGTATGATGCGTCCCCTATTTTCCTCAATACTTTAGACTGGAATGACTAAATTCTTTGGATGTTTGAGGGCTCACAGTTCTATCCCATATGTCCATAATGGTCGTATTATGAATTGTAAATTTGTTAGTTATTAATAATTTGGAACAACCACCGAAAAACCTCGATAATATTCCAAATCGTCTGTAAATTTTTTGAATTAAAATTAATAAAAAAAGCATTTTAATTGGATGTTCATTAACAAAATGAAATTCTCCCTCTTTGTATCTTAAGAAAGGATGCCTAATAAAATTGAAATCAAGGATTTGACATCTACTGATCACCAAAATGTTCCTTTAACACAAAATTTACATCACAGAGCTTCAGTAGGCCCATGTTGAGAGTCGCAGGAATGGATTTCTCATTAGCATTATGGGCTTAGTAGATTTTGATTTGAAAGCTGAATTTTAATTCCTATTTTGAGACGGTTTCAATTGGTTTTTACTCATGAAAACATCATGCCAGTAGATATAAAATCGTCTGCATTTATTAAATCACTATTTCAGTGTTTTTTTTTACTTTCACTTACCTATATATGAAATCCTCTTATATAGTAAGTATGGGAAAGTATTGTGATCGTGAAAAATTTTGACTTCCGGTTTTCAACGGAAATGAACGTTTTGGGGTCCCCTGAGAACAAATGACCAAGTCCCGCAAAATGGTCTGTGTGTGTGTGTGTGAACAGACTAGCTCGAAAACTATAAACAGTAAGAACCTGAAATTGCCCGCGATGTGAAAGCGAAAATTTTATCAAAATTGGTCATATGGAGGGGGTATTTTATTGAATAACTTACCGGGTTCTTTTCGAATTTCTCAAAAACGGCTCTAAAGATTTTGATAAAACTGTTAAAGATTTTGATGTAGATATATGCCCACGATATGACAGCAAAAATTTCATTGAAATTCATCAAACGGAGGGGGCACTTTATTATTTTTTTTTTCTTTTTTTTTTATTCTTCCTCTTCCTCGCCTTGTAGGCTATACGGGGTTTCCCGAGCCAGGGGAGAGGGTGGGGGATTGATGCCGAGATTAATTAAATTTTCCCCTGGCTTCTGGTTTAGAACTTGCTATCTTCATGTTTCCAAACAGAAGTTGCCGTGGGCAACGCGTATTTTCTAACGCGTTTGCCCACTCGGCCATTCCGCCACCCAAAAAATCCTAGGGCTACCACAGGTCGCGAACCCACGACCTTTAGTATTGTAGGTTGCCATGTTAACCACTACACCACAGGTGACCCCAAATTTTTAATCGCAATGGTGTGTGTGTGTGAGAGTGTGTGTATGTTAATAAACTAGGTCAAAAACTATAAACCGTGCGAATCTGAAATTAGGTATTTGATGTATTAATATCCCCGAGATATGACTGCAAAAATTTTATCAAAATTGATCCAACAGAGGGGGCACTTTATTAAACGAACTTTGTCTAATTTTTCCTTTTTTTTTTTTTTTTTTATATTTTCTCCAGGACGGATCAAACTATTTTGATTAAACTCGGTATTTGATCTATTTATAGGCCTGCGGTGTGAAATTAAAAATTTCATCAAAATTGATCAACCGGAGGGGGCACTCAACTTAATAAATTTTGTCTCATTCTCATGTTTTTTTTATTTACTAATAAATGGCGTTAAGGATTTTGATCAAACTGGGTATTAGATGTAAATTATAGTTATTGTATATAATACAGTTAATAAATTAACTGTCTCTCGTTACGCCTAAAAATAAGAAATAGCTAAATGTGAAATATAAAAAAAAAATATTCCGTCAACACATAAAACACGTTGAACCCCCCATGCGGAGTATGCCTTTAATGACAGACCATTATTCATAATTAAAGCCATTCTGTTCATTTAATGGAAATTATTTGTTTCATGTTAACTAAATGAATTTTTAAACAACTACATAGAGAATTATAAAATCAGACGACTTGGAGTATTATGCTTGCATTGCCGAAGTATCACAAACTCGGTAGTATCACAAACGAAAAAACTATAAAAACTTTTATTTAATCATAAAAAAAAAGAGTTCTTATAGAGCAAATAAAAACAAAAATAAGAAATGAATGTGGAAAAATGCGTGACTTTGAGAAGTGGCAATTAACAAAACACTATCAGTTTCTAATCTAAGTAATTTGGTAAGTGAAAGTTGTGTGTTGCGCGCACACACAAGATTTTTATTTTAAATAGTTCCGATGCACAGTAAAAGTCTATATTTTTTTTTTAACACAGCTAAAAAGAAAGCATTGAACTCATCATGAACTGCCTGAAAAATTATTTATTTTCTTCAAAACAGCCGGAGTTTCACCATTGTAGAGATGGATTGTATGAATGAGGGAACCGACAGAAAGCCCACTCCATTCAACAAAATGGGCGAGAAGAGCTAATTTCCACCTTCAATAGAAAACCAGCAGAAAGAAAAGCCAATTAAAACAGGAAAACAGAATTCATCTTTTTTTTTTCAAAGGAAATCCCACAGATATTCATTCTAGAGCCAGCCTGTTGTCTTTTTTCAGTAGGAATATCTGTTAATTTAATTAGGACAGATGATGAGTTTTTGTGGTTTTTGTTTCGCTGAAATATATAAATAAAACTAATGAATTTTTTTATCGGAAAATGGCGGTTAATCGTTTCTGTAGAATCCGCTTGGTATGGATTAAGTTAAAATCTATTCAACTTAAAATCATAATCCTAATTTCATCGTTCATTACTCTGTTATATTTGTATATAAACATTTGAAATATTAAATGAAGAAAGTTATATAACTTATGAGAATATAACTTAAGAAAGTTAATCGGATTGATAAAAAAATCACATTTATCATTTAGGACTAATAAAGGTCTTACAATATTTTCTATCCTGAAAATTAATTTTAATTATTTATCAAAAGTACAAAATTTAATTTTAAAAAACACAAAAGTTTAATTTAAAAAAATGTAAGGGACCATCAGACATATAAGGACCATCAGAGCATATAATATCTATAAACTCCCGAACCTACTTACGTACTACTACGCTCTATCGCCGTACTACAAACAGTTATTTACACTGTAACGTGAGAAAGGATGTCTGGCCGCACCTAACCACTTTAAACTTGACCTGGATAGGCAAATTTTAGGGCGGATTCACACTATCGCTCCGCTCCCGCTCCACTCCCGGTCCGCTCAAATATTCTAAAGAGAAATAGACAGGGAATTCCACTATCAGTACCGCTCCGATCTCGCTCCACTCCCGGTCCGCTCTCACTCTACCCCATTCACACTAGCGCTCCGCTCCAGGTCCGGTCTCACTGGCAAAATATTCTAAAGAGGAATAGAGAGAGGTTAATCACAATATTGGCCCAGGTCCGGCCTCGCTCCGCTCCCGCTCCACTCTCCTAAAGTCTTTTCATATTCACATTATATAATTTTACACCGTTCACGATTGAAACCATTAATAATCGAAACCGTCTGTATTTGATTTTAATTAATAATTAACTTTCAGTTATTAAAGTATTTATTTATTCATCAATTTTACGGCCAAAAAAGTTTAAAAACTTTAAAAAAAAAAAAAAAATATATATATATATATATATATATATATATATATATATAATTATAAATTGATTTAATTAATGGTGAAGAAATAATTTAAATTTTTTTTCCGAATTTATTCGAATACGCTTGAAATGATAAAAAAAAAAAAAAAATCACCAACAATAGGCGCGGTTTTTCGACGTGAAAAGTTCATGTTATGTTTGAGATATATTTTGCTATGAATTAATTTTCTCGTGAAATGGTTACCGATTTATTTATTGACTACATACTCATTGCTATTATAAAATAAAGTTTAATTTGAAACGAATAAAAATGCAGTATATTATGAAAAATGTCAGATCATTAACAAAAAAATATATTAAAGCAAAAAATAATTAAAATATTAATCAGGAAAAAAAGAGAACACAATCCGTAAATTTGTAGCATTCAACTTGAAATTTTCAAGCGTATTCGAATACATTCCGAAAAAAAATTAAATTAATTCTTCACTATTATTTAAATTAATTTATAATTATTATTAATAATTATCATTGTGTTGCAATATATTCTTCTTATTATATTTTTTGATAATATTATCTTCTTCATCAAGAAAAGTACATTTACCAGCTATTTCTACAAACGAAAAATTGTTTTGTTTTTTGGCCGTAAAATTTAAGAATAAATGAATACTTAAATAACTGAGAGTTAATCATTAATTAAAATCCGAATACAGACAACTTCGATTATTAATGGCTTTAATAGCTTAAACCTTTCAAAATTCAACGGTGTAAAATTATATAGTGTGAATACGGTAAGATATTAGGAGAGCGGACCGGGAGTGGAGCGGGAGCGGAGCGCTAGTGTGAATGGGGTAGAGCGAGAGCGGACCGGGAGCGGAGCGAGAGTGGAACGGGCGCGAAACCGAAAGTGAGAATAGGCCCTTAGGGCGGTACCGATAGTGGAATTCTCTGTCTATTTCTCTTTAGAATATTTGAGCGGACCGGGAGTGGAGCGGGAGCGGAGCGATAGTGTGAATTCGCCCTTAGGACTCCCACTTTATCAGCGTCCGATTAGCCTTAGTGGCATAAAGTGACGTTAAACAAACAAACAAACAAGCTTGATGGCGCGCAAGAGAAATTTTATCTTTTCAAGTGATTTTTAAGTTAAAAAAGTGCCAAGCCACAAACATTTGAAAAGATAGTTCTTAAAAAATTATTTCTGGGTAAACTTCATATAAATAAAAGTACAATAGAAAGGTAACTCATTCCTAGTTTACTAAGTTTACAACAGAAACATTGTTACTATTGACTGCAGTAATATTTCAAAATTTGATTGAATTTTAACATTTCCCGTACTCAAAACAAGGAAAATTTTGCCTGGCACTATTTGCCCCGACCCCTTCAATTATCAGAGATAGCATTGTCCTGTGAGCTTTGAGAAGGGTCAATATAAGATTATGATTATTATCAAATCATTAATGGCATATTGAATGAGTATTTTGACTGTTTGTCAATGGATTAAATAATTATTATGGAGTTGATAGTTTAACCCATTCTATAACAATTGGAGCAAACTATAAAATTGGAAATGAGTCCATAGGTCGCTTATACTTGGAATGTATTTTTGAGAAGATAGTTAGTTACCGTGATACGGGGTTAAATGTTACATTTTTTGTGTTATTGACATCAATCTGATGAAATTTCGAATTCAGTAACCGAATACATGGAGGCTACTCGGCAGAGAAGCAGTGTGGGTGACAGCTCTAAGGGTGGCGGTGAATTATTGCCGAGTCCGGTGAGGTCGTGTCCGGGACTGGTCACGAAAACCCTTGTCCCCTCAACACGTCCTTTCTCTAATTTAATCAACTGTCCTCTGCTTTCATTTTTACTTCCACTCAACAATATATAAAACATATAGTAAGGGAAAGTATTGCGATCTTGAAAATTTGTATTTGATTCCTCTGAATCCACATAGAAACAAATCCGGAAATGGCTTGCGTTTGAACAAACTAGCTCAAAAACCTAAGCAGCGCGAAACCGTTATTGTGTAGTTGGTGATTGAGGTCGGTAAGTACCCGTGATGCTAGGGAAAATGTATCTTCAAAGTTGATTAACCAGAAGTGTGACTTAATTTTATAAATCTCTAAGATTTTGTTTATACCTAATAAACAATTTATGTGGGGTCACCTAAGGTATAGTGGTTATTATAGAAATCTCTATATATATCAAAGTCAAAACAAGGCAAAAAATACTAATGATAGAAACTTGAAGTTCGGAATTTAGATTTTAAACGCGATGTAGGTAACCACTAAGAAAGGAATTTCAAAAATGTAACCCCTAAGGGGTTTAAATGGCGAAATTATCGTTTATCTCTAAAGGACACCTATTTTTGCACTTCGAGAAAAAATATCTAATTTAGACTCATTTTAATCTTGATTAAACTTGACTTTTAAAGACGAGTTTAACTCGAAAGCTTCTACGGGCGTTGAAAACCATGTTTGAAAGCCGAAAAATGAACCGTTCGCGACGAATAAGCAATTTTTTGTTAGCAATTTTAGCAATTTTTTAGTGAACTCTCTCCATTGCGCGTCTCCCTCTCTTCTACCGAGCCGGCAGCTTCCCCCTCCAACATTTCACCTACCGGAGGCTCCGATCCCTGTTATGTTGTTAATATATAACATATGTTGTCAATATATAACATATTATATTAAATCAATACCAAGATAATGATCACAGAATTGATTTTAAAGGCTCGCTGCCAAAGTCTAGGAGGAATGCTAGTCTACAATATTTAAGTTCGTAGGTTACCTGTCCCGAGGTGGCCCTAAGATTTTGTAAAGGGATAAAATATCCTTGGCTATGCCTGGGATAGGGCGTAAAATGAAGGTTCTGAGCTTGTACTATGTCAGGTATTCTTTAACCCTTTGTTACACGCACCTCTCAGACTTTCATTCTTGCCCGCTAACGTCACCGTTTTTTCGATGATCTGAGTGGCACAAGTGGTTGAACTCTACAATATATCTTAAAATTACAGACGGAAAAAGTTTGCAGATAACAAACAGTACGTACACGCTAGCGGCACGGGATGCCGCAAAAATGGACCTTTTCACTTTAACCAATTGCTAGACACTGCCTGTAAATCACAGACTCGGCTCCACCTTTCTCATATTCTACGCAAATCCGATGAGGAATACTGTGGCGCTCATCTTGTTGAATTAAGAAATTACCGCGAAAATTCAAAATTACCCAAAATTGCGGCATGGAGTTCCGCTTAGCGTGTAACAAAGGGTTAAAGATATAATACCTGGATAGGCAACATTTAGGATAGGTAACATTGTAGCATCGTCCGATTAGCCTTAGTGGCTAAAGTAAATGGCATTAAGTTACGTTTAACAAACCAACAAACAACAACAATCATTCATGCGCAAACTGCATAGAAGATTTATTTTTAATATTTTCACCGATTGATTAAATTTATAGTGTTAGTCGGCTAAATCTCGGGACACCCTGAATAAAGAAAATTGCTTTATTTAATATGGATCTCATTTGATCACCGTATACCGTTTAAAGTAGTAATGTGATAATGAAACCCAAATTAAATATGGCAATATACGTAACTAGTATAAATAGAGAATATTGAATATTCAGGCCCAATAATGATAATCACGCGCCTCATAAAATGTAAACTTTACAGGACAAACGCAAAAAGTACCAATTATTTTTAAGTAATGTTACTCAGAAGACAGAATCTAATTTTTTTATATGTTATAACAAGTATAATGATACCAGCTTATCCATTAAATAACGCAAAATTGGTATTTGGTACTTTCTTGGTAACTTTGGTACATTCACTTGCGATCGTGAAAATTTTTGACGTTTTACTGAGACCACACATGACCGACTCCCACTAAATTTACTTTGTGTTTGTGAACGGACTAGCACAGAAACGATTTGTCGCACGAAACATATTTCGTCAAATTTGAGAATACGTAAACTTTATCCAAACTTTTCCTTACTATTTCTCAAAAACAGCTATAAAGACAAGGATTTTGATTAAACTCTTTTGCCTGTTAATATTCAAGTATTCTTTACTAATAGGTAGATTTTATGATCAAAGAAATATTCTGACAGGTCTTAAATAGCGAAGGGAAAATTTCTTCCAATTAAGTACCTTTTATTTACTTTACATGGAGTAATTAAAAATCTCATTAGTAACGTGAATCGGCTAAATAAATTTATATACGTATAAGGAAAAAAAAAAAAAAAAGAGAAATGTTTCACCGAGAATGAAAATTTCAATTACTGCTAACAAGTGCAGATATAAAGAATATCAGAAAGAATAATATTTAGATGGTAACGAGTAAAATGTTTTGATTGATTCGACTACATTTTAAACAAAAAAAATTTGGTCCTACCGTCCCTCTCCTTTTAGGTTATACGGTGTTCATTCATCAGAGCAAGACTAATTCTTATGTTTAGACTGAAATCGAACATTCTGGAAGGTTCCCGAAAAGCGTAGAAGATTCTCGAATAATCAACAGTAGGTTCTAGAAGAGTTGGGAAACTGTTCCAAAAAAAGTCTGGAACTCTTATCAATGTAACAAACCAAAATCACATGACAAACTATAATAATATGGTTTGGTTTCACGTTAAACTTCATGCAGTCTACTATATTGTACAGACGGAAATTATTTAGATTGCTTTTCTGCAAAATATAGAAAGGTTCACGTCAACAAGAATATAATTATATCCTTTATATATCAACCATATCGCTTTAAGGTAGGCAGAGGTCTACTTTTGAGTTAAAGTAGTAGAAAGAACCTAATAACTGCCCCAATGGTAGGCTATTTGCGATCAAAGACTATTTTCCCTAGTCGCCGTTTATGGATATAGTGTAAAATTGAGGATGCAGATGAAACTTCACATTTGATTATACAAAGAAACAATTTTTACTTTCACTTACCTACATAAGAAATATATAGTAAGGGAAAATATTGCGATCGTGAATCGAATGAAATATTCTAAAGTATGTTGGTGTTTTTAAAGCCTGAAGGTTTCAAACAACTCATTAATTATTAAACTGTATTATAAAGATTTAAGCATTCATACTTGCATAACAAACATGAGTAGTCAAACTTTATTCAAATTCTCAATGTCTACATATGCGTTGTAACATATATTTCTTCCCTAAAATAATATTTCTATATATTACATGCAACGAATGAGGACCTCAGAAGTAGAAAAAGTAATTAAATTACCCTAAATCGGAGAATACTGAACCAAGAGGAAGGATTCTTTTTTCGAAAAATTACCACAGCTATTAAAACCACTATTTAATAGCCCAGCAAACGTCCCAAGACGATGGCAACAAGTATATGAATATTAGAATTAAGTATTAGAACTAAAGATTACTCAAGGAAGAGGTGAGCCCATCACCGGTAACTTATAACTATACATTTATGAATGGATATCCAATACGAAATTTGATATTTACTCTACAATAATTAAAATATTGTTCTCTCACTAATACATTATGCTCTATATAGTTAAAATTGATAATTTTTACTTTCACTTGCCTATATATGAAATTTATAGTAAGGGAAAGTATTGCGATCGTGAAAAATTTCGACTTCAGGTTTTCAACGGAAATACACGTTTTGGGGTCCTCTGAGTCCAAATAACCAAGTCCCGCGAAATGGTCTGTGTGTGTGTGTGAACAGACTAGCTCGAAAACTATAAACAATACGAACCTGAAATTGCCCGCGATGTGACAGCAAAAATTTCATCAAAATTGGCCATATGGAGGGGGTATTTTATTTAATAACTTACCTGGTTCTTTTCGATTTTCTCAAAAACGGCTCTAAAGATTTAGATAAAACTGATAAAGATTTTGATGTAGGTATATACCCACGATATGACGGCAAAAATTTCATCGAAATTCATCAAACGAAGGGGGCACTTTATTTCATAAATTGTTTCCAGTTTTTACGTTTTTTTTTTTTCGATTTTCTCAAAAACGGGTTTAATGATGTAATTACTTTGTATAATTATTTCGTGCTCTAAGTCAAATCGATTACCTCCTCTTTAACACATCCTAGAACATTTTTGTAAAGAACAACTACAGATCATTCTAAAGAGATTGTTCTTTAAAAAAAAAATGTTCTACTGCGTAGCACCGTTTTTTTGTGTTCTAACCATTTTCTTGTCGACATGAGATATGATTTTATGATGTTTGTTTAACGTCACTTTATGCCACTAAGGACGATGCTACAGTGAGAATCCTAAATTTTGCCTGTTCAGGTATAATAAGGATAGGGATCTTTAACGAATACCTGATCGCAAAGAACATGGCCAAGGATTTCTTGCTCTTATTAAGAAATCCTAGGGCGACCACTGGACGCGAAACCTTCAGTTGGTACGCTAACTACTACATCATAGGTCACCACTAATTTATGTTTATGGATGTTAAAATTAAGATTTTGGATGTAGCTGATTTAGAAGCACACTTGTTGATCAACGAGTTTCGTGTATAAAATTATATATATTTTTTAATTTTTTTTGGGACAAGGTAATTCCCTAAATTATAATTTATTTAGAGGTGAGAGATAGTCAAATGTTAATCTTTACGATAAGTTAAATGATGATAAGGATTTTCAGTTTGAAAAAAAAATTATTTTCGAAAGCCAAGGTTTCGATCCAACTTGTGTATCTTCATCAGGGCTAAAAGAAAACAAATATATGAGTATCTATGCTAAAGGATGACAATAAATGAATATTTTACAGAACTGATAATAATATAAAAGATGGTAAGACTTTGAGAACCCCTCCATATTAGCTACTGTACCAAACCATGAAAAACGACTCGTCTCAGAATCCATTTTCATCCATCTGGAAAAAAAAATCTGTAAATCATAAAACACATAAAGAGATAATTTCATCCACTTATTCTAACATCATCCGCATCCTCAATTCCTAGTTTTGATTTCATAGGTATCCGCAATTATCGATGTACCTCTTGTATTATTGTTATCTTTAGTTTAGTATACCTTCCTTCTGTATATTTTTCAATTTTTCATGTATTTTGTGTTATTATTGAGTCCAGACATAACAATTTGTATACAGTACCATCTATTTTGTTAGTTTTTAATGTTTTATTTTCACTCAGTTGACATGTAGCCTTTCACTTCAAAAGCGTTGGGTTTCCCCGTCATAAACCTTTGAAGTCGGCAAAATATCACCTACCACTGCCTCTTACCTTATTTTACCTTCAGTCTTTGTATTTACCTTGACTCAGAAGGTAAATGTCAGATACTATTTTATCTTGCTAAACAGCTACTTATTTAAATATTCATGTATAATGCTTAACATCTTTTATATTATTATCAGTTCTGTAAAGTATTCATTTATTGTCATCTTCTAGCATAGATACTTATATATTTGTTTTCTTTTAGCCCTGATGTTGATCCACAAGCTGGACCGAAACGTTGGCTTTCGAAAATAAATTTTTTTTCAAACTGAATATCCTGATCATCATCTAACCTATTATAATTTATTTAGTTATTTTTACTTTCACTTTCCTATATATAAAATATATAGTAAGGAAAGTATTTCGATCGTGAAAAATTTCGACTTCCGGTTTTCAACGAAAATACATGTTTTGAGGTCCCTTGAGTCCAATTAACCAAGTCCCGCGAAATGGTCTGTGTGTGTGTGTGTGTGTGTGTGTGAACAGACTAGCTCAAAAACTATAGGCCGTACAAAACTGAAATTGGGTATTTGGTGTACATATAAGCCCGTGATGTGACAGCACAAATTTCATCAAAATTGGTCAAACGAAGGGGGCACTTTACTTATTGTACACTATACTTATGAAAAGAATTTTGTCTATTTTTTACGATTTTCTCAAAGACGGCTCGAACGATTTTGATTAAACTCGGTATTTAGTGTATGTATATGGCCGCGATGCGACAGTGAAAATTTCATCAAAATCGATTAATTGGAGAGGGCACTTTACTTAATAAATGTTGTCCCATTTCACGTGTATATTTTTATATACCCAAAAACGGCTTTAACGATTTTGATCAAACTTAGTATTTGATGTATGTATATGACCCTGATGCGACAGCCGAAATTTTATCCAAATTGGTGAAACGGAGGGGGTACTTTATTTAGTAAACTTTTTCTTATGTTCACGAGTTGTTTTTATTTACTCAACAACGGCTGTAATGATTTTGATCAGACTGGATATGTGGTGTATGTATATGCTCAATATGTGACAACCAAAATTTCATCAAAATTGGTCAACGCAGGGGGCTCTTTATTTCATAACTTTTTTTCCAATTTTTACATTTTTTACGAATATTTCAAAAACGGCTTTAATGATTTTGATTAAATTGATCATTTTTAATCAAAATCAAGTCTTCTTGTCTATATTATTTATAGAAATGGCAATTAAAAAAAGAGTCAATTTCTAATCTAAGTAAGTAGGTAAGTGAATGTTGTGTGTTGCGCTCATCGCACCAGATTTTTTTTTT
The DNA here is from genome assembly GCA_911387785.2 of Aelia acuminata. Taxonomy (NCBI): domain Eukaryota; kingdom Metazoa; phylum Arthropoda; class Insecta; order Hemiptera; family Pentatomidae; genus Aelia; species Aelia acuminata. The sequence goes on from OU426979.1 coordinate 170,687,079, forward strand.
TTTTAATCTCATTCATTTTCATTATTAAATTCATCTTAGACATACTCTCACACACTGTAGAAAGCTGCAACCTTAACTAGAATGGCCCCTAAAGTAGGTAGGGTGGGGGGAGGGACTATAGAGCATAGTGCTAATTCCATTGAAAGGAAGGCCCTCCGGCTCTCCACAATTCAATTTCCCCGCTGACAGAGGCTGGGGAATCGATAGGGTCCGGGGGTAGTGAATATTGTGAGCAGTTAGGTCCCACCGTCTTTGCCTCCCAACTTCTCCCTCTAATAGGCTTCCATCGATAGCATATTGGAGCCAAAATGGAATAAGAATAGAAACAACATGGTATTTTTATACAGGGTTTCCCGAATTTAAATGGTAAAACTTCAGGAACTTACAGGGGATCGAAAAACTAGGACAAAAAGTCCTTTAGAGATTTGCTCGTTTTTGCTTAGTTTTGGAGAAAATCGCAAAAAAAGAAGCAAAACAAAAATGTTATAGGTAGCGATTATCACCTTTCAAAGTTCGTCAGGCTAGGCAGTGAGATATGTAAACACTTAATGTTATCCTTTACATTCTTTTATTTGTTTACATTTTGGCTTCATTCTGGGATTATAATTCCTAAATCAGTCTTCAGTCAGTTACTCAGATATTTTTGTGTGAATAGCATCAGCCACTATGCCGCGTAAATATTATAATGTTGAATACGCTGATATGATTTTTGTGTATCGTTTCTGTAACAGTAAAGCTCTAGAAGCGGTGCGGGAATATGCCCGCCGATTTCCAAATAGAAGAGTGCCTAATCATGCCTAGTCTTTTCGTTAACTTTTAATAGACTACGAGAGACTGGGTCATTCTTAATACGCAATGAAGGCGACCAATTCCAGGCAGCAATAAGAGCAGATTATCGGAGAAGAAATTGTGTCCAACGCCACTTCGATAGCAATCCTGAGACTAGCATCCGAAGAGCATCTGCTGCATTAGGAATATCGCGAAATTTGAATGGTTATAATCACTACCCATATCATCTTCAAAAAGTTCAGAATTTATTACCACAAGATTATGTCAAGAGATTGAATTTTAGTAACTGGTTTCCTGAAAAAATTCGCGATGATAATTTATTTTCATTAAAAATTATATGGACCGATGAAGCTACCTTTACAAGAGGAGGAATTATTAATCAAAGAAATTATCATGTATGGGCTCTTTAAAATCCCAGAGCTAATAGAGAGAATAGATTTCGGCATGAATTTGCTATTAACGTTTGGCTTGGAATTTGGAACGAATTACTGGTGGGACAATATTTTTTACCTGAAAGATCGAATGGAATCACATCTACACATTTTTTGGAGAAGGACTTGTCTAATTATTTAGATGACATTCCCTTATAACAGCGGATTGAAATGTCCAGCTCTTTATAGCAGAGCTGCTCGAGCTTGGCTGGATATAAATTATCGACAACGATGGATTGGACGTGGAGGAGTAGTACCTTGGCCACCCAGATCACCTGATATGACACCCATGGATTTTTTCGTATGGGGAACCTTGAAGCAGGAAGTTTATGCGGTGTCAATCAACTCAAGGGAGCAATTAAGAGACCGAATCATAGATGCAGTGCACCAAATATCATCAGAACAATGTTTAGCTGCAATTCATCAAGTGAATGCTAGATGCAATGCTTGCATTGGTGCAAGAGGACAACATTTTGAGCTCTATTTACATTAAAAATAACATAACGTAAATATAAATGTAAATAAATAAGTATAAAAATGGAAACTTGTTTTGTTTATTTTTTTGCGATTTTCTCTTAAACTAAGCAAAAACGAGCAAATCTCTAAAGGACTTTTTGTCTTAGTTTTTCAGTCCCCTATAAGTTACTGAAGTGTTGCCATTTAAATTCGGGACACCCTGTATAGCTGCCTTTATACCGTGCGAACCTCAGCCCCGAACCTACCGTCGTACTACGACCAGCTATTTAAACTGAAACGTGAACTCGAGCGGAAAATGATGTCTGACCGCACCTATGCATAATATCCATTGCATAGAAGGCTGACTTGAAACTAGTGGCTGTTCCGACTTTTGCTCAAACTTACCTATAACGGATGACTAAAGGAATCTATTTCTGGTCTCCTACAAGAGTATGACTTTTAAGCCTTCTAGCAAGGCTTACGTTGACTACAAGGATGTAACTGCAAGAGCAATTTGTTCTGAGGATCAGGGGGTAAATATGACAAGAAAGGGTTGAGGCGTGGGAGGAAGTCGTTGGAGGACTGTAACAAAAGTGCCTTTACAATGTGCGAACTTCACCCTCGAACAAGTAAACCTCCCGAACCTTGTGGTAACGTCGTACCACGAACAACTATTTACACTTAAATGTGAAGTTGAGAGAACAATGATTTCTGACAGCGCCTATCCACCTAAATACAGTGATATCCATTATAAAGATGGCTGACTTGGAACTTTCTCGGTTTTGCTCTAAATTATAATGGATACAAGCGACGTCAGAAAGATAAGTCTAGAAGCTTATCTTAACTCAAAAGCGACACTAGCGCAATCCCCGAACACACAGGCGAACAGGATAAACAATATTCACAAACTTTCTCGGGGGGTATTAAATATTGTGACGTCTTCGGCTCCCAACTTCCCCATCGATAGCATATTGGAACCAAAATTAAATAAGAAAATAACCAACAAGGTGCCTCAATACCGTGCGTACCTCACCCTTAAACCGATGTTCCCCGAACCTACTTACATATTACGCCCTACCGCCGTACTACAAACATCTATTTACACTGTAAAGTGAACAAGGATGTCTGACCTCACCTAACCACCTTAAGAAAATAATATTTAGTACAAGCAAGTACATTCGGCTGACTTGGAACTAGTGGCTGTTTTGACTTTTGCTCAAACTTATTATGGATAAAAGCTACTTCAGAAAAATCCAAAAATAAGGTCTAGAAACTCATCTAACTCGAAAGCGACACTGGCACTATCCGATTTTTGCTCAAACTCACCTATAATGGGTGGCAAAAAGAATCTATTTCAGGTCTCCTACAAGAGTATGACTTTTAAGCCTTCTAGCAAGGCTTAGGTTGACTACAAGGATGTAACTGCAAGAACAATTTGTTCTGAGGATCAGAGGGGAAATTATAACAAGGAAGAGTTGAGGCGTTGGACGAAGTCGGTGGAGGTCTGTACAATGTGCGAACTTCACCCTCGAACAAGTAAACCTACCGAACCTAGCGGTAACGTCGTACCACGAATAGCTATTTACACTTAAATGTGAAGTCGAGAGAACAATGATTTCTGACAGCGCCTATGCACCTAAATATCCATGATATCCATTATAAAGATGACTGACTTGGAACTTTCTCGGTTTTGCTCTAAATTATTATGGCCACAAGCGACGTCAGAAAGATAGGTCTAGAAGCTTATCTTGACCCATTGTTACACACTCCATGCCGCAATTTTGGTAATTTTGAATTTTCGCGGTAATTTCTCAATTCAACAAGATGAGCACCACAGTATTCATTATCGGATGTGCTTAGAATAGGGGAAAGGTGGAGCCTAGTTTCTGTGATTTACAGGCAATATCCAGCAATTTGTTAAAGTGAAAAAGCCCATTTTTGCGGCATCCCGTGCCGCTAGCGTATGAACCGCTATTTTATGAACTGTTCGGATCCTGCAAACTTTTTCCGTCTAGAATTTTAAGATATTTTGTGAGGTTCAACTACTTGGACCATTCAGATCATCAAAAAACTGACAGAAATCGTCTCATTGAACCAATAAAAAACTTGAACCGAAGTCTCACTGCTGACTTAGTATGGACCTAGCAAATGAACGTGGAAAACACAGAAACAATAATACAACTGTCCGATGTCCACAATGTAATAGATTCGTCTTATTATGGACTATTATATTTCCTGTTTTTTTTCCTATTTTGGTGGTTACTTTTCGTTCGAAATTATTTATTTAAAAAAATAAGAATGTTTATATTAGCTTATCTATCTCGTAGATACCTGTTCTTATTCTTTTGATAAAATGTTAGGTAAACATATTTAAAAAGTAGCTTTAACAAGACGTAAATGCAGCGGGCAAGAATGAAAGTCTGTGGGGCGCATGTACCAAAGGGTTAACTCAAAATTTGACTACAAGGACACTAGCGCTATCTACGAAAACGCAGGGTACAGAACAGGAAACACAATATTCACTACCCTTCTCTGGGGGTATTGAATATTGTGAGCACTTACGTCCCAACGTATTCGGCTCCCAACTTCCCCATCCATAGCATATTGGAGCCAAAATTAAATAAGAAAATAACCAACATGGTGCCTCAATACCGTGCTCACCCTCAAACAGATAAACGTCGTATCACGTTGTATCACGTAGTGTTCGTGAACAGCTATTTACACTTAAATGTAAAGTCGATCGAACAATCATTTCTGACAGCACCTATGCATCTAAATACAGTAATATCCATTACAAAGATGGCTGACTTGGAACATCCTGAAGTTTGCTCTAAATTTTATGGATATAAGCGACATCAGAAAGTAGGTCTAGAAGCAAATCTTAACTCAAAAGCGACACTAGCGCAATCCCAGAACACGTAGGCGAACAGGATAAACAATATTCACTAAATTTCTCGGGGGGTATTGAATATTGTGAGCATTACTTCTCAACGTATTTAAAGTTGAGTTACTACTACCGCCGTGCTACAAACATCTATTTACACTGTAAAGTGAACAAGGATGTCTGACCGCACCTAACCACATTAAGACAATAATTTTCATTACAGGTTACTACATTCGGCTGACTTGGAAGGTCTAGAAACTCATCTAACTCAAAAGCGACCGTTGCACTATCCCCGAACACACACGCGAACAGATGATTTACCTTTTCGAGCTCGTGTCTTATCTAGATTAACCGAAATCTGCTCCGAAATTCTATTATTTTCTGATTAACATAAAATTAAAAAAACGAGTATTCTTCTGTAGGGTTAATTTAGGATCATCTGAAAGATAATCAATTTAAAGAATGTTAATTATGTAAACAACTGCTTGTTTAAATAATTAACAAGCAGTTGTTTTTGACAAGTTTTAATTAAAATAATATTATGTTCAACGATGGAAAGTTATTTAGAAGTGTGCGATAGTCAACTCCGTTTTTAACAGCATCAACATCCACTACCCACCTTTACACAGGTAAATAGCTTTACCTTTTTGAAATCAAAATACCCATCATATATCACCCACTTGAATCATTTTCTCCATGACTAAAAAAAAAAATAAAAAAAAAAAAAACTTGCGATAGATTGATAAATAGTCTGGATTGTCAGTTAAATATTTTTATTTTAAATTAATTAAACCATCATTGTGGGTGACCACCTATTTTTTAAATTATTTTAAAAAATTTATTTTTGAAGGGAAAAGATTTGGCTCCGCCGGGAATCGAACCCGGGTCTTCCGCGTGACATGCGCGGTATGCCATCCATTACACCACGGAGTCGCTTCCGAACGGTGCCAAATCCTTCCTCTTCACTGACAACTCTCCCATGATCTCGCAAGTTTTGAGGGTATTTACGGGAGATGGACAATTTTTGTACAATTTTTGGGCATCTTCTTGTCGTTCGTCAATTTTTTTAAATTATTTTATATTAATTTAACCATCATTGTGGGTGACCGCCTATTTTTTAAATTATTTTAAATAATTTATTTTTGAAGAGAAAAGATTTGGCTCCGCCGGGAATCGATCCGCGTTGAATCGATTTTCGCCCATTTAAAATAATTTAAAAAATAGGTGGTCACCCACAATGATGGTTAAATTAATATAAAATAATTTAAAAAAATTGACGAACGTCAAGAAGATGCCCAAAAATTGGACAAAAATTGTCCATCTCCCGTAAATACTCGCAAAACTTACGAGATCGTGGGAGAGGTGTCAGTGAAGAGGAAGGATTTGGCGCCGTTTGGAAGCGACTCCGTGGTGTAATGGATGGCATACCGCGCATGTCACGTGGAAGACCCGGGTTCGATTCCCGGCGGAGCCAAATCTTTTCTCTTCAAAAATAAATTATTTAAAAAATAGGCGGTCACCCACAATGATGGTTAAATTAATATAAAATAATTTTAAAAAATTGACGAACGTCAAGTTTAAAATTATTTAAAATATTTTTATTTTATTATTAAAAGCCAACGTTTCGATCCTTGTATTACTCTGGACTCTACACGATCTAATGAAGATACATATGTAGGGATCGAAACGCTGGCTTTTCAAAAAAAAAATGTTTAACTGAAAATCCTGAATAATAATCATCCTATTGTGATGGAAAGTAATATGTATAATTATAATATGAAAGTTTGCGTAACGACAAGTGGGTATCGCCAATATAATCGCCACCTCTCCGAGTCTGTTGTTTCGGGTCTTAGGCAGATCCAGAGTAACGGGAAGTACCAATAGCAGACTTGGGAGAGATCAGTATAGTGATGGTACCAAGAGATAGTAAAAATATTGTTATCACTGCAATACACAACCCTTTTCAAAGTGACCAACAGATCTCACAAGAACTTTCGATTGTTCTTCCTAGGTTCATTTTAAATAACCATTCGCAATAGTTTATGGCAAGTCGGTTTAATATCTTATGCCACTTCAATACGACTTATAACGGCAGAGCATCATCGGCGACTTGAGAGATTATGGTGCAGCTAGAGCCTACATGAGGATAGGGATAGAAATAGAGTTGTGTCCATGGATGAGCAGTGATTATGTATTGACAGCAACGGAGAGTCTAACGAAAATATGCGTGAGCCGTTTATTAGGTAGACAGTTTGTTTTGTTCAAGTAATTATGGAGGAACACTCCAAAAACCAGTTGCCAGTTGTTTTTCGATGGAAAATGGTCATAGTTTTCGATTCTGCAATCTTTTTAAAATTTAACCTACTTACAGTTATTAAAAAGTAATAAAGACTTTGAAAATTTCACTCCCTATTTCTTCATTCCCTTACTTTTTCCAAAAATTTCTTAAATAAGGGAGCGAATAACTCCATTCTTTGAATTCTCAAAAGAATTTGAGAATGCTTTTGAATGTAAAGGTGGCGATTCCTAAACTATGACCAAAAGTGTGTAACTGTAACCTAACCTAACTCTAAAATCAAGCTTACTTTTGGCTATACGCGTTTGGAATTACCTAATTTTTGAATTTGAAATTATTTTTATTGTGTTTCTATTGTTTTTTAAGATTGTATTTCTTTAAAATATACGTGTTTTTGCTTTCACTGCTCAAATTTTACTACTACCTCAACAAATTTTTCACTACCTCACTCACCCTTCACTCCCTCACTTTGAAATTGCTTTCCTAATTTTTTAAAACAACAATTAAAGGTTCTCCTGTCTGGCTACTATTTAAAAAGTGAAGGTAATATACCTCTGAGTACGTATGAATTTTTTCGGCCCGAAATTCTAACATTTCAATAATGAAATTTTAGCAAGTCATATCTAAGCATCTTCAGATAATGACCCATGTGAGTGTATAGATAGCTTAAAAAAATCGACAGTTTTAATCCATTACACATTTATAAATACACATATAAAATTAAACGATATATAAAATTGTACAATATAAATACCGAGGACTGGTTAATGGCGCTATGGATTACACGGTTATCAATCGGGAATGTAAATGAGAACCAATTAGGATTAGCGGGAAGGGGGGGGGGGGGTAGGATTATGGTGCGGCCTCAAGCCAGCCCCTCTAGTAAATGTTTGTCATTACTAAACCCATTACATTTATCTCATGGTGTGGCCTCAAGCACCGGGGCTCTAGGAAATTTACTAACATGTATCACAACTAATGCCCGGATCCAAAGAGATCCAGTCCGGGCTCTGTTATTCTAGTTCTATTCTTCCATCGAAATGGCTGTGTACTCGCGTAAAGAAAGAGTTATTTATTTACATTACAATGGCTATTTCATGATCATGTGCAGCTGAACATCTGGATAACAACAGAAAATTTAATGAGGCAGACATAATCCGACATTTGACAGTCCGACAGCCTCAGTAGTCAAACGCCCGCTTCGGAGGTCCGACAGAAGAGCAGCTAATGTAGAAAGTTACCGATCATGTTTTATACGGCTCACAATGGTTGAAATAAGCTGAAAATGGGAAAAAACCTAATAACTATTATAGTTACTTTGTTAGCGGCATGGAATCACACGCGTATTGATTTTTTGAGGTGCCGGATCTAATGAAGTAAAAATCAATGCAATGGGACCACCATCACCATGTCAAGTCCAAATTTCCGGTAAAAAAGTCAAAAATATCAAAATTTTTGTGTTGGTATCTTCGTATATCTTCTTTGAAAGTCCAAATCTAATGAAATCAAATTAACGATATCAGAGTATCAGATCAAATTTGATTTGGATTAAAATTAATCAAATTGTACAGAAGAAGTAAAGTTTTAAGAAAATAAAGAAAAATAAAAACGAAGACACGCTTACATTCCCTTAAAAAAATAAGTATTTTTATATACTAGGTGCATTTTGAATGTTCAAATATTTACTTTAATCCTATCAAAATAATTTTAGTCTAAAAACTAAAAATACACTTGAAGGACTCTTAGACAACTCGAGAGAAATGGCAATGGAAGTAAAATCCATGAGTTTATGTGACACCCTTAGGCGATAATAATTATAAATATATAATAATGTTACGGGTTTTGGGTTCAGTAAAATAAACAATTAGCATTAAACCCATAATTTATTAATCTAATACTTACAATGGTAATTACTGCCTTATTATTAGATACAGAATAGGATGTGTATGTAGACCCTAATCACTTACAACGAACCGAAAGGGTTAAAACTAGAGTCTTTTCTACACTAATATCACAATAAGGCTTACTACAATAGAAATTATCACTTATCACTTAACACTTATCACTGATCACTTCGAATTATACTCGACGGGTGTTGACCTACAACTCCGGTGAGGCTTGTTAAAGCCGGTATTTATAAGTCTTAAGTAGATTCTAGATGATTCCAAGTTCGCTCCAAAGTCTGCGATCTTACCCGGCCGCCAGTCCCGTGCCAAACAATGGACGAATTGTTCTCAATAGGCGCTTTGCCTTCACCCACTGGCCGCAACAATAATAATTCGCAGTATTTGCGAGATCTGTGGGAAAGAGGTCAGCGAAGAGAAAAGATTGACTTGACCGGAATGTGTGCCTGTTGTTGCAAGTGGCAATAGCGCCTTATTAGTGATAAGGAAATTCTAGTTCAAATCAAAGCCAAGCCCTACCTTTCCTCTTCTTATAAAAATATTTAGAAATATATAAGGATCCACAATTGAGGTTTAATTTTTTTTTCCTGAAAAATATTTTAATCTTAAATCTCTTCCTTAGAAATATGTCCTGATATGAAAAAAATATTTTCATCTCTTCTTTCCAGGTATAAAATTCCCTCACAGAAGGGTAAATGCCTTCTTAAAATTTGTTTCTGACCATAGGCAATAAGAGGGCAGAGCTGTTGCAAACCGACGAATGGAGATTCCAGAGCAAGAAGAAATGTTGACAATAACGAGCCTCATCCCAAGAAGTCCTTAGCTGGGGAATGCTTGGAATTTAATAAGAGTAAAAAAGAAGGACCACTTAAAAGGAGACCGGGACAATCTGAGCAGAAATAAATGTGTTGAGAGCATTCGAACGGAGGAAGGGTTAGCTATTTTGTCGCCCTCGATAGTCATTTTCTTTTTTCTTTTCATCAATTTATAAACGTCTTGCTTCCAAATTTTTTTTCTTATTTAAATATGAATAAAAGTACTCATTTATCTTTGTATATATAAAAAATCTCGTTTCGCGGAGGTAAAATCAGAAACTATTCACCCGATTTTGATGGAATTTGGCTCATTGTGTGAAGTTTTGTCCAACTTCAAAGATAGGATAGTTTTTATCTCGAGTATTGGCAACAATATTTCCTTTTTTTTCAAATTTAATGCTTATTATATTACGATTGTGATTATTTCTAAGTGTTATAAATTTCCAACAGATGGCGGTATATGTTGATTTATGATACACTTCATTTTTATCGATATTTAGAGTGGGTAAGCATAAATCTATTTTTTCCAGCTTGGACGAGGTAAATCTGTGTTTTCACCATGGCAAATAATGTGTCGCCTTTTTAAGTGTGGGAAAAACATCGAATATATTTGTTTTAGCAAAAGGTTAACCAAAATCATTATGCACCTATTAGTATAATCTCCTGATACGATATCTCATATCATCATGTGATATATTCTGAATTTAAGTAATATGCATTATGGCAAAAGATTAATTTGGTACATTTTCGCTGTCTATTTTGATTATACTAAACCCTGTTCCAATCAGATTCTTTATTAGTTCCTTTTACATGTATCATTCATTAACACATTATGGTCAAATATAAGTTGTAAACAATAAAAACTTTAACCCATCTAAATTCTTTACCAAACAATTTTATATTTGGCGTAAAGTTATATTTTAAATTCCTTAGGTTTTTATATTAGCTGAAACGTTTTTATCTTTATCGGGGAATTTTGATTTGTCTATAAAAAAGAATAGGATATATAATTAATTCAACGGATTATAGCTACCAAGCCACAGCAACGCCTGGCAGGGTTTGCTTTTTATTTTATAGAGGTTTTGAGGAATAAAAAATAAATCAAAGGGACACCTGTGGTGTAGTGAGCTAGCAAAGCAACCTACAATACTAAAGGTCGCGGGTTGCGTCCCACGGTGGCCCTAGGATTTTTTAATGGGAGTAAAATACTGTTGGCTTTGCCGTTCCTCTGTTAGGACGTTAAATGGAGGTCCCGAGCCTTGCGATTTCAGGTACTCGTTAAAGATCCTTATCCTAATTTTTATACCTGGATAAGCTAAATCTAGGATCCCATTAGTAGCATCGCCCTATTAGACAGTTTCATATAGCGTTAAAGTGTCGTTAACTTAACAAACAAACAAAAATTATTTTAATGCCCTATTAGAGAAACCCGCTCAAAGATGAGGGATTTGTGTCTATAATAGTCTGCAGATCTCTCGACTTTGATTGACATTTCGAATTAGTAAAATTCTGAATAATAAATATAGATTTTTTTGGTTATTAAAACATAGCGCTATTGATATATAATTATATGTGTGCTTGCAGCGTGAAGTATATGTAGTCAAATGTGACAAATCTTTGATTTGTCACATTTTTACTTAATTTAACTCGTTTGGCAATGAACTCAATGCTTTGATTTATTAATCAAGGTCTCGTCTACAATGTATTGATAAAAGTTCACAAGGCTATGTACATACAAATATTTTTTTGTTCAGAATTTTTAGTTTTAAACCTTTGCACTCGGCACCGTCTCGGACATTAACTACCGGCAACTCGATGCAACTTATTCCCGAAAACGTACACCCTGAAAACGTAATACTATGCACTAAAATTTCAGAACCAAATAAGGAATTTTAATGAAATTTAGCTTATGTATTTTTGTAGCTTCAAGAACACATAGTTACAAAAAAAAGTTAAATTTTTTAAATTTTATATTGCATTTTATAATTTTATATTAATTTCATTTTTTTTAAATTTTATAAATTTTTTATAATTTTATTATTATTATAATCATTATTATATATAAAAACATACAGAACCTAATTGGAGAAGTAAAAACAGTTAAAAAATCACGAGATGGCACCCTTTTAGTTGAAGTTTTCTCAGATATCCAATCAGAAAAGCTCCTAAAATGTGAAAATCAACTTAATAACTTTCCGGTTAAAGAAGAAGTACATGGGAAAATAAATCAAAGTAAAGGGGTTATTTGGCGCCCCGAACTAAATTATTTTACGATTGAGGAAATAAATGATGAATTAAAACGACAAAATATAGCCGATGTTAAAAGATTAACGTATTATAAAAATAATGAAAAACACAGCAAGTCGGGACCGTCATTTATCAACAAAAGCGAAATATCCTATAGATAGTTTTTTACGATTTGTTAATGTCCGTATATGTTAAAAATTGAAAATTATTTGTATTGTCTCCGGAGACTCCAGTGCATAGGGTTAAATTTAATAAGAAATTTTTTTGATTTTTTTTTTTTTTCAGGTAATATCTAAGTTTGCAGTAATTTAGCCTTTAACTATATTTTTGATGACATTTTTTTCCTTACATCGTGTTGGAGACCTAGGTAATGGGTGATTATTTTAATTTTGTTTTCAAACATATATTTCAAGTTGTATATCAATATTTTTTTGTAATTATTAATCCTTAATTTCAACACTGAGTTTCACATCAAAGGTCTTAACTAATGTTACATAAATTTAAATTAATAAAATTACGTTTTAATAATTAATAATATTCCTCTTTGGCCATTCTCTTATATTTAATAATTATCTTTTAATTAATTTTCTGCATTCTTTTTAAGTTTCAATTTATTTCCTTTGAGGGTATCACATAAACCCATCAGAGCAACTAAATCATAAAACAGGGAATTAATTTTTATATGTTGTAATCCTTATTTGTGTTTACATAATTTTTATTAACGAAAATAATAATTCAAAATCTATGACAATCAATAAAAATCAAACAATTAACAAAGTTACAAAAAGTATCAACTAGTAATTATACAGTAACATAAAAAAAAAAACCATATGATTGACTCGAGCTTCTGAGCAAGACTAACTCTCCGTTCCATTGCTCCTTATGTTTAGAGTGAATTAAAACAATATAGAAGGTTTCCGACAGGGTAGATGATTCTGGAAGTCCCTAACATGTAATAGAACAGTTTGTTTCAACAAAAAGTCTAGGACTATTTTCAATCATATGTTTTTTGTTTCAAGTTACAATAGTTATGTATTAGGGATTCTCCCTCGCCTGGAACATTATTACCAAATCATAGTTTTAAATATTTATTTACTATTACTACTTGTATTTCTACTTTCACTTACCTACATATGAAATATATGGAAAGGGAAAGTATTGCGAATATATATACTGAGTCCAAATAACCAAGCCCCTTGAAATGGTCTGTGTGTGTGTGTATGTGTATGTGAGCAGACTAGCTCAAAAACTTTAAACCGAACGAACCTGAAATTGGGTATTTGGTATACGTATATGCCCGTGATGTGACAGCAAATATTTCATCAAAATTGGTCAAAGGGAGGGGGTGTTTTATTTAATAACTTTTTACGTTTTTCTCGATTTTCTCAAAAACGGCTCTAACGATTTAATTTAAATTGAGTATTTGATGTATTAATATGCCCGATTTATTTATCATAATTAATATGACTGCAAAAATTTCATCGAAATTGATTAACCGGAGGGGGCACTTTAACCAATAAATTTTGTCTCATTTTCACGTTTTTTTTTTTTTTTATTTACTCAAAAACGGCTTTAACTATTTTGACCAAACCGGGTATTTGATATATTTATATGCCCGAGATGTGACGGCAAACATTTCTTCAAAATATGTCAAACGGGGGGGGGGGGGGGTTCTTTATTTAATGAATTTTGTCTAATTTTTACGTTTTTTTTTTCAATTTTCTCCAGAACGGATCAAACGATTTTGATTAAACTCGGTATTTGATGTATTTATATTCCCTCAGTGTGACATTCAAAATTTCATCGAAATTGATCAATTAGAGGGGGCACTTTACTTTATAAATTTTGTCTCATTTTCACGTGCGTTTTCTATTCACTCATAAACGGCTTCAAGGATTTTTATCAAACTGGGTATTTGATTTATGTATAAGCCAAAGATGTGTTTTTCATTTTTAGGACATTTCATCAATATTGGTCAAACGGAGGGGGCACTTGATTTCATAACTTTTTTTCCAATTTTTTCTTTATTATCTCAAAAACGGCTTTTAATGATTGATCATATTCGTCATGTTTAATGAAAATCAGGTGTTCTTTAATATCAGGTAAGCTTTCTCATTATTAAAATGTTCTGAGGGGGCCTAACTGGGGAAGGGGTCTTTTTTGTTTTCCTATAAATTACCTTTGTTTTTGTTTATATGGAGAAATTAACTGTCTCTCGTTCTCCTAAAATACTCCTAAAAATAAGAAATGGCTAAATATTAAATATGAAAAAAATCAAGTTAAAAAAGAAAAATATTCCGTCAAAATAAAACACTTTGAGCCCAATGTGGAGTACGCCTTTAATGACCGACCATTGTTCATAATTAAAGCCGTTCTGTTAGTTTAATGGAAATTATTTTTTTCATGGTAACTAAATGAAGTTTTAACAACTACATAGAGAATTATAAAATCAGACGACTTGGACTATTATGCTTGCATTGCCGAATTACCACAAGTAAAAACTTTTATTTGATAATTCAAAAATTAGTGTTTTTTATAGAGCAAATAAAAACAAAAATAAGAAATGAATGTGGAAAAATGTGTCTTTGAGAAGTGGCAATTATCAAAACACATCAATTTCTAATTTAAGTAAGTTGGTAAGTAAAAGTTGTGTGTTGCGCGCACGCACCAGATTTTTAAATCTATAAAATCTATAAACTGAGACTTTAATCAACTCAAACGGTCGAATTCGTAAAAACCAAAGTAAAGCGAGATCTAAACGATCTTTATAACAATAAAGGTTATAAAAGAATATTGGCTGAAGTTACGCAATTTTAATATGGACAGGTGTTAGCACCTGGTATGAAAGAACCACTGAGCGAAATTTGGAGAATTTAGGATAAACGGTATAGATTTCTATAAAGAACGAACCGAATTTCATCTTTATATATATATATATACTAGCTGTATATACCGGTTTCATCCGGAGAATTCCAATTTTTATATCTATAAAGTGAGACTTTGATCAACTCAAACGGTCGAATTCGTAAAAACCAATGCAAAGCAAGATCTAAACGATCTTTATAACAATAAAGGATATATAAGAATATTGCAGAATTATCACAAGTAAAAACTTTTTTTTAATAATAAAAATAATTAGTGTACTTTAGAGACAAATAAAAACAAAAATAAAATGTGAATGTAGCAAAATGTGTGACTTTGGCAATTAACAAAACACATCAATTTCTAATCTAAGTAAGTTGTGTGTTGCACGATCGCACCAGATTTTTTTTTCTATTTACAAGGCATCATAAAAATGTTTATTCCATCTGAAGCACAAGTTAATTACGCGGTTAGTTCAGGAACAGTTCGCTTTAACGAGTTGTGTCGCTTGTTGCGACGACACGCTAGAGTTGGAAAATTAGTTATCTCCTTCGGTAGTTAATTGTCTCCAGTAGGGGAGAATTATGGGACTCGCAAAACTGTTTACGATCTTCCAGCTTGTAAGTCCCATCTGATATGAAAATCACTTTGTTCAACTGCCTTAATAAATCTTGCAATAATTTATGTCAGTAATTATTGCTAGCCTAGAATGGGATGGAGTGTATTTGAACATCTTCAATGTATTATGTACTCCAACCATCCTTCAAGGAAAAGATGCGGTCAGGAAGTAAGCTCAATAGCCAAGTCCTTCCCATTTCACCCTCTCCGATCTATCGAAGGGTCAAGTACCTACTTTACGAGACGGTGTTTTCCCAAAAGGACTTACTGACCTCAGAATCGATTCGCCGCAAAGGGATTAACAATAAATTTCCCACAACAACTGGAAGTCACTATCCAAATACTTTTTATCAAATGGTTTAATAATAATGGTTATAAAAGTATGATTAATATTCAGGATTTTAAGTTAAACATTTTTTATATCGACAAGCCAACTTTTCGATCCGTACATGTGGACTTGTTGAGTCCAGGGTCATACAGAGACTCCTTATTACCCTATATTATAGATTATTGTAGACTCCGCATTATAGGTCTCTCTGGACTCAAAAAGCCCCGATGATGATCCACATTCAGGGATCGAAACGTTGGCTTTTAAAAATAAAAAAATGTTCAACTGAAAATCCTGACTATTAATAATCTTATCGTAAAGAAAAACAGTTGACAATTACATACCTCTAAATAATGGCTATACATATATATTTTGTTTAATAATATGAACCAGCCTGCTTTGAATCTGCTTATCTGACTCTGTAGTACTACTTGTTTATTTTTTGTTTGTTCGTTAGTGTTTAATTTCGTAAAACCGAGCTGCCAAGTGATCATCTTATTTAAGATTATTTTTATTTGATCGAGTTTGGCACCCGGGATTGCTGTACAAATTCCGTAAATCCCTTCCTCCTACTTACTTTCTCATTACCCGTTCCTACCTTTCAGGCAGACTATTCAAAATAAATCATAACCATCTTTTCTCAGTCTGCCGGTGTTCCCCAACGTAGCATCCTCCGTCCCATCCTCTACACAGTTTATACAGCTGATATCCCAACCCATCCTAATACTGTTATCACTACATACTCCGATGACACGGCTGTGCTAGCAGTTAATAATGATCCAGTCCTTGCATCCCAAACTCTCCAATCCACTGGAGAATCATTTAAAACTGGATAATCAAAATCAATCCTGACAAGTCCCATCATATCACTTTCACACTTTCACACTTTCACACTTCTTCTTACGACCTCCTGTCCTTCAGTATCCTTTAATAATTCTCCACTCATCCCCGTCGAACAGATCCGAGTAACGGATTTCATCTGGACAAAAGCCTTACTTGGAATCCTCACACAAGACTGAAACGACAAGAAACTGCTCTTCGTTACTGACTACTTCAACACTTACTTGACACACGTTCAAAACTCCCAATAAATTATAAAAGCCTAATTTACATGACAATAATAAGACCTATATGGACTTATGGAATCGAGCTTTGGGGCTCCACCAAACCATCAAACCCCTCTCGAATCCAATCATCGCAATCCAAAATCCTTTGTAAAATCCTTGATGCTCCTTATTTCGTCACAAATAAACTCCCAAATCATCCGAAACCTCTTATTTCCCACCTCGCTTCCTCCTCTATTCCAGACAATCCTCCTAGGCGTCTGAAAAGAAGATGATCTCGGGACTTTCTATGTTAAGTGTATTTTAAGTGCTACAATAGGTAGCTTCTCTTCATGCTTATTCCTGCCATTTTCCTTTTTTGTTGTGATCTCATTTACTGGATATATTTTTTCACATTGTATGGGTACGAAGACTTATCAATTACATCATATGAGGGCAACAAGAATGATCCGGCCCACGAGCCATTTTGAAAACCCCAATTAAAAAAAAAATATTACACTAGAATATTAAGAGAGAAAGATTAATAAGGGCATATCGGTACAGCTTCATTTGAACAACAATAATTTAAGTATGTTCACCCTACAATAACACAAGCACTAGGTTTGAAAGCTGGCCACGAACGTATTTGCACGCTAAAGTTTGGCCCATAACATGTCAAAGGTTGCCCATACCTGACTTACATCTATACGAATAAAGATAAAATTCTGTTTGTTTGTTTTTTATATACATCCGTACCGTTTGTCTCTCCAGAAATTCTCCAAATTTCGCTCAGTGGTTCATTGATACCAAGTGCGAACACCTGTCCACATTAAAATTACATAACTTCAGCCAATCTCTGGGTGTATTCTTTTTTGCTATAAAAATCGTTTTGATCTCGGTTTCCATTGGTTTTTACGAAATCGACCGTTTGAGTCGATAAAAGTCTCACTCTATAGATTTTATAGATTTGAAAAATTAAATTATCCTGGTGAAACCGGTATATACAGCTAGTAATCGATAAAAAAAAAAAAAACAGCATTTTTTGAGCTGCGAGCAAATAAAATATTTTTTAAATCATAAGAATCAACACAATAATACAAAACATTTCACCAAAGACTAACTTTCAACATATTATTTATCTCATTACAGATTTATCTCTCTTTCCGTCTTATTCTTATTAATCTTGCTCTTAATCTGTATTTTTATTACTTATTTATTTATTACCAATTCTATTCATTGAAAGCATGCTTCCAATATAAATCATTAAAAACTTAAAATCATGAAATTTAAACAAAAGGGTCTGTTTGCGAATACCACATCCAGTTACTTTCACAACGCGAGATCCTGCTACTTTTAGTAAACAGTTACTTTCAACAATCTCTAGTGTTTATAAAAAGTGATAACATTAATTTGTAATTTCAGTGATAATAAAGATGAGTCTTTTGAAATTAGCTCAAGAAATTTCTGACAAAAACAAGGCATTTCAGTTTTTGCAAGAAAATGAAATATTACATAGAACAAGGTAGTGTTCTATTATAATTAAATATTCATAGCTGAAATATATTCTTGTTATTCTCATCTAGGCCATTATTTGCAAATACAGGTAATAAATATTGTTATCAAAATAAGGGTAAAGGTACTGAAGAGCGGCTGATGGGCGTGGCCTATTTTAAGAGGTTATATGACCCTGATGTTATCGAACTCGCATCGCCTTTATTTCAATTAAAAAGTGCCTTGATTGGCTTTAATAGATTCTAGCTTTCGACTCCCGCTCGCTCTTCAGAGATAAATAAACCCCCAAAAAGGGTCCTTTTCAGTGGAGATCGGGCCTTAATTTGAAGCCGCACTTCAGTACTAGTGCCGAAATAAGTGTTTAAAAGAAATAACTGTTTACTAAAAGTAACTGGATGTCGCGTTTTGAAAGTAACTGCATGTGACCTTCGCAAACAGACCCAAACAAAATAATATAGATATAAACATGTGAGCTTATGAACAAGGGCTTTTACGCTTACTAAAACAACCAACACTTAATTCGACCACAAATCTACCAGAAACGATTTTTGGTGCGGTGGCCAAGAGACTTAGCACCAATGAATTACTCATATGTGTAGAGCACACATTTGTTCATTGCCGACCATTTTCCATATATTAAATTGAAAATATGTGACATATATAAATAAAATAGATTCCAGTACTGATGTTCAATGTTGCACCCGCTCCCTAGAGCAACTGCTGCGCCCTGTAACGAGGATGGCAAATGATCAGTAATGAACTGGAGTGTGGTAAGCGAAGACCAAACATGATTAGAGACAATGGCCCTACAGCCCGGATATTCGATTCCGCACTCAGAGCCAACCAGTTCCCAGCTTCGGTATCTCACCAAATCGGTTCCATATATCATCTGTTCAAGTATCCTCCCGTCCGAGTCAAGTAGCTGATAAATAACTGATATCCTTCCTTAATTTGCAATATTCTAAATATTACTTCTAATGTTTTTTTTTTGTTTGTTTAAAGCATGCCCTATGATTTATGATAATCTCTCTATATATAAGAGGCTTTGTCCTGACTGACAGAATCAACGCAGAGTAAAAACTACTAATGATAGAAACATGAAGTTCGGAATTTAGATTTTAAACGCGATGTAGGTAACCATTAAGAAAGGAATTTCAAAAATGTAACCCCTAAGGGGCTTAAATGGCGAAATTGTCGTTTAACTCTAACGGAAATCTATTGTTGAGATTTTAAACCATATGTATTTTATTTGAATATCGATTTAACGTTACAATATTATTAAAATAGACATTTACATAAAATATGGCTACTGATTATTTAAATATTAGTGGTAACCAAATAATGCCCACTGTGGTTCCCATGATTGGGGATGGTGCGTGTTTATTTCGATCTCTTTTCCATCTTTGTTTCCATCTTTATTTCGATCTCATATATATAAGAGGCTTTGTCCTGAATGATAAAATCAATGTAGAGCAAAAACTACTAATGATAGAAACTTGAAGTTCGGAATTTAGGTTTTAAACGCGATGTAGGTAACCACTAAGAAAGGAATTTCAAAAATGTAACCCCTAAGGGGTTTAAATGGCGATGTTGTCGTTTAACTCTAACGGACCCCTATTTTTGCACTTCGAGAAAAAATATCTAATTTGGACTCATTTTAAAGATCTTGATCTACGGGGCGTCGAAAACGATGTTTTAAAGCCGAAAAATTAAGCGTTCACGACGAGTAAGTTATTTCGGTGGTTTTAGTGAACTCTCTCCATTGCGCGCCTCTCTCTCTTCTACCGAACCTGCAGCTTCCCCCTCCAACCTTCCACCTACCGGAAGCTCCGATTCTACTAAATCTCCTTAACATATTATATAAAATCAATACCAAGATAATGAGCAAAGAATTGATTTTAAAGGCTCGCGGGCAAAGCCGCGACGGGGAATGCTAGTCTTTTATGCACGGGCAATTCCATGTCAAATGAACTCAAAAATATATTATTTTGAACCTCACCATCTCAGATTTTCATAAAATTTGATACATGTGTACTACTTGTATC
This sequence comes from Aelia acuminata, assembly GCA_911387785.2. Taxonomy (NCBI): domain Eukaryota; kingdom Metazoa; phylum Arthropoda; class Insecta; order Hemiptera; family Pentatomidae; genus Aelia; species Aelia acuminata. Next base: position 170,707,309 of record OU426979.1, read on the forward strand.
TAATAGAAAAATTGTGAAATATTACTGGGATATGTCAACCCGTATTTTAATTATTGGTCTCTAAAGGGTGTAGTTGAAGATGTTTTTCAAATTTTACTAGGACTCTGAGATTGGTATCATTTAACAGTGCATTCAATGCCATTTTATATGATATACAACAATGTATAGGTATAGGCAGTAGGGCCTATTTTTTTAAAAAATTACCTTCATGAGAAATTTTCTTAAAACCAAATTTAGTTTTTAGAAAATTTTCTTTCATTTTTCTAGTAGATACAAGTAGTACACATGTACCAAAATTCAAGAAAATCTGAGATGGTGAAGCTTAAGCCTGTGTTGAATTGACGTGGAATGACCCTTATATAAAAATCTCGTGTCCCGATGTTTGTCGGAGGTAAAATCAGAAACTAGTCAACCGATTTCTCATTGTGTGTACTTTTTATCTTGATAATTGACCGCAATATTTCGTTTATTGCAAATTAAATGCTTATTATACTAAAATTGAGTTAGATTATTTGCAAGTTCTATAAATTTCCGACAGTTGGCGGTATAATTTGATTTATTGACACAAAATATCTTCTTTCGATATTTAGGGTGGTAAGCATCCAGTAGCCAAATCTATTGTTCTAGCTTAGAGTTGGAAAATCAGTGCTTTTCCCATGGGCCATTATGTGTCGCCTTTTCACGTAAGGGGAAAAGATCGAATCTATTTGTTTTAGAAAAACACAGGTTAACCAAATTCATTGTGAAACTATTATTATAACCTCCTGATTTTGAGATATCTCATATCATCATGTGTTATATTCTGAATTTAATGAATGTTTATTATGGCTTCATTTGGTACATTGTAACTGTCTATTTTGATTGTACTAAACCCTGTTCCAATTATATTGTTTATTAGTTTTTTACATGTGTGTTACTTATATATTTATATATATTTAGCTAAAAGGTTTTATCAGTGAACTTTGGCTGTATTCAAAATAATAGGATATAACTAATTCAACACATATTAGGAAATGAGCCCCAGCAACTCATCGCAGGGACTGCTCGTTGATCATATTTGATTACTGAGGTATTCTTTTAATGATTTCATTTCCTTCAGATGGGAAAAATAGTCGGATTCAAATTATTTAAAGTAATTAAATAAATTAGTAAATAATTGAAAACCGAAATAATGTAAATCAATGCAAATATATATACATACAGAAACTATTTACAATCAGCCTGGTAAATACCCAGCTAAGATCGACTTGCAAAAAGTATAAAAGCAGTTAAAGGTGTATATTTTAGGGTAAAAAATTAGTACAGAAAAAAAGGATTGAAAAAAGATGGAACGTTTAATACGGAGATAAAAAAAAAGATATTTTTTTTTTTTTTTAAATTCTTATATCAGCATTTTCTAGAATGTTTATTAAATCTAGAGCAAACACAATGAGAACGGATAAAGGCTCATTTCTTTCGGTCATAAATATCAAGCCTTTTCAGAAAATGTAAAATTTTTTTGCTAAGAGATGAGAAGATCTTCCCTTCCTCGTAATTTTTTATTTTAGTGAATCGTTACGATGAAAGGGCTCATCGAAACTTTGATAACGCTGAATATAAGAGAAAATCTGATAAATAAAGAGACCTGGAGTTGGCTAAAAGATCTACACCAATGATTACTTTTATTCGTGAAAAAGTATTTGAACGGGCCGTGAATGGCCTACATTGAAGCAGAGATAAGATTTCATCTATGTCGATGTGTACTTTGAAAGTGTAAATTTTGTGATTCCCTAAAAATATATTTTACTAAAAGGTAAAGAAATTCTTTTCGTATCATTTTTAAAAAAATTGATGTTGGGTAAAAAATACAGTGTTAAATGCCATTGGCCACCCATAACATCATGAATTATATTAGCATGAATTATTATAACATGAGTATCCATACTTGCAAAAGCACAGGACATTTAAGGATTGAACATCTAAGTTTTAGATCTGCTCTTAGCTAATGAAATGAAAATCAGGCGTAACGAGAGACAGTTAATTTCTCCATATAAACAAAAACAAAAGTACTTTATAGGAAAACAAAATAGGCCCCTTCCCCATTTATGCCCCCTCAGAACATTTTAATAATGATAAAGCTTACCTGATATTAACGAAAACCTAATTTTCATTAAACATGACGAATTTGATCAAACTCATTAAAGTCGTTTTTGAGATAATCGAAAAAAACTAAACATTGGAAAAAAAGTTATGAAATAAAGTGCCTCCGTTTGACCAATTTTGATGAAATGTTGGCTGTCACATCTTTGGCATATACATACATCAAATTGATCAAAATCGTTAAAGCCGTTTTTGAGTAAATAAAAAAAAAACACATGAAAATGATATAAAATTTATTAGGTAAAGTTCCCCCTCCTGTTGATCAATTTGGATGACATTTTTGCTGTCATATCTCGGGAATATTAATACATAAAATACTCAGTTTAATCAAAATCGTTAGAGCCCTTTTTGTGAAAATCAAAAAAAAAAAAAGTAGAAAGTTATTAAATAAAGCACCCCCTCCGTTTGACCAATTTTGATGAAATTTTTACTGTCACATTGCGGGCATATACAAACACTGAATACCCAATTTCAGGTTCGCACGGTTTATAGTTTTTGAGCTACTTTGTTCAAACACACACACAGACCATTTCGCGGGACTTGGTTATTTCGACTCAGGGAACCCCAAAACGTGTATTTCCGTTGAAAACCGTAAATCGAAATTTTTCATGATCGCAATAGTTTCCCTTACTATATATTTCATATCTTGGTAAGTGAAAGTAAAAAATTAATAAACGATTTGAAATTCCACTTGACTATTTCTTTCCAAATCATTCAAAATATTACCTAAAATTACCTTTAAACCATATCTTACCATATCTTTAAATTCTGATAATAATGAAAGATGCATTCATTTATATTTTTTCAAGGTCTCCTTAGATCCAAGTTTTATTTATCGAATATCAAACAGTTCGATATAAATTAGTTTTCCATTGATTGTTGGGTAATTGGTAAAGTTTGGTAAAAACAGAAGGGATTAGTAGAAAGGTTTATAACAGAGAACAAGTTATTATAAACTGTCGTGTATAAGTTGAGCAGACTGTTTTAGCAAGTTTATAATGAGTGGGGACCCCAGCTCGTTACCTCGAGTATGCTTTTAACAGTTTATTCATTGCTATTTTATCTTTTTGTAAAATAATTTTTAAAGATTTATTACAAGGTATGGGACTTTTGCAGGATTTTAATCTTAATTTATTTCTATTTCCTAAATACTCATCCAGTAAATATCAATATTTGAGTATTCCAACTCTACTCATAAACTTTCTTCTGGAATTCCAGCAAAATTTGGGCCATTCTGGAAATTGCTATAATGGTAACAAAAACAATTTTTTTTTTTTTTCGTTTTAACGAATGTGTTAGATTGAATTCTCTCTATGCATCTATCATTATTTGTAGACTTTAACAGATACGGTTTTTAAACTAAAAAAATAAATTACATCATTAAAGGTATGGTAAACAAACAATTACGTTCTGGTAAAATGTTGACTGACTTGGAAAGAAATAGCCAAGTGGAATTTCAAATTGATTATTAAGTTTTTACAAGTATTAACTGTGGAATAAAACACAAAAGTAAAACTTGAGAGGTAATACCACAAATAAGAGATGATGAAGTAGAAGACCGAGCCATTAACTATAATTATAGCCATTAATATTTAATTACTACCATATCTCATAACGTTGCCTCTTAAAGATCATTATAAATAAAAAAGGATATAAATATTAATATATGTCGTACTATGTACCAAATGTATATAAATATTACTTTGTTTTCCTCTACGGAATTTTTTTTATTCTGCCTCAGTACGAATTAATTCATATTTATATACATTTATATATTTTAATCGGTAAAATAAAACATAAAGACCTTGAACTGTTATAAATATTTTAATGAACGAGATTATTGCTTTAAAATAATATTTTTTTTTTATCATTCCAAGCAGAGGATTAAATAGATATAAAAAAACAAAACAAATATTATAATAGAATTATATTGAGTCGAAAGCTTTATACCACGTGTGTAAATATGAAACCGGAATTTTTCAAATAGCAAATAAGAGTTAATTGTGTAAAAATGATACATACTTTTTTATTCGAAGTACTGTCCTTCGCTATCTATGCATTTTTCCCATCATTCAGGCAATTTGTAGGATTCCCCGCCAAAATAATGCTTCCTCTTCTGAGTCAAACCAATCACTTAACCAATTTCGTACATTTTCATAAGAAGTGAAGCGCTGCTCAGCCAGTGCGTGTCCCATCGATGCAAATAGGTGGTAATCATTATTCACCAAATCTGGTGAATAAGCCGCATGCGGAAGAATTTACCAACCAAACACTTGGATCGTTTCCTTGGTCCGTTTAGCCGAATGTGATGGGGCATTGTCATGGAGCAAGATCACTTTGTGTGTCCTTTCTTGATATTTGGGACTTTTTGGCGCAAATCTTTATTCAAATTTATCATCTGTTGTAGGTAGCGTTCCGTATTAACAGTTTCCCCAGGTTTCAGCAGCTCATAGTAGGTAACACCCATCTGTTCACACCAGACACAGAGCATTTTCTTCCTCCCCAAGCGATTCCGATGGTTCACCAGGAGTTATCCAGGATTTTTTACGCTTAGGATTCTCGAAGTAAATTCACTTTTTATCACCAGTCACAATATGATGAAGAAATGACTTTTTTTCTGTACCTGGTGAGCAGCATTTGCCATGAGGTTTTTCGAGCTTCCTGCTGCCTGTCATTCAGTTGGTGAGATACCCATTTTCCGACCTTCTTGATCTTTTCCATGCCTTTCAAACAAATGGAGACGGTGTCACATGCAATAATTTTCCAACAAACGCTTCCAAATCAGCGTTTTCAAAGTTTTTTTTGTGGTTTTCCACGGTCTTTGTTTCTTTTATCGAAATCCATCTTTAAATTTTTTGAACCAATCGAAACATTGAGATTTGCCTAGGGCATGCTCCCTGTAAGCTTCAACAAGCATCCTATGTGATAATGCTCCAATTTTTTTCAGAAGGAAACGGAAAATAAATGCTGTCCCAAATCTTGATTTGTTGGCACAAAAGTCGACATGTTCAACGACACTAAAAACATGGTTATAGAATGATGTTGGTATCAATTGGATCTCTTTATTACATGTAGGCACAAGCAGATAACACCACTGACGGATTAGTTAGAAGATTATATTGACTGCTAACTCCTATCATTGGCGAATTCCGGTTTCATATTTACACACCTGGTATGTAATCGTAGAGCTTGCAAGAAAGGCGATAATGACAAGTACATAATTTAAAATCGGGGTCACCGATGGTATAGTGGTTAGCATGGCAACCTACAATACTAAAGATCGCAGGTTCGCGCCCAGCGGTGGCCCTAGGATTTTTTAATGGGAGTAAAAAATCCTTAGCCATGCCGTCCCTCCGATAGGACGTGAAATGGAGGTCTCGAGCCTGTACCATGTCAGGTACTCGTTAAAGATCCCTATCCTAGTTATAAATTTAGGACTCCCACTGTAGCTAGCATCGTCCGATGAGCCTTAGTAGCATAAAGTTACGTTAAAAAACAAACAACAACAGAATTTAAACATTTCAGGTATAAAGTTTACTTGAAAGCATGAATCTTATATTATATTAAGCATGAATTTAATATTATTTTATATTTCATTCATTTTGTTGGGGGGGGGGGGAGGGGGGCAGGCCGAGTGGACAAAGGTGCTTGCAATAAGTAATCAAAGTTAAACAACGTCGAGCGTGGTTAGTATTTGGATGGGTGACCGCCTGCCGATGAATGCCGTGCAGTCCTAGCCTTCCCCCACCCACGGGGTATGAGGCCTGTCGTCCTCCGGAGAGGCGACTCACACGGACCGGATGTAGGGATGATAAACCTTACCCGTGGTATGTCAGTAAAAATGGGGAATGCGATGTACAATTCAATAATAGGACGTTTTTAACTATTGGTCCATTCCATGACAAATCAACAGAAAAATATATCATTTTGAACCTCACCATCTCAGATGTTTTTGAAATTTGGCATATGTGTACTACTTGTATCTACTAGGTCAATTGTGAAATATTACTGAGATATGTCTACCCGCTTTTCAGTTATTGGGCTCTAAAGCCCTCAAAAATAGGTCCAGAAACAGAAAAAATCATGATTAAAATAGCTGTAGATGTTTTCCAAATTTGACTAGGACTATGAGATTGGTGTCGTTTAGCAGCGCATTCCATGACACTTCACATGATATACAACAATGTATTGGTTGTTCTAAAGAAATTTTTATAAAACTAAATGTAAAATTTTAATATAATTTTTTTCAAAAAGGGGCACTTTTTAAATTTTTTATATTTTTTGTAAAAATAGGTAGTATTATATATATTCATACAACAAAATATAAAAGTGAGATGAAATTTTCTTCATTGCTAAAAAAATTGAAAACTAGGGTTAAATTCCATAAATCCAGCATTTAATTAAAATTTAATATAAAATCTAGCAAATTTTAAAAGATGTCCTTTTTGAGAAAATAAAATAAAATTTTAAACTTGATTTTAAGAAAATTTCTTTAATACCAACCTATACATTGTTGTATATCTTGTGATGTGTCATGGAATACGCTATTAAAAGACACCAATCTCATAGTCCTAGTCAAATTTGGAAAACATCTACAGCTATTTTTAATCATGATTTTTTCTGTTTCTGGTTTAGTTTTAAGGGCTTTAGAGACCAATAACTGAAAAACAGCTAGACATATTACAGTAATATTTCACAATTGTTCTAGTAGATACAATTAGTACACATATACCAAATTTCAAGAAAATCTGAGATGGGGAGCTCAAGCCTGTGTTGAATTGACATGGAATAACCTGATAGAAATACAATTCCCTTTCCGACACTGTAAATTGAATATGTTAGAGGTAAGTTAGTAATTTCCAATATGGTAAAACATGTACTTAATCTAATAGTCATTTCATTGTCTAGCTTAGCCATGTTTTCTTCATCTAACTATTTAAAAACTTCTGTTATTTACTTCTGAGGCTTTGGATATAAAAATGAAAGGAATATCATAGATTGAATGCTACTTTACGTTTTTATTCTTGAGAATCGAAGACCGTTAGTTAAACCTATAATTTAATAGATATATTATAATGGTTTTTAAATAATTTATTTTTTAATAGCATGACATGCGCGGTATGCTAACCATTGCACTACGGAGCTCGCTTCCAAACGGTGCCCTCTCAAAAATAAATTATTTAAAATAATTTAAAAACAAGGTGGTTCCCCACAATAATGATTAAATTAATATAAAATAATTTAAAAATTGACGAACGTCAAAGAGATGCCCAAAATTGGACAAAAATTGTCCATCTCCCGTAAATACTCGCAAAACTTGCGAGATCGTGGGAGAGGTGTCCGTGAAGAAGAAGGATTTGGCACCGTTTGGATGCGAGCTCCGTGGTGCTATGGTTAGCATATCGCGCATATCACTCGGAAGACCCGGGTTCGATTCCCGGCGGAGCCAAATCTTTTCTCTTCAAAAATAAATTATTTAAAATAATTTAAAAACAAGGTGGTTATCCATATTAATGATTAAATTAATATAAAATAATCATTTTTATTTTTTTATTTATCTTATAAGGGAAACAGAAAATCCCCAGAATCCTGTGACATCCCTTCCAATCCTGGACTAAGACCCTGCTGTGAGGGGTTGGTGTATGGATCGTAACTTTTTAGGACCCTTGACATTGGCAGTCCCATGTCCCACATACCTACTCCCCACTGCCTCTAAATAAAATTCTTTCCTCTTTTTTTCTTCCCTTATTTCTAATATATATATTTTTTTACTTGATACATTATTATTATAAAAAACAACCACATAAAATAAAGTTGGTTCCGTGTGCTCCAATTCTGATGAGAGGCACCTAACCATTCCGTGTAATTTACGTTAGATCCATTGTTTATGAAATATAAAAAAAAAAATATTAGAGTTCAAAAATAATCCAATAAATTTACATGTAAAGCTTTTCTACAATTTACAATTTTTCTTAGTAAATTGGTATATCTTTTTACATACCTACTCGCATTTCGCGAAAATAATTACTAATATAATAATAAAATACTAAATTAAAATGAAATGCATAAAGAATACTTATGCTGTGTACTGATAACAATACAACCTGAACCACTGAATAGATACGTGTTACAGTTTTACAATGTTTGCAGATGTTCAATTTAATGATCCAAAATTTTTATTTGGGGATTAACTCACAATCAGGCGGCTAAGCCTGGTACTTCCTTGCTCGTTTATATAAAAAATAAATATTAGGTATTAAATTTATTTAATACAACAAAATCGTTTCAGTACGAATGGTAGACTTGGGGAAATGAATAGATAGATGCGTCAATATATGAACATGCATAAAAGCATGCAGAATTTTAGGATTTATGTAATTTACAAATAGTTTATTTTAATCATTTTACTAACATATGGTGGTGTGTATTTGAAAAAAATAAAAAACAATTATTTCATAATTTTTAGTGCATTTGTTTTTGCTGGTTACTAGTTTTTGAGTCAGATTATGTTTTTTTTTTTTTTTTTATTAAGTGGAAGCGTAACATGCCGCCGACTGACATTAATGTTTTTTGACCATAACACTTGAGAACCAATGAACGAAAGGTAGGAAGTACAATAGTTTTAAATATACTTTTTTTGTAATCCTGACTAATACGAAATAAAACCTACAGGTGCTTAGAAAGATAATAATTCTTAATCCTTTCTTAATCCTGGTTTCCCGATTCCCGATTAACTTCAAAATAAAAACTATATATATACGCTCCTCTATTAAAAAAACATAGGTCTATTCAATGGATTCAAAAGTCTATTTGAATCCATCGAAGGCACTTCAGTTTTTGAGGCTCAAAATATGGAAGCAGAATTTTTATATATGAATAAAACAAACGCTGGGGAGAATAGTGATGCATCCTCCAGCAATTCAATATTTTGGTTATCAAGTTTGAATCTCGCCCTGGGAACTCTAATTTTCCTTTTCATTTGTTATCTCAATTCCTTATCCTTAATATATGTATGTTCCTACGACGCAATAGTATAAATAAAGGTAATGCACATTTTTTTCGCACTTTTACCGCTATTCTTTGCAGGATGCTTGGAACATTGAATTTTATTTTCATACCCAAATATAATATTAGTGTCTATAGTTATTATTATTTTTAGGGAGTGGCCTTCATATTAAACTTTTTAATGTTTTTCGAAGCATACCCAAAGTTAAAATTAATTTAGTGTATAATTAAAGTTTGTTCTTGGATCTCCTCTAGCAGTTATGAAAAATGTGTATCATTATTATTAAAAAGATACATGCAATACATAGTATTATATATTTTTTCCGGAGATATTTAATTTTTAAGGAAATAAGATACCCTGAGTTGATGAAGTTTTTTCATAATAATGAACGTCTTGAAACCAGAAAGAGGAGAAAATTATCCATTTATAAGATGCGGTAGGGTGGCTACTAATATGGAATGCCTTTATACCTTGCCATTAATGTTTAATCAGCCCTTATAATACCTGCACTGTAGTAGGAAATTATGTACGTAAAAAATACTCCCGGCAAATTGGAGAAACAAAGTGGGCGAAAATATTATACAGCTATAAAACTTAAAAGCACTCATAGGTAATGTAGAAGTAGGAAAAAATAATGTCCCCATATATTGGGGGAGCGCCACCAATTTCGACCCCCTTAATGAACTATTTTTCACTTTTTAGGAAAACCGGATTATATTTTATGGACATGTGTTGTATAAAAAATATTTGTACATTATTCCCTGGACCGGGAAACCCCGTATAGCCTAAACGGCGAGGAAGGGGAGGAAATATATGTACATGAAGTATTCCTAGTAAATTTTGCTGAAAAAAGATTCGGTAAATTGTACGTGCGACTACCCCTTCTTAAGATAATGCATTCAGAGAAAAATTGAATAACCCAATAGGTAGTGTGTGAATTATGATTTTTCGCATTTTTGTTTTTTTCTATCTTGTTTCTTCAAATAATTAATTTGTATACGTATACAGATTGTATTTGTATACAGATATACTATTTATTTTATATCAATTCCTAAATTCGAACCGTTTCTTCAATAAAACGCGAAAAAGGGAATTTAGATATTACAAACAGGGAAACATCTGTTCCCTAATACTAAACCCATTATGATTATTTTCCCCATTTTTAAAACTGTATATATTATTTCCCTCTTTTTTTTTTCTTTTTTTTCAAAGTTTTCAAATATGAAGAGATCTAATATCAGCTTATTGTTACTTACAGACAAATACTCATAGATGGCCTAAAGAGAAAACCTCGTGGGTATTTCTTAAAAAAATCTTATATCAAGTTTGGACAGAAATTCGAAATGCAAGTTTAAAAATATTTTCTCCCAACCTCTTCCTCAGAGAAGTCATCTTTCATTACAGAATGGAACAAGATGGCTTGGCGGGCTTACCACCGAACCTATCTGAGAGAATATGTGATGAAAAAGACCCTACGAGAAGACACATTGGAAGAATGGAATCGGTGGAAGGTGAGAACCTCGAACGGGGCTACACTGAGGAAGTACTTCCCCATCGTAGGATCGCGTCTAGCTAAGACTTGGGTACTCCCGTACTATTGGGTCTCACAAATTCTTACGCGGAAAAAATATCGAACCCATATGCCCCAGTTTTGGAGTACCAGATACTGGCGAGTACATTGTCGTTGTGTGCACCGCCAATGAGACAGTAAGGACCGAATTACTGTGAGAGACTGGGCTCTACAATCGGTCAGACCTTCCTCAGTGGATGACCAAAGAAAACTAACCGCATTTCTAAAATTCTATGGGCCCAATCCACCTTTTGTAGAAGAAAAGGAGCTTTAGAGAGGTGACCGGACAGAGGAGGTGAAGAAGAAGCCGGAGGCATAATAGAAAAAAATATCTTAGTACAGTGGAAACTGTGGGAAAAAAAAAAAAACTAGTATAGATAACTGTTATAGTTGGCGCGTAGAAATAGTTCGCATAGAACACTAAAACCTTCATTTGAGACTAATAAAATACGCCATATTAAGAAGAAAAAGAATAGTTTTTCCAAAACTATAACATAAAGAAGATATAAAGAAAGAAGGAATGATCATGCACATAGAGAAATTTTAAAATTAATAATTTAAGATTTTTGTTGGTTTCCTAAGGAAAATTTGTTTTTCTTTTCTCTACATATAAGCCCTGAAAGGATTTATACTGTCAAGATGCAGGTCGTAACGCAGGTGGTGTGAAAATGAGATAACCTTTTTATTTTTATTTTAAGATACTCTGAGGGATAAACCGACAGAATATTGCTTTAGCGGTTGATGGCGTTCCGGATTTAGGAAAGAATATATTTCAGCCACCAAAGAACAATGCCTTTCAATCCAGCAATCCGATAATATGATGATCTTAGATTTATACGCCGATCACTATTCATTCCATAATTTATGTGTTCATCAAATATTTATGAAATAGTTTAACATTCATTCCTTTTTTTTCTGTAGGCGTAACTAAATTTTAAGTTCATAATCCAACTTTAAATTCATTTGAGGCAATAAAAAAATTTAGTTTTTTTATAGGTTGTTTTTTTTATATAGGTAGGTATATTGCCACATTTGACACTCTATCTTTCGTGCTATATCTGGTCGCTATAAATACCTAAGGAACTAACAAACCAATGTAACATTTTTTTTTTAATGACCTATTATTATTTTTTATTAATTTAATCATTATTGTGGGTAACCACCTTGTTTTAAAATTATTTTAAATATTTTAATTTTTGAAGAGAAAAGATTTGGCACCGTTCGGAAGCGGGCTCCGTGGTGCAATGGTTAGCATACCGCACATGTCACGCGGAAGACCAGGGTTCGATTCCTGGCGGAGCCAAATCTTTTCTCTTCAAAAATAAATTATATAATATTATTTTTTTATAAATCATGATTCTTTATATTTGAATAATATAATAAATGAACTGCGATATGTTTCACTTCAAAAGCGACAGAAGTTAGTACAACCCTATTTCACAAAATTCAACTTCAACTAAAGTTTTCTCAAAATATGTATGGAGTTTGACGCTTAGTTCACTTTGAAGTTACACCGACCATATGAGAAGTACAGTTCCGCAAAGTACCTAGTAAAGTAATACAGTTGCAAGCCTTTTGTGGAGTGCACACTCCACAGGGAATTTGCATCTGAGAGTATACACGTATTATTTATCTTAATAAAACTGATTATTTCTTTAGATTATATATACACCTATGTATTGTAGTTGCTGCCGTGATAGGGCAATTCAATTAGATTAATAATTTAAAATGATAATATGTAAAGTACTGTACTGTAAAGTACGGTCAGTTTTACCTGAATACCGCCGAGTTATGGGGGCCATAAACGTTTTGTTAGAAATTAAAAATAAGTAAAACTGAAGACCGACAATGCTGCCGACACTCACCAAGGGAAACACCTATGAGGATTGTTGGAGAAATTCGGGGCCGGCAAAGGTACCCCCGAAAAACACGATAAGTATAGCAAGGAAGGGAAACTTTAGGATAGCCAGCCAATCAGAAGAAGTCTGAAGATATTTGGGGAAAAAAGATTTATATAGTGAGAATGAGGGAGAAAAGAGGAAGTTCCAGGAGTGCGGAGGTTGACAAGAGAGTTCGTGCGGAGTTCTGGGAGAGTTCCAGGGTTTCAGAGAGCGCTGAGAGAAGATGCGGCGCTGAGTCTAAGAGAGCATCGGAGATGGCAGAGACTGATCCACACCACAGACTTAGAGTGATACAGAGAGTGCCCACCAGATAAGTTCTAGATTAATATACAGTGCTAATTGTATTATTGCGTGGTATGCATTCAAGAAATTATGTTAACTTGCCAGTCAGTATCCAGTAACTCAGTTGTGTTAGTAAGATACCTTTATAGGATTTATTAGAAGGGGGTATTAATGATTTACATTCTTAATCCATAAGATTAAATATGGAGTTCAATATAGATTTGTTCCTTTATTTTAATTCACCCCATGCCACAGGTTTCTTAAAATAAAATTGATAAAGACGTCACCTCTGGAAAAGAATCCAATATACATTGATACATATTAAATACATTAACTTCATATATTAATTTGATACATCCCGTTCCTGGTAACCCCCGCCCGCCTTAGAAAAGCGGGAAGCCAGAAACGTAGCATTACCTATTTCGAGTAATAATAACGAATTTAATGATAAACATCGATAATCGCTACTATGATTATACTCGTATAAGAAAAAGTTCCTAGACTATTGTCTATTGTTATCAATTGATCTATCCTCTTTGCATCTCAGTGATAGGATGTGAGCACTTTTATGTTACTATAAATAATCTTTATATATAAAAATCTGGTGCGTGCTCGCAACACACAACTTTCACTTACCAACTTACTTAGATTAGAAATTAATGTGTTTGTTAAATGTCACTTCTCAAATGAACAGAACGGCTTTAATTGTGAACAATGGTCTGTCATTAAAGACGTACTCCGCATGCGTGGGCCCAACGAGTATTATGAGTTGACTGAATATTTCTCTTTTTTTCTCCTCTATATGTTTTCTTTATTTTTATCATATCTCATATTTAGCCATTTCTTATTTTTAGGCGTAACGAGAGACGGTTAATTTCTCCATATAAACAAAAACAAAGGTACTTTATAGGAAACAAAAAAAACAAACCAACATAAAAGACCCCTACCCCATTTAACACACACACACACACACACACACACACACACACACACACACACACACACACACAGACCATTTCGCGGGACTTGATTATTTGGACTCAGGGGGCCCCAAAACGTGTATTTCCGTTGAAAACCGGAAGTCGAAATTTTTCACGATCGCAATACTTGCCCTTACTATATACTCGTATGTCATATATAGGTAAGTGAAAGTAAAAATACATGAGCTGTATGAATGTTAACTCCAAACTAGAAAAGTTGAATTTTTACACAACTTTGCTATTTTTTCACTCTTTTTTCCACTATTATGTACTGAGTGATAGTTTTACTTCTTCCTTACAAAATTTAAAAGAAGTAGTACAATTGTTTATAGAGATACGGCCTATTTCATTTTTGATTCCATGATTTTCCACCGTTATATCCGTTAATATGCCCAAAGGAAAAAACGAATTCTAATGGAAACATCAAGTTCATTCCTGTGATTCGACAATAATTTAAATGTATTATATCCTAATACAATAATGATGGTCGGTATATAACAGACCTTTCAGACCCAGTATCGTTTGCAGTTTAGATAAGCCTGCGGGTGCTGCAAGAATATGAACATGGATATATTTAAAATTCAGATTATAAAATAAAGTACTTAATAGGTTTACTTTGCAAAAGAGGATATGATTAAGAACCTCATAAAATAAAACGAGATGATAAAAGGGACATGTGTTAAGCGCAGCAATAATTTTGAAACAAAGTCCTGCGGTGATTGAACACCTGGAGGAACAACAAACAGCATGCTACATCATCCTTGTTTGCTCAAGACTTGGCTTGTTAATGTTGTTTCCTACTTCCTGAGGGGGGGGGGGCGAACTCGAGGCGAACCTGTTCGGAGCAAATATAAAACTTCATGTTTCGCCATTATTGCAGTCATGCAGCAGTTTATCTACTGTTCCAATACCGGAGTATCAGCTTTGTCAGTCATTGATGTCCTATTTGTTTTGTTAGGCAGTTCACGGTTCTGTTAAGCTAGAATATTGAAACATCTAATGTTTAATAATTTCAGAATTATTGCCAGATCTTTAGATACGTCTTGCCATATAAAGATTATTTTCTTAAAAAAAAAAAAAAAAACACCTTTACCACTACAATCCATGAGGGGTACAGCACAGCACTTCTATGAGTTACCACTAAGTTACCCCGTTGCCTGATTTACAAAATGAAATGTTCAAAATGAACATATTCCATTTAACATTTATATATTAATTACAAACTGGGGAAAAAAAAGGATGCTTTTATATCGCACTGATATGTGTATATTCTTGGTTAGATACAGTCATTTCAAAAAATATACTTGCTAGCAAGATGATTGGGGTTTCTATCAATCAAGATTATATTCAGGAAAAATCTAATAACAATCTGATTGCGAACAAAGGTATGGTAAGTTATTGATGAGATGGTAAGTTTATTCGTAGCAAATAAGTGAATTAAGGTACTCCTTAATTAAATAAGTGGGGTGACCTGTGGTGTAGTAGTTAGCATGGCAACCTACTATACTAAAGGTCGCAGGTTCGCGGCCCTAGGATTTTTTAATGTGAGTAAAAAATCGTTAGCTATACCGTCCCTCGGATAGGACGTAAAATGGAGGTCCCGAGCCTGTACGATGTCAGGTACTCGTTAAAGATCCATATCCTAATTATACCTGGATAGGCAAAATTTAGGACTCCCTCTGTAGCATCGTCCGATTAGCATAAATGGACGTTAAACAAACAAACAAACAACAACAACATTAAATAAGTATTAGGTACCCACCCCCCAGTATTTTATTTATAAAAAAAATAAATAACAATATTGATGAGGTGGGAATTGCTTCATTCTGATTAAAATAACAGTTTTAATTGAGTAGTTACACAAGAAAACAACTAAGTTAACATTAGGATTACCAATTGGTATCTAACTTCTTAGCTTTTTAGCAAGGGGAGGGGTAGGCTCTACGGACCCATGGCTTTCTTTTATTGTTAATTAACTCTAAATATTTTTTTTTTTAATTTAATACATGAAATTACAATATTTACATATTTATAAAACTGTGGATGTAAAAAATAAAATAAAGAGGGAAATGAGAGTCATTTTTTCTGATAATTAGAAATATCATTTCCATGTGTTCTAAAATTCATGATATATAAGATACTAGCATTCCCCGTCCCATAGGGGCTTTCGATTTAAACTCGTCCTATCAAGATCTTTAAAATGAGTCCAAATTAGATATATTTTCTCGAAGTAATAATAGGTGTCCGTTAGAGTTAAACGGAAATTTCGCCATTTAAACCCCTTGGGGGTTACATTTTTGAAATTCCTTTCTTAATGGTTACCTACATCGCGTTTAAAATCTAAATTCCGAACTTCAAGTTTCTACCATTAGTAGTTTTTGCTCTGCGTTGATTCTGTCAGTCAGGATAAACCCTTATATATATATAGAGATTTAACTAATTTACACTTTCAAAAGTTGCGTTTTCAGCCGCATTAACGAAAAAACAACAACTACACATTAATTGTTTTAAATGTATTATCAATGAATTTATAAAATTATAGTTCAATAATTTTAAATTATATCCACGAGCACATAAGCGGTTTTTTTTTTTTTTTTTTTCACTGGACTATTTCTTCTGAATATAAATTCACTTTTACAGTAATCTTGAATGTTTTCCTGACAACTACTCATTTTTTCATATTTCTTATTTAATAATTTAGATGCGAAATAGGGTTAGTAATTCTAAGGTTAATTATACAACTTTTTTTATTCGTATTTTAGTGTTTTATTTTTAGTCACTGACTTTCAATTTATTTACTTTGCCAATGCAACTCTTGAAATATCACACCACAGCAATCTTTTGAGAAAACAGGCTAATCGGAGAGTAGTTTAAAATATATGCATTCTCCTATGATTTCCTTCAACGCCTAGGGTCAGAATGTGACTCTCCGAGTTACTACAACTGACGAGTCCTGCTAGTGCTCTGAATAACTGATGCTGGACCGTGGCAGACGGTACAATCCACTGTATAATGGAGAAAGGCTGGGCAAATGGAAGGTCCAGTTCTTGCATAAAATATTAACTCTCCAGCTGATCGTACATATGGAGAGTTACCTATTTTCAACGGAAGTTGTGTGCTTGTAGACATGAACCCGACGACTACGCTGTGCAACTTAAAATAGTTCTTGTGTTGTATTATTGAAAAATATATATTCATGAATATACTTATTTAAAATAATGGACAAATGATGTTTATAACACTCCCCAGTTCAAATCAAAATTATGAGAAAAATTACGAGATGGTTGGGACAGATGTCAGTGAAGAGAAGGGATTGACTTGATCAGGATTCGGTGCCTGGTGGCTCAAGTGGCAAGAGCGCCTTACCAGTGATAAGGAAATCCAGGTTCGAATCCCGGCCGAAGCCAATCTTATCATCATATAAAAAATATTTAAAAATTATAATTACAATTTTCATGTTATCATGACAGGAAAAATGGTTCTTTTTACTTTACCCATACCGGTTACTTTTTGATATTATTAGTGATTTATATAACGTTATTTAATAACATACGTATGAAGGAGGTTACTACCTAATACCTCCTAGAGGTTTTAAGAAACGTTGAAGTTGTTTTTGTTAATAATGAATATGTTAATTAAAACTGAGTCGTGTTCTTTAATGGAAAGAAGAGTCATTTAAGACATTTCAAAGGATGCGAATATTGCATAAAACACGGAAATGCAGAAGAGGATGATACTTTATGAAGCTTGCTTTTCACCAAAGAAGATCTCGAGCATTTTACCCGCCGTTGGTCGCGTTGTGAGCATTTTGCTCACACTTGCCGAAAATCTTGTGTATTTCGCTTATTTCTTTTTATTTAATTTTGACATTTTTTCTATTTGTCATTTATACATTAACTCACTTTAGGAAGTTGTTTTTGAACAAAAAAATTGCCGCGCAAAGCCCCTGTAAAACGTTTTGTTCGAAAAAACGGGAGCGTGAGCAAATTGCTCACAGCGCGACCATCCGTGACACAGAACTGAGCCACCGTGCGGGCCGCTCCCTGACCTGCACGGACCTGCACGAACTTGTCCATCTCCGCAGTAATTAGTCCAAATCTTGTCAGTAGACGTTTGTCTTTCTTTGATGAAATATTTTAGCTGTTCCGTTTGGTAGTTTAGTTCGGAAAATGAGTGGAACAAGACGTCCTGCGAAGACATTACGGATTTTGGAGGATAATCCGGAAGAAAAAAATGACTGTAAGTATTTTCGTCTCTTCTCTTTGGTTTTTCAGTATAAGGTTAGATTAGTTTTTATATTTTTGAGTAAAATGGGGTATTTCGTTTTTAGATCGTTATTTCTGGCTTCTTGAAGTTGGACAAAGTGGTAATACTGGAGGTCAAATCTCCAGTGTTCCTCTCGAAATATCCGTTGACTTGCCAGAACTAGTGCCCGAATACGAGTACCAACGAACCAACTTTTTATTTTTTTTTTTGTTGTAATTTTGAGTAATGTATGCTAATGCAGTTTTCCTACAATAAATACTTCTTTTTTTAAACTAAAAATAGTGTTAATAAAATTCATTCTCTTCTATTCATTCCACTCCTATAAATAAATTATAATAAATGCGTTAAACTGATGAAAACACCTTAAACAGATTAATAATTTAATGATAAAGATATTCTAAATTAAAAGAAACAAAAATATTGCGAAGAATGCTGCTGAAAAATAATAGAATCTCCAAAAACTGAGGTGTGAGCAATTTGCTCACGCGCGACCACCTGTGTCCCACGGAGGGGCGCGACCAGCGCCGGGTTAAATGCAGTTAGAGAAGTTGCATATGGAGTATATTAAACTATATATTATCATTTTTGTTTACGTTGTGTTTGTTTGTTTATTTTAACGTCACTTTAGGCCACTAAGGCTAATCGGACGATTCTACAGTGGGAGTCCTAAATTTTGCCAATCAAGGTATAATTAGGATAGGGATCTTTAACGAGTACCTGACATCGTACAGGCTCATGACCTCCTTGTTACGTCCTATCCGAGGGACGGCATAGACAAGGATTTTTTACTCCCGTTAAAAAATCCTAAGGCCACCTCGGACCTCGCGACCTTTACTATTGTAGGTTTCTATACTAACCACTACACCACAGGTGACCCCTTGTCACATTTTTAACCTTTTTACATTTACATTTATAATCTTTTACATTTTAATCTTTTTAAATCCATTACTTTAATCATCTGTTCTAATTTAATATTAAGATAAATCACTCTTTTAGAAATAAGTAACTGGTGTGGGTAAATTAAAAAAGACCCTGAGAAATAATGGAATCAATATATTAAAAATTGAAAATTGGCCAAGAGAC